>JAGPOW010003685.1:52780992-52791560 GCA_030014935.1 Caiman crocodilus
CCAGAACCGAGGTGAGACTGACAGGCCTGTAGTTCTCTGGGTCCTCCTTCCTCCCCTTCTTAAAGATGGGAACCACATTGGCCACCTTCCAGTCCTCTGACACCTGTCCAGAGCTCAAAGACTGGTCATATAACCGAGCCAAGGGCTCAGCAATCACTCCCGCCAGCTCCCTCAACACCCTTGGGTGCAGGTCATCTGGACCTGCCGACTTAAAGACATCCAACCCTTCCAGAAGCCCTTCCACCATGTCTACCCTCACCCTTGGCCTAGCAGTGATTCCTGAGGGGGAATACAGGCTTCCAGGGGGAGGGAAGTCCCGGTCCCCCCTCAGGAAGACCGAAGCAAAAACTCATAGAAGATCTCAGCCTTCCCATTGGCTTCAGATACAGTTTGATTCAATAGGTGGCACAAGATTGGGAAACCAGACACCTGAGTCTATTTTTGATTCTGCCACAGACTTTTAAGTATACTTTTAAGTAAGTCACAATCTCTGCCTTCGTTTCATCTTCTGTGATATAGGGATATATTATTAATCCTCCTGAAACCTGTAGGTGAGAAGTATGATATACAGTAAATTGAAACAATTATCATTTATAATAATTGTGTTTATTTCAATTTTCTCATCTATAACTTGGGAATAATTACAAATGAGTAATGTCAGGAGTACTGAGAGATTACATATATTAATGTAGAAGAACTTTGAGACCCTGGGAAAGGAAGCACCAGAAGTATGCAAAGAATGATTATTATTATTTGGTTTTATCACATGCACAACACACAACACTCAACTGTAAAAGGAGGCCACAGAGCAGAAAAAGGAAAACAGTTATGTTGTTGTATCCAGATGTTAAAACAATGACCAAACACTGGACTATATTAATAGTTGAGACTTAGCACCATCCAATTTTATGTTGATGGTGACATATACTTGGGACTTGAGAACTAGGTCAGTTTTCTGGGCAAATTCATTTGTCTATTCTGAAATCCAAAAGATACAGTCACATAACATAGCACAATACTTCATACTTGAAGGTCAATTATGTGATCAGATTGTTAGGGTTTTATTTGTCTTTGTTCAGGATTTCCCATCCAGCTTAATGGGCATTTCTGTTTAAAACCTGATTGTGCTAAGCATGGGAATTTCAAATGTGTTCAGTGTTGGCCTAGTTTAACCGCCTTTTCTCTAAGGAGTGTTACTGTACACTTCAAAAGGAACTAAGTTAGATCAACGCTGCACCTTTTTTAAAGTCCTAATTAGGAAGTTGCAGAAATTCCTTTTTCATGTTTTAGGGTTGCTGCCCATGGGTTGTAGCCATGTCAGTCTAAGGACATCAGCAGACAAGGTTCTTTTGGTAGATGTGATATATTTTTAGACCAACTAAATAGTTGGAAAAATTGTTCTTTGCAACCTTTCCGGCACAAACACCCTTCTTCAGGCATAGGGAGAGTCTGTTGTGTGCATAGGGAGTTTTATGTGCTCTCCTGGGTAGAATAAAAGCCAATCTGCAAAATGCAGGTCTGTGAAAATGCACATGTGTGGCATTGAGGTTCAGAGGGAATGGGAGACAATAGGCATGAGACAGGTGGGTGGGTGTGCAGAAAGGGGAATGCTGAACTGGTGATAGAATGTAGCTGGTAAAATGCAGACAGGTTACCTGGCGTTATTGAATGGCAGGAAGATTATAATATGCCATAAATCCAATGTCTATATTTACTCCATGATTTTCTTTGTATCCAGTAGATTTATGAAGTGAAGTTTGTAGGCTGGTCTATGAAAGGTGTATTGTAAATTCCTTTTAATGGTTAGAACTGAGAAATTGGAGAGACAGTGGTTGTCTTGTGAGAAGTGTGCACCCAGAGGTAACTGGATATTTTTATCGTTGTTAGATTTTTGGTGTGTATTCATTCTGGTATGCAGTTGTTGTTTGGTTTCTCCTACATATTTTCCATCAGGGCATCTAGTGCACTGAATGGCATATATTACACTTTTGGAGGTGCAGGTGTAAGATCCCAGAATGGTGATGGTTCTCTTGTGGAGTATAGTTATTGTGGGAGTGGTGGAGATTTGTTGGCAGGTTTTACATTTTTTGTCCTGGCATAATCAATGTGCCTTGGCCCATAGGAATTCTTCTTCTGGTTATGAGTTTGGCAAGGTTTGGTGCTTGTTCAGCGCTAGTTATGACATACCATCCTTCCTAGGAACCGAGACAGAAAATCCTCAAACGATCATAACCCATATTAGAAGAAACTCAATTCTTAAAGAGTTCTTTCCAGAACCACCCACCCTAGCCTTCAAACAAGACAAAAATATCCTAAAATGCCACAGATTAGCCCCATGCCTTCCACAAATACCACCCCAATCCCCTTCCTCTTTCTTCTGCTCCATACTCTGAGCTCCTCAACCAAGATGCTGTTCTGTTTTCTGCTTCCTGCCCTGTGCTCTCTGCCAGATCTCCAGTTCTTTCTTCTGCTTCCTGTCCTATCTACTGCTGTGCTGCCTGTCCCCTCCCTGATTTGCCTCATGCCACACACAAAGGTTGCCTGTGCCACTTGTAGTACTGCACTCATGCCACAGGTTGGCCACCCCTGTGCTAGACTGCTTTCTGCTCACTGCCCCTAGTAAAAAGTGGCTCTTCTGAACACACAGAAGACAGGTGAAGGCCCAACAATCAGAACCATATTGAGCCTAAGCTATTTAAAAATATTTATCAGTATTAAGAATTTGGATATTACCACCACTCTTATTTCATGCCATCCAATACCTGACAATATAAACAAATCAGCATGTATTTCCCAAGGAACTTGCCATCTAGCTCAGACATGACACAAGATAGGGGATGACAAATCTGTATGCAGACATTGCAGGAGGAAGTAAAGGAGTTACAGCAACAACTTGAGCAACAATAATGAAGAGCTAGCAACCAGGACACAAGCCCTGGAAAGAGGGATGTGTAGAGCAAAAATATACTCAAGTATGCTCCTGGCCTGCCCCTGCTGCACCACCAGTAGTGTAGCCACTACCGAAGCACTCAAGCACATAGAATAAAACTATGTCGCTACCAAGAAAAGGTTAGGGTGCAGCACCAGGGAGTGAAAATTAGCACCCAGAGGAAAGTAGTTAACATAAATAATATACAACATTTTATTGCTAATTCATTTCTTGTAGATGTTGCAAAAAATGTGAGAATTAAAAAAGGGTTTGAAATAAAAAGAAAGAAGTGGCATGGATGTCCAGTTCAAATAACTCATTTTGTAGGGTACAGCATGGGAGGAGAAGGGGCAAGGAGATTCAAGCATAAGCATGCCTATTGGAAAAAGATAACAAATAAAGCATCAGTATGTCCTCACTGTCAAACTCAAATGGGCAGGTAATGATACAGCAGAAAATTAGATCCAACAACAAGCAACAAAGAAAAAATAATGAAACTTCTAGAAATATAGTGGAAGTGACAAAATAGTGCTATGCTCAAGTGTATACAGATCCCTAGAGAAATTTGGAATAATAAAGACTCGCCCATGGGGAGCTGAGATCAGCCTTGTTTGGGTCATAACACAAGGCATATTGGTGATTCCAGATAAGAATTAAAGGAGAGCAGGTGGCCAATCCTCCAGGAAACAGAGCTAAAGTAAAGACTACATAGAGGTATGTTGAAGTAAATTAGGCATAGAGAGCTCTAGGCCATTCTGAGCTGGTTCTGTGCACCTCCTGTGTTGTGTTTGGCCATTTGAAGTCCCACTATAATGGTACAGGCTGTTAGGCAACCTAGAGGAAACTTGTAAGCTCACTCCCTAGCACCAGTCCTGTAACAAGAAGTTTGGTGCCCAGGGCAAAGCCCACAGCAGTAGTTCACCCTCGCCCCATGCATGGATCCAGGGGACACATGCTCCACCGCCGCTCCCCCCTGCTATCCCTCATGTTTGCCCGGGAATGCATGGAGCAGTGGAAGCTAAGCAGTGTCTGTTGGCACCCCTTCACTTCAGCGTCCAGGGCCCCACTCACCCCACCCCCTTTCCCACCACCCCGCTACAGCGCTCCCTAGCACTCCCCAGCCCAAACAGAAATAATAATGAGTACAATCTCATCAATATTTCATGGTGTTTGCTTGCAGCCTATGCTAAACTGCTGGAACCATAGAAATGATCACAATCAAGGGAAGAGCCAGATTGCATTAGCTGTGCTATGTCTCTTTCTTTTTCACCTGAAAACTGATTCAGTGTTTAAATTTGCAGGCAGCATCAATATCTGTTCTTCTACATAACTACTCACATCAGTAACTTGTGATCTCTTTTGTCTTGTCAGTCAGCCATCATGGTCTGAAATACTTTTGTAGTGTTTCTGTTCCACATGCAACAGGACACAAAGTCAAAGCAAAACAAAAATCTGAAGCAGCTGCATATTAAAGTGATTTGTAAATAACTTTTGTTCTTGGAATTGTAAAGCATTACTAAATTATATTAAGTAAATTGTACCATGAAAGAGAAACACTTCTGCAGTTACCATGACACTCTGGATCTCCAGGCTATAAGGCACCAGTGAAGTGATCTGCCAAAATACTATCTGCCTCCAGTAGGAATTAACTGTCTTCTCAGTCCCTTGCAGGATCATGAACATGAGCATTCCTGCCAGAATAATGAACACTAACAACAACTTTGGAGAAAGAGGTTATGAACTTTGTTCCCTGAGCAGCAGAGGAAATTGTAGGAGGAGCATCTGAGGAAGCAGTTATGGAAATACCTCTGTATCTATATCTATCTCTGTATCTCTATCTATATCTACAGTATACCTAATATAAATTAATATAATATGATATAGGCAAAGTTTCCCTTAGCATAATTCACTGACTTCAATTAAATAACTAAATAACTTTAATGCTTAAAATAAAGTGCATAGTTATCTGCTTTTGTGGATATCCAAAATGCTCAGCAGTAAGTATGAATGAAATTCAACAGTCTTTGTCATTTGTGTTCTAGATAGAGTACTGACAGAAGGCAATCTTGTACAGAGTAGGGAGAATCCTGCCCAACTCCCTGAAATGGATGTACAAGGCCTGAAATGAAGCACAATTACAGCATTTGCAAAAGATAATAGGCCTGAAAAGGCCTTCTGGGGGAGTCCAAATTAGTGCCCTTTTAGGAAAGCAAAAAAAACCCCAACACTCCAATTGCCATCCAATCTCTGCTTTCCCCAGGAGCAACACATGTAAGAGATCCAGGGAAGGAAATAAGTGAATATCTGTAGCTCTGTATAAAGCACGAGTTCTATTGAGCTCACTATCACATACCCAGAACTGGCCAATATCAAATCCTTCACAGGAAGGTTGAAGAAATCCTACGATGAACAACTCTGAAATAATCCTCCATATGGGACATTCCTTTTTAGCCCGTTCAGTTTATGGGCAGATATATGAGTGGTTTTTATCCCAAAATAATGCAAGTAACTGCAGTCATATTCTATGCATTTTGCTTCAGCCAAAGTAACAGTAGCAAGCACATGGGTCTGATGACATGAAAGGAGGATGTAGACTGGCTTGAAGTGAAAGCACAAAGGATCTGTGGGTCAGAAACAGACACGATACAAATCCAGTAAGTAGATTCATTTGTTTAACCACTGTTAAGAAAGAAACCCAGGATAAATCCTATCATTAATAGAAAGGCTCTGAAAACAGCAAGAACAGGTTTTTTGCATTTTTAAGAAACTGCAGAACCATAATTCTCCAACTGCATTAAAGTAATCAGGAAAAAGGATGATCCTTTTATACTAACTGCTGGTCTCAGGGCCTAGAAGTTAACTGTAAGGATTTTGTTTGGCTGTCAAACTGAAGCCCTCTCTGGGGCTCAATGTAATAGTTCTTCATCAAATCAAAGTTTGGGACAGGAAATGAAGATTACCAGGGATCCAGGTTTTCCCTTTGCTGTGGAAAAATACAGAAAAGCATGGATTTTCCCCTTTGAAGGAGAAAAACTTGGGAAATCATGTGTTTCCCCTTGCAGGCTGGCAGAGTTCCAGCTGAGGGGCTGAGGGGAGTGGGAGCAGGATGATCAGAGTCAGGGGCTGCCACATGCATATGTGCATGCACACGCATGCATGTGACTGGCAATACAGCCCCAAGCAGCATGGTACAAAGTAGTTCCCACAGCTGCCTGCAGTTAGGTCTGCAGGTAAGGCTCATGGAAGCAGCCATGGCAGAAAGAGTCTCACCACCCCACTATGCTGTGCTGTACTGGGTCCCATCCACTGGGCCATAGAGGCAGCTCCTGCCCAGTGCAGCTCTGTGCCCTTATGCAGGCTTAGAAATCTGTGAGGGCATGTGTTGCCTATGGCATTGGTTATGGTCAGGCACCATCCCACACATACCCCCTGCCCCACATGCACCATTGTCCCAGACCCAGCAGGGCTGGGGCCTGGGATCAAGGGACAGTGAGTGTGGAGTGAGGGGCACTGGAAGGGCTGGGGGAGAGTTGTGGCTTGGAAGTGAGGGGCACTGGCATTTCAGGGCTGTTCAGAACCACAAAGCAGCAAGGGGAAACAGCTGCAAATGGACCAATGTCCTGGTGAGTGAAGAAGGCAGGGGGAGCTTTGATTTTCCATAAAAAAAACAAAATCAAATACCAAAATATGTAGGTATTTAGAATTTATTTTATTATAGTGACTGAAGTACTGATAGGTTTCCAAATTGCTTTAAAATTGTAAACATATCAATAAAATATTGTGTTCAACTGAGGTCTTTGTTGTAGTCGTGTTGGTCTAAGGACGTAGGCAGACAAGTTTCCCTGGGAAAGTGTGATATGTTTCATTAAACCAAGTAAATAGTTGATGAAAATTGTTCTTTGCAAGCTTTGGTCACAAACACCCTTCTTCAGGCATTGGAGAGAGTCACTAAATTGGACCTAAATTCAGTTGTACCATGTATTTAGATTCAGCCAATGAGCCTAATGGAGTTACAATCTAGATACACTTCCATTCATTCAACACTGAAAATTTGGGGCATAAATAAACTGAATCTATTATCAAAATAAATGATGTGGAATACTGTGCTGGACTAGAAACTTCAGGGTGGCAGTGCCATGCAATTCAGTTCAGTTGTTATTTGCTACCAGGGACATGGGACTTTCCTTTTTCTTGTATAGTTTTTAATCAGTGTATTAATTAATCTGAGAGTGAAGTGGAGTTTGAATGACTTCTGTACTCTTGGCAAAAGATTTAGTTCTTCATGATGGCTCTAAAGACCTTTTCTGGAGAGGATCTTGAAATTTCAGCAGTCATCAAATGGTAGGATAGGTATAGATTGTTTTTACCAATATGCATGACATGAAATGTATCTGTCTTAAATATCAACTGTCATGATACACTCAGTCCCTAAATGTGTTAAACCAGTTTCTTATAATCCCCAAAACGTTTACTAAAGCAGTTCAAGTTATCTGCATATTTTGTGTACTAAGTTTTTTCTCCTCTAAATTATTACTTAATATTTGACATAGTATTGGTTCTAATATCAAGCCCAGACTTTCACACAACACATAGATTCTTTTCTTCAGTAACAGCTTTTCATGATAACAGCCTAGGTAGATGTTAACAAACAACTATTCATGTTTCTTGTCACTTTAGTCTTGATCCAACAATGAGTTGTCTATGGGGTGGCCAAGACAGAATTTCAACTCTTCAGTGTATTCTAGTGTCAATAAAATTAATTCACATACTCTTTAATTAATTACATTGCTTCAACTCTGAAAAAGACAACAGAAGAGAAGCAAAGATATCACACATTCTGCTTCCTCATGTGTCTTGAGCTTGCTATAACTGGTATAAGAAAACCTTGTGAGTGGGTGAGTATCAGACATCAGTACAAAATGTCGCTTAAGTAGATTTGGGATTGCCTTGAAATTCAGGAGTCAGAAGTTTTCAATTTAATACTTCCAGTAAATAAAACAAGATTATTTTACTGTGTTCTTCCATGCCAAAAAAAACATGTGAGTTTTATGTAGAAATGGAAGGTAGGTTTTTAACTTAGTTTAGCTTATAGCTAGGAATCTCTGTATGCACAGTTACAACCATACCATAGCAAGCTTTTTTGAATGAAGTCAGAGCACGTCTGTCTACTGACTTGCATGAAATGTCAATAAGCACCTAAATGAAGGTACAAAAGGTTTGAACAAGATCAGAGAAGCAGAAATTGTACTCTGCTTTGATTTTACTTGAACAGGTTTGTTCATCTAAAACCTAAATAACTAAGCAAATCTAATCTACAATCACAATCAGTGTCTCTTTCACACAATCACATTTAGTTTAATGTTAAATGTTTTACACAAACACATTTGGATTTGAATTCTTCTAACTGTATAATCTTTTTGCCCAGTTCTCAATTCCTAAATGAGTTTGCATGGCTCAGTTCAGCTGTTGCATAACATTAGACTTTAATTTGAGGTGTTCTATACTGCCCTGGCTCCTGGATCTTTACTGATAATTTCCTAAGGCAAGTTAGGAAACTTTCAAGTTTCCTATAAATAGACAAGTTTCCTATTTTCTCAGGAAAGTTAATGCACTCAAACCAGAACTCAACACTCCTGTTTTCTGCTTCCTCACAAGGTTAAAGAACAGCTGAGGCCTCATAGAAAACACTGAAAAACAACCTATTGAGAAATATTTCTGTCTACATTTCCTGTCTTTATCTTTCTCTGTTTCCTTTTTACTACCAGGAATGTTAACCTAGAAGTAGAATGTTTTTCTTTAGAGTTTAACTGTGAAGTCCTCACCTGACTCTGTAAAAAAATCTCACACTGGATTCTACACTAATTATCCCCCCAAAATGCTAGAGTTTCATATAGAATGCTTATATATAAAATAATACAACAGTATATTTGTTAATAAGTGATGCGCAGAAGTTCATAGGATATGTTAAAAATAATGGAAATTTTCTTGCACAAGGATTGTTGGACTGAATTACTGTAGGACTCTATTCATAACATTATACAAGCACACTGAAGAAACTATTGGCAGCAAAACTTTGCTTGCCTTGCTTTTGCAAGAAATAGTCAGGCAAAACACTTCAGTGAGATTGACATCTATGAGTAAAGATAACAGAATCTGGATTTCAGGGTTATTATGAATCAATAGAGCAAGTAGGAAGCTAATTTCCATTGGCTTCTGTACTGCCACCATTACATATGGCATCGGTTTATATTAATACAACAATTTTCTTCTATGTTTAAAATAACTATTATTATAATATATAATTTGCACATGTTACTGCAAATAAAATCTATTTCCATAAATAGTCAAGATCTGTCTCTCTAAGTACACTGGTGCAAAGTCACTTGGAGGAACTGGAAGCCATTAAATCGACAGGCCCAGATGAGCTCCATCCGAGGGTACTGAAGGCACTGGCTGACGTCATTGCACAGCCACTGGTGGGAATATTCAAACGCTTGTGGCGCACGGACCAAGTCCCGGAGGACTGAAAAAGGGCCAATCTGGTCCCCATTTTCAAGAAGGGGAGGAAGGAGGACCTGGGAAACTATAGGCCAGTCAGTCTCACCTCCATCTTGGCAAAGTCTTTGAAAAAATTATCAAGGCTCACATTTGCAAGAGCTGGGCAAGACAAATTATGCTGAGGGGAAACCAGCACGGGTTCGTAGCAGGCAGATCATGCCTTACTAATCTAGTCTCTTTTTACGACCAGGTTACAAAACGCCTGGACACAGGAGTAGGGGTGGATCTCGTATACTTAGACTTCAGGAAGGCCTTCGATACGGTATCCCACCCCATACTGGTGAACAAGTTAAGAGGCTGTGACTTGGATAACTACACAGTTCGGTGGGTGGCGAATTGGCTAGAGGGTCGCACCCAGAGAGTCGTGGTGGATGGGTCGGTTTCGACCTGGAAGGGTGTGGGCAGTGGGATCCTGCAGGACTCTGTCCTTGGACCAATACTCTTTAATGTCTTCATCAGAGACTTGGACAAGGAAGTGAAGTGTACTCTGTCCAAGTTTGCGGATGACACAAAACTGTGGGGAGAAGTGGACACACCGGAGGGCAGGGAACAGCTGCAAGAAGACCTAGATATGTTGGACAAATGAGCAGAAAACAACAGAGTGCAATTCAACAAGAAGAAATGCAAAGTGCTGCATCTAAGGAGGAAAAATGTCCAGCACACCTACTGCCTAGGAAATGACCAGCTGGGTGGCACAGAAGCGGAAAGGGATCTTGGAGTCCTCGTGGACTCCAAGATGAACATGAGTCAGCAGTGTGACGGAGCCATCAGAAAAGCTAATGACACTTTATCATGCATCAACAGATGCATGATGAATAGATCCAAGGAGGTGATACTTCCCCTCTATCGGGTGCTTGTCAGACTGCAGTTGGAGTACTGTGTAAAATTCTAGGCACCGCACTTCAAGAAGGATGAGGATAACCTGGAGAGGGTCCAGAGAAGGGCCACTCATATGGTTAAGGGCTTGCAGGCCAACCCTATGAGGAGAGACTAGAGAACCTGGACCTCTTCAGCCTCCACAAGAGAAGGTTGAGAGGCGACCTTGTGGCTGCCTATAAGTTCATCACAGGGGCACAGAAGG
>JAGPOW010003685.1:52791660-52902575 GCA_030014935.1 Caiman crocodilus
AGGTGGTGCTCTCCCCTACCCTGGGGGTCTTCAAGAGGAGGTTGGATATGCATCTAGCTGGGGTCATCTAAACCCAGCACTCTTTCCTGCCTATGCAGGAGGTCGGACTTGATGATCTATTGAGGTCCCTTCCGACCCTAACATCTATGAATCATATCCAAGCAGGACATTGGTGACCATAGCCTTCCACAGATCTCTTCTCTTTGAGGCATACAGAATTTCCAGTGTTAATACATTCAACCATTTAGATAGATTCTTGACATAAGTCAACCTCTGTCTTCCACAATCTCTCCTTCCTTCAACCTTTCCAGTTACAGCCAGACTTTCAATTTCCTCTTTCCTTATAACGTGTCCAAAAAACTCCAACCGTTTTTTTGACGTTAATCAGTAGCTTCTTCCTGCAGCCTGCTCTTAACAAAATATCTTTATTTGAAGTGTGACTTGTCCAACATAACTTCAAGATGAGCCTCAAGAACCAGTTCTCACTTGTTTCAATTCCCTTTTCCATACTTGACAATATTGTCTAGCATTTTGATGCACCTGTGAGGTAAGGTATAATATAGCAATCCAAACTTAACTTCATAGAAATTTTGCTATTTGTCAATTTGTCTTTTTCATTTTCAGAAATGCATCTTTTGCCATTCCTATTCTCCATTTTATTTCATGATCACATTTACCATCTGATGTTATCCAGATTCCCAAATAGTTAAATTCATTGACCTGCTTTATATGTTCCTTTCCCACTTCGAGATTGCATACAGGAATGATCCTCTTCTTTGTAATTACCATGCATTCTGTTTTTCTACAGTTGATACTCAAAGCCTTCTTCTCACTGTCTCTAACAATTTTATCTAAACAATTTTTAGTCAGGATAATAAAGGCTTGTAACTTCACATTTCTGGAATAAGCAAGATAAGTTCAGTTTTCCTTTAAGGTTTCTAGTGTTTCTTTAATGGTGGACTAATAATTCAAAACTACATAGGGTCCACTGCCAACTTCCAACTCAGCTTCCAAGTTTCTTATGAGTCTGGCAGATGCTTGTCCCCTTAACTCCTTCCAAGGAACTAATGGAAACAAACTGTGATTTATATTTTCCATTAGAGGCCGATCCTGAAAACTGTATCTCATACGAGTTGTCCACACAAACCCACAGGAGCCAATGGGAGTATTTATGCATAGAAACTCCTCTGATGAGTAAGAGTTTGCAAGATCTGGGCCATAGTTAGTATCAAGAAAAAATCCTTTAAAATGAGATACCGGGTCCTTAGACCTAAACTTAAGTTTTAAGACAACTAATTTTAGATCTGGATTGCTTTACAACTATTGCACCTTAGGTAAACTGACCTCTGAAGCTGAGTAATCCAAACCAATTTACTTGGGGCAGGGGTTGAAAAGTCTCCTCCACCCCTCCCCCGTCACAATACAGACAGTCAAGATTTTCAAAAGCAGCCATTAATTGTGAATGCCTCAATTGTATGCAGCTAGTTTGCCACACTATATGCACCTAGTTTGCCACACTTTAAAGGGGTTACATTTTCAGAAATACATAAGCACCTGCTCTCTGAGAAACAAGCCATTTTATTATATCTTGTGTGAGCAGGCAAAAATATGAGGCATCTAAAACTACTAGTCACTTCCAAAAAAAAGTCCTAACTAATGCATTCCTTTTAAAGTCAAATCTAGTATTACCTATCTAGTATCTAGTATTAGTATTAAAATCTGGATTACCATTATTTCAGTTTCAGCCTGTAACACACATTTTTTTCCCTGTCAAACCATTGTCCATTTCCCAGCAGTCTTTACCCTCTATACTTTGTGTTTAGACATTTTTGAGGGGGTTTTATTCATTTTAATATAGGATAAATACTTTTCTATGTGAAAGTTGTTATCCCTGTTCTCTAGATAGTGCACACAACGATGAGTTCCTAAAGAAAAAGAAATAACACAACAAATTATCCTGATAATTAGCCCCCTTTTACTTGCAATCATTAACATTTTATGATACTTTTTGAAAGTAGTTTGTTTATTCTGATATTCTGGCTAAATCCCAACATAGAAGGTTTACCTCCACAACCTAGATTCTCTTATAATGTTATGGTTTGGTTTTTGGGGGCGTTTTTCCCCCATACACAAAGTCTGTGTCTACACTGCAGTAGAAAGTCTGATTGTAACGTGGGTAGGATGTACCTAAGATCACTTTAACTTAGGTAGCTGGAGCAAAGTATTAATGAAGGCAAAAGCAGCATGGGCTTCACAGTCTCTCTATTCTAACTAGGATGACTGGAAGTTCAAGTAAAGCCAGATCAAGCAAAATTAACAGCTAGGTGAAGTATAGTTCTGCTGCCATCACACTCCCAGGCTGGAGCGAGGACATAGTCGAGAAGCAATCAGACAGAGATATGCCTTTTCCTGCATGACTTTTATTATTTATAATAAATACATTGTTATTTATTATTATAGAAAAAAATGACAGTGAGGTTCCTAGCAGGAAGTGCAGTTTGTGAATCTGTTGTCTAACACACTGCATCTAAACATACTAAATGACCCTACAGTGTGGCAGTGGGCTCTTCTTTATTTAAAGCTAATTAGAGACAGGCTACCATATTTTTTCACATACACCCATGAGTGGTTCTAGGATTTTGCAAACATCTAAAAACAGTGTGCAAGGCTGTGAAACACAAAACAGACCAGAAGTAGCTAACTGAGAGCAAAGTTGCTGAACAAAGGATAGCTTGATTAGTGAAACATCAAGATCATTACAAAGGAGACAGGATTCACATCTAAGAAGTGAAGAGCAACTAGCAGAGATAAAATAGATCATAATGAGCCAAAAAGTCAATGGTCTCTCCCAGCACTGCCTGAACAGAAATGCCACTCGTGCTTCTGGGCAATTGGTTTAAAATTTTAGGTGGAGCAGGAATCACTCCCTAAATATCCTCCTACTGGTCTCTGTCCCTCCTTTTCTCCCTCTGAACTGGTTCAGAGAAGGAAAAGAGCAGCAGACATCTTACAGCACCTCCATGCTTCTGTTCTAAGCAGCAAATTGGCTTCTGTGCTTGAGATACTCACCCCAATTTTGGAAGAATAATTTTTAGCAAAACGTGCATGTGGCACATATATATAAAAAAGTACATGCACTGCAAATTGGATGTAGCCTTCTTCAGTTCTTAGCCTAATGATTTTTTATGTTTATAATGTTTAATATTTATTACATTAGTGGCTAGATGGTTAGTTTTATCTAATGTGGTTTCGTGACAGGTTAGAAGTTGTACTTTTTGGAGAAATTTGAAGTTAACTGCAATAGGAGGACAAACAGTAACTAGCATCATCTACATTAAGATTGTCTCTTTACAATATTTTTTTAAAATACAATTTTTCATGATCCTTACAGTAATTGTTCACTACTAGCAATATCTCCAGGAGCTCTGGGGACTATTTGTTGTCTTTTTTTGGTTTCAAACAGGACACATGCCAGGAAGCATTTGTTTGTAAATGTGCCTAATCTGACCTTTTATCTTTTTGGATGCTGCTCAGTTTCCTCAAGAAGCATGACAGAGTTTTTGCTTTGTAATTCCTCTTACCAATATACCCCACAAAAGTCCATGACTCAGCTGTTTCTTGGTTTGGGTATGTTTCTTTTTAACTGGATCAAATACCTCAAGAATCCTTGGAAACTGAAGCTAATACTGCCAACGTCACTGAAAGCTCAGAGTCAAGAATGACATGTCAATATCTTTACCCATCACATGCCTGACAACCAGGAATTGTTTTAAAATTAAGCGGCATTTATACACATACTTTTTTGTCCCGTGACACGCTGGAGATCTGCTGCTTCAGAGGAGATTTGATTAATTGAGTCTGCTCCACACGTGAGCTGAGGTGAGCTGCGCTGAGCCGTGAACAGTTGTACAAGTGGCAAAATGCACATTGGTTTAGGTTGGCAGCAGTGCACTTTTGAACTAAAGCATCTCTGATGTGTTTTAGTTCAAAAGCACACCGCCACCATTTTCTCAACACTGGCATGCATTTTGCTGCTTATACAATTGCAGGTGTCACAGTGCCAGGTGCTTTTCAAAGTGCCCAGCACTGGAGCACTTACATGTATAGAAATGCCCAAGGATGCCACTGGGGTTTTGAACACAATCAAGAAGGATCTTGTGGTTTTACAGCTCGAGTAGGGAATAGGAGCCCTGCAGCCTACAACTCCCTGAAGAGAGGTTACAAAAAGCTAACTTGTTCTCAGTGGTGGCAGCTGACACAACAAGGAGCAACGGTCTTCATTGCAGCAAGGGAAGTTTACGTTAGACATAAGGAAGACTTTTCTCACTTGGAGGGTAGTAAAGCACTGAAACAGGTTGTCCAGAGAGGTGATGAAATCTGCATACTTGGAGCTTTTTAACACTCAGTTAGACAAAGCCTTGGCTGAGATGATCTCGTTGGGGACACTCCAGCTTTGAGCAAGGGGTTGGACTCAATGACCTCCTGAGGTCCCTTCCAACCCTAGTCGTCTGTGATTCTATGACCATATTATTCTTGAAGGGGAAGCAGATCATTTTGCAGACTCATTATGAAATGCCAGAATTAGGAACTGCAGAACTGTAATTCTGGTTTTAATAATGACAGCATGACTTTATGCAAATCATTTCACCATTTAGGTCCATTTTAATACTCATTTACTTTCCTTCCAGGGTGTTTTAAGGATTTATTACTGTTTATTCCAAGATTTGAAGATATCATAGAATATACACACATATTATTATATATATATTATTAATAATATGGGTCAACTTCTCCAAAGAGAATTTTTCTTACAGACAATAAAGTTTTGAGGGGAAAATTGAATGGAAAAATATGGATTCCATTCTTCCATATTGTTGGGTTAGAAAGTTGCAGTTATGATATTTTTTATTTTTTAAACTTAATTAAGCATTAACATTTGTAGCTCAGGACTAAAACTAAAACAACATTCATTTCTGAGAAAATCCTTGCCTCTGTGTGCATATCTGCTTGTAACAAACATGAAACGTCTCCCAAAGGCACAGCAGATTACTTTAAGCCAGGGGTCAGCAAGCCCCAGCACATGTGCCAAGCATGGCACACAAGGCCATTTTACTCGTCACCCCACCACCACCCCAGGCTCCAAGCAGCTGCACCCAGCCATGGAGCCCAGGCTGCTCTCAGAAGAATACTGGGAGGCTACAAGCCCTGCTGCAAGCAGACCCAGCTCCATGGGCCAACTGCAGCTGGGAGGCTGCAAACAGCTGTTCTGGGTTCTGGCATGTCGGCATTCCGGCACTTTCCAAAGTAGACATTGTGTTTTTTTCAGCACTCCGGCCAAAAAACATTGCCTACCCCTGCTTTAAGCATTGGCTCTGAAGTAAGTACACACCCATTTCCTTTATCAGCTACTAAAAAACAGTAGCAGACATGATGAACCAAACAAAAAAACTGCACTTAAGTCTATTAAATGAAATAGCATTTCAAAAATTGCAGAACACCTAACATGTAAACATTTTTGTAATTATATCAGCATTGAAGGCAAAGTAGTTTTGCTTATTCACACTTCTTTGACATTATGCCTGTTCACAATGTTCAGCATATAAGTGGCAGGATTTTTATTATGCCAATTTGGTATGGTAATTCAGTTATTAATATAGGTAAAATGGATTTATGACAGCAATAAAAACATTGCACTTTAGTTTTTCTGCATCTATAAGTAGTGATCTACCTAATGCAAGAAAGCATCCGGCTGATTTTGCAGGCAGATCCTTGGGCCAGAGGCCATTTTCACAGGCTGAGAACAGCGGGGGGCCCACCACACCCCTGGCTGGGGGCCCCAGTAGTCCTGCTCCTCACCTCTGATTGGTTATGAAGGCTGCCTAGCATATGGCCCCTCCCCACACCACCATTTGGTAGAAAAGGGTGGAGCCACATGACAGGCAGACCTTTCAGTCAATCAACGGCCGGGGCAGAGGCAGGAACCATCTTGCTGGTAGCCCTTCCTGCCATCAGCCCCTACCCTTTCCCTCCAGTGGGCTGCATGACTGGGCTGTAGCACCATAAAGAATGCTAATTCCCTATAGGGAGCCAACATCTTATTTTAAAGTAAGGTTTTTGTTTTGTTTCATTTTGTTTTGTTTTTTGCAGAAAGCCCACCAAAATAGCAGAGCCTGTCATTTTACATGGAGTATGCCTGATTTTGCATTTTCCATGAAAAACATGCAATCACGAATTGAGTTGGTCCCTATCTATAATACTGTATATAGTCAGGACTATAAACTATACACAACAGCAGAAAGTTTCCTCATATTTGCAATATAGCTCTCTTTGTTTTCTGAACAAATACTGGACGTAGTTACACCAGCTTGGGTTGACCAACTAAGGAGGCTGAGAGGTTTGAGACGTGAAAGAAAGTACTTACCTGTCTCTTCAAATAACTTGCTACCCTTTTGGAAGGGAATAACTCTTGAGGTTTCTGCTGACCTTTCCTAGCTTGTTTCCTACACTTCTCTGTTTTGGTCCAGCCAAGTACATATTCTGACTTGCTTTTCTGTACAATAGCTGCTTGGGGTTTTTTACAGAATGTACAATATTGTATAAAATGTACAATAGTTGTTTGGGGTTTTACCAAAAGAAGGTTGGAAGTAAGGTAGTTTAGATGTACATGCAGGGTCGGTACTAGGTTAAATTCTGCTTTAGTTTATGTTGGTGTAAATTGGGAATCATGGTGAACTTGTGTACTTGTGACACAATTGAGCATAAATTTATTTTTCTACTTATAACAGCCTGTATGTCAGCTTAACAAAAATGGTGTCACTCCTGACTTCCACTGCTAAACTAGAGAATTAGATCACTGCTTCTAAATATCATCTAAATATCAATTTATATTAACACACTAGAATACAAAAAAAGCTTGCTCTGATTGTCCCAATTGAGCTAGTTATATATACAGGCTGATATTTAATATATGGGTGCATAAAGTGAAGCTCTTAAACAGCCTGATTTTAAAGGCATGGAGCGTCTATAGTTTTCATTATAGCCATGAATGGATGAAAATGGTTTGCTGGTAACCAGAATTAGAAATGTTACTAAGTAATTCATCCTATACTATTTCATGACAAAGATTGTTTCACAGGCTGAAGGATCTTACTCTCAGGAAGATCCCTTTTATATTCAAACTGCATTTCCCATTTCCTAATTTCATCCTGTCACTCTGAGCAAGAGTAGAAGTTTTGCTAAATAGCTGGCCACTAAATTACGTGATAGGAATTATGACATAAACAATACCTCCCCTTTCTTGATGTTTGTTGACTTTGCACAACACTAAAGAGCATTAGGAAACACACAACACTGTTGAGGCATTCATACACATGCTCTGGCGGGAAGGGGTGGGGGATGCTTGAATTAGAGAGTCTCTGAGAGCCACTCTAATTAAAGTTCAGTTATGCCCGCAGAGTTATGTGCTTCAGTGTCCCATGCTTCAAAATGGTGGCAGGCTTTAACTAAAGCTCATTCAACAAGTGTCCTTCCAAAAGGAAGCACTAAAGCATGGTGCAGTAATTGTCTGTAGCCACCATATGTGTGGCACATAGCTATTTTTAACAGCTACTTTGGTGTAGTGGCATGCTATGATAGGGAGACCACACTGCTATGGCAAAGAAGCTGCAGGTCACGTGTAGATACCCGTGCATGCTACATCACTGTAGCGCATCACTACAGCAACATAGCATCACAGGTAGACACGCCCATATATATGTATATTGCTGCTGTTGACATCTACCATGGAAGACATGGTTATCCATTCAAAGACTCCTGAACAAGTTAAAGGAATATTACTCATTTTTAGGCCCTTCTGCATATATAGTAGGATGTTTGCAGCAGGCACATCTAGATGTACAATTAATGCAAAGCAATAAACTTCAGAGTTTATTGCCCTGGAGCTTATTGCTCCCAGGCATGTCATTTGAATGTGAGCCCAGGACCGCAACAATTGAGCCAGGTCAGAGTAGCCCCGGCTAGCAGAGGGCACCAGGGGTCAGTCTGCCAGCCTGGGGCTGTTCCTGCCCAGCCCAACATGCTACAGAGGTGCTGGCTGGGGCATGAAAGTGCTTCAGTATGAGGTTGGCCAGCAGGCAGCCTCCACATTGAAGCACTCTTACATCCCAGCCAGCCGCATCAGTGTCTACACATGCACTACTGCAAAGTAAAAAATTCCGCAGCTGGATAGTACTAGTATTTACAAGTACTACCCTGTTGAGGAGTTAATTAGTTTACTCCAGCCTAATTGCCTTACATGTATAGATGCCAAGACATTTACTGGGGAGCTAATTAGTCAACTCGGCAGTAAATGTCTTATGTAGATGTGCCCAGAGATGTCTTTAATAGTGATAACTGGCTCCAAAATTGATGTTAAAAGTAGGGGAAAGTATCATTGGGACTTCAAGCCATAGAGATGATGCATCACAAAGAGGGCAGTATGGGAAATGAGTGAAGACTCACTGAGTTTCAGATTCTGAACAAGAGGAGGATAAATCTAGTGAGCAGCACACAGCAGAGCAAATTGTGAATGGCAAATTTTGCTTTTTTGCTGGCTTTAAAAATGGGGGAAGATAAGACACTTATCACCCTGAATAGTTTCCATATCAGTCCCTCCCTTAGTACACTTGCTGTGCAATTCTCTTATACACAGCACTTGTACTTGCACTTGCAATGAAACCCCTTGGCTGCTTTCCCCCAAGAGGTAACTCCAAACATTTTTTTCCTATTGCTAGAGCCATAATCATTGGGCATAGGATTTGTTTATTTACGGGATGTGGTGGTCGGCTAACTTACCAGGCTATGGCCAGTAGCCCGGAGCATCAGGTGGGTACTTTGGCGAATGGAGAGGAATTAGGCACCGAAGCGTATTGGTTGTAAATAGATTGCTTACTTATGCCACTGATGTGTGCAGCGCAGGAAGAAAACTGGCTTAATTTGTGGTTACAGACGTAACGAGGGCCCCTTGGAACGAGATGAGACATTTTATAGACAGCTTATTGAGCATGCAGGGGAGGGGGTACGTCAGGAAGGTCGGTGACGGGGAGTCGGTGGGTGATCAGTCCGCCAAGTTTACTACAGGATGCGCGCGGAGTTCTCCAATGAGGGCGGAAACTGTTTTTATTTTTATATGGATAGCAAGCCAATTGCTAGTTGCCAAGTGGGAATAATTTATAACTGGCCAATGGGTGGTGCTCGTTTGAACGATGCGGCCATTGGACTTGGTGGGCTTTTCCACTGTGGCAGAATTTTCCACTGAACTGGGAATTTTACTGTGCCAATCACGAGGGCTTGGGGATTTTCCACTGACGTGGGAAATTCCACTGTGCCATAGGCATTCAGTTAATGGGTCCTGACACAGAAGACTGACAATTATAATATAGAAAAACATTTATTACATGTGAAAAACTTTTGGAAGTGATCCATGAGCTAAGGGAAAGAGAGGATAATGTAAAAAATGTAGGAGGAATGTTTTAGTGCTGACAGCAGACACTTAAAAATAATGGGAGTGAAAACTAAAATTAGATAAAGCATGAAATAGGCAACAACTTATTTTGCTGTTGCTTTTCAACACAGTTGTTTTTTGTTCACACAGTAGTTTTCTAATGATGATCTCCATTTAGTAAGAAAAATATATACCCCATCTTCAAAAGTCAGTATGTGACAGTGGAGACCAGTGAATTGGATATGCTGCAAGAAACTGCATTCTGTTCTTAGCTCCACACTTATGATCATGTCAGTTTAATTGAGTGCTCTGTGGATCATTTTTCACATCTGAATTTGTCTAGTTCTGTAAAGTATTTTGAGTTCTATGGACAAATAATGCAACATGAGCATTAGGTGTTTTTCACCATAAAACTGTGGGCAAGAAATGACAAATCAAGCTGAGGTCACCTTTGGATTTTAACCTTATGAGGTCTACAGGCTTTACATTACGTGATGGAATATATGCACGAGGGCATTTATTTACTCCAGGATTTGAAAGGGGAGGGAACAGGGATGATAGTGCAGGGCAAGGTTGTGAGTGATTAGGTACTTTTGTTACAAGCAGGAGAGTCCCTTCCATCCTGCACCATGTTTTTTCTATTCCCTCCTGTCCCTTGTCTCCCAGCTTGCATTTCACCCTACATTAGTTCTCCTTCTCTCATGCATACCTCAGTGATACACACATCTTTCATCCTTCTTTCTTGTTGCCCTGTATTCTCCTTATGTGCCAATTCTTTATTGCTTGTCAATTCAGAGAAAAATACAACTCTCTAAAAAATATGGTATTTCACACATGCATACAACATAATTAACCATACAACGTAAGTTTTCCACTCCTTCCTCATAAGAGGCAAAGAAGAACAAAAGACTTACTGGCACAGTGAATGAAATAGGAACCCAAAGGAAAATGTCTTTTGGCCAGGTTACTAGCTTGCATTACAAGTAAAAAGAATAAAATATATACATTTATCCCATTATAAAGATACAGTCATGTACTCCTCAATCAATACTCTTACTGAATGCAGGATAGACTCTAAGCACAAGTCATAAGGCATTAGGAGTGTTACCGATTGTAACCAGATTGGACTAAAACTCAAACTGTTAATATTCTAACATGCCCAGCAGACTACTAAGAGATGCAAAAAAGAGCACTGCATAGAACTTGAGGGGGAAGACAGCTAATTTCCCTGGAAAACAACACATGGAATATAACAAATATTTCAGAATACATTAAAATGATACAGTGATGACAAAAATAACTGAATCAAATTACACCAATTGATGCAAAATTATAATTTAGAACAGAATGTGTAAAGTTCCTAGCAACAAACACCTAAACAGAAAAAGATCCATAGCAAAAATATTTTTGCCAAGATTGCTTTAAACATATTGTAACTCTTCTCACAAATGTTGTTGGCAGCAAGGTGTGTTGGATTTAATAATTTAAATATTCTTTCTGAAACTGTAAATAATGTTGAATCAATCACCTATTCAGAAAACTCTTATCCTGGGATAAGTAAATTATGACCCTAAGTGTCCTTGACTAGCAGTACTTCCCCACTTGCAAAGCAGAGTCCAAAGTTTGGAGGGAGGAAAAAGTACTTTGGAGGGCTCAAAAGGTGGGCTCAGAAAAACTTGGAAAAGTCATCAGTTAATAAAGAAGTAATAAAATCAAGCCCTAAACCTCTGGGGCTTGTCTTGAAATTGTCTTAATCTCCATCCTCAGATCTCAGGTGTAAATAGCTGAGGTAACCTATTCTAGTATTAACCACTCCGTCCCCCTCTATTTTTCCTATAGGTCACTCACTCATAGGTCAATCAGTGATTTAATGGCATTCAAAATTCAGGCAAGCCCATTTCCTGCCTCCAAAAAAATATGCTGTCTGGGCTGCTCCGGGGACTCTCCTACCTATTACAGCTCTGGTGCTGGGTAGGGAGGCCTTTAAGGTAAGCTGCTGCTCATGGTAGTTTCAGCCTAATCCACCTCAGTTCTGCCTATCACCTCAAAGGTATCTAATTGCTGTGCTGCATCTTCAAAGAAATAATGATAGCTGTTATTGATAGTTTTAATCATCAAGAAAATATTTCCAGCACACGATAAGAGCCTCTGTAATCTTTTTTCATTTTCCCTTACCCAACCCTGTCAGCCTGCCTAGTCAAAGTGGACTTTCACTTCAGACATATTTGGTGCAGTTCTCTTATCATTTTTTACTCAACAGGAAGGCAGTACTTTATGACTCAAACCTCAAAACTTAGCAATCTTCTAAGAAAAGTGTGCCACACTGCTGTATAAATTGAATACAAACAAGACTCATCTGGTCAGTTCTACTTGCTTGCCAACAATCGTTGGCCGAGCACTCTCCCCATCCTTCTGAAGTTACCCAGCTGCTTTGGGCTTCTCTTCTACCAGTTCTACAACAAATTTAACAATGTGGATCCTACTCCCTAGAGCTTCAGGCAAGATGACTTGCATCTTAAAACTGGGAAATGGATTTTTTTTTCTATTATTTAATACAGATTTCCTATTCTTAAAGAAGTTTGAACAATGATTGCTCCAGTTTTGTAAACTAAACATATAATCCCATACACCAGCAGTTACTTTAACAGCCTAGTGAACTTGTCAGTCGGTAACCGTGAGGGACTATCACAGCAGTCTGACCACAGAAGTTCTATGTAACACAATAACAAAGAGCATCTCCTACCTTCCTAGGTATAGTTCTTGTACCTACTTCTGATCTCTGCTTCAAACACTACAAGGTATCCTGCACTGACACAGGTAAAGTTACCATACTAAAGGCTTTATGCCAAATTCTGTTTTGAATGACATGCATATAAGCCTGGAGTAAGCGCAGTCAGTAGAGTTATTTCAAATACTGGTGGGTGGGAGGAAAAATTTGAGAAGCACCTTCAAAACAAAACTATCTTTTCTGAATGTCAGCTATGAATCTGCATCTCAGATGTCATTGGCATCTAGTGGTGTAAATTACTGAATTATTTTAAAATGGAATAAACAAACAGGATAGTAAATGCAGGGGTTATAGTTCTATCTCTCGGTTTACTCTTGTGGCTTCCCAAATCACAGAAACAAATCAGCAAATCAAAGGCCTATGTCAGAACATTAAATGTTTGATTTTAACATTTTAAATAAATGCAAGCACAAGTGTCACTAGTGTTGTCCTCTTTCTGGTTCCAACTTTTCTCTTTCAGTCTCCCCAGGTAGTTCCAGCTGCTATATTTTCCAGGTACTACATGACTTTAACCAGTAGCAAAACACTCAACAACACTGATCACCTTGCACAGCGTTGGCTGCTCTCTAGTGGCCACCATTGGAGCAGTGAGTTACCTGATGTCAAAATCCTCAAATCCATTAATCTGAAAGAAACATTCTTTTTAGACTTAAGACCACAGGCTTCTTGAAATGGGAAAGAACTACCCTGTCACACATGAGATGTGCTTGGTCTTGTAGGAAAGGCAACCTTAGCTTACTAATTGTTGGCAAGTTCAGAGGGATCAGAGACATGATTATCTAAAAGGAACTAAGAGTGGCTCTAAATGAATGTTACACATTCTGTTCATCTCACAGTGCTTTGGAAGAGTTTTCCTAGTAAATATCAGAGAAAGGGCAGTCATGAGGATAACCTTCTTGCTTCAGCACCTTGTGAGATGTTCACAGGTGGAAGTCAAGGTTTCAATTTTAGAACAGTTAGCACAGTCATAATTGTTCTGAAGTTTAAGGTAATCCAACAGAAATTTACTGATTATAGATTGCTTAAAAGATCTCATACAATCTATCACCTTAAAAATTGGACATTAGTTATACTCATCAATTGAATTTGCTATAGTATTCATGGTATTTCTGATTCTACCAACATTATGGGGGAGGTTAATTGTATTGTAATAAGTATATATACTTTTTTTTATTGGTGCTCACTTGTAGAATGAGTGCAGTGCTTCGGGGGCTCCAGACTATATGAAGTTCCTTTTTAAAAAAAAAATTGGGTTTAATCCAAAATAGATTAATTAGATTCCTAATCATATTAGGGGCATAATTAGGCAGTAAGTGAAAAAAATTCCACAAACACACAAGACCCCCTTCCAATGCCAATTAAAGTCCTGTGTATATTGATGAAAGTCAACAGAAATCAATATGGAATTTAAACAAAAATTACAAAAAATATTCCCACAAATACATAGGAAGTTATCGTGGTGAGGATATTTATTTTTTATTGTATCACATGTATTTAACTGATTGCGTGTCAATATTCTGTCTAGCTTTTTTCTCTAAAATACACCAAATAAAAGTGATTTAAGAAAAATACCAGGAAATGCATATCTTTTGTCAATCTAAGTTACCAAATACCCTATTTACTCACATAATGAAGTTTCTCCCCCCCTCCCCACTGCGCCTCCCTCCCATTCAACACAGTGGGGAAAAGTTTCTCATCTTAGATTTCACTACAAGAAGAAAGGGGCCAGAAGAAAGGTAACTGCTGTGACTCCAACTCCAGCCCAACTTGGGCTTGGAGTTGGAGCTGGACCAGAGCTGTAGCAGCCATCTATCCGCCGTACTCTCTTGCCATCTCTGGACCCTACAGCCTCTGCTCTCTCATCTGCTTCCCCTACCACCACTCACTTTCTGACACAGCTCTGGCTCCAGTTCAGCCATGAAGCAGCAGCAGTGGTAGAAGCAACTCTGGTATCCAACTACTGGAGGTGCATGCACTACTGCTGCATGGCCAAGCTGCAGCTTGGTCTACCCTGCGCTGGGCAAAAGGAGGAAGAGGCTGTCAGGGGAGTGGGGGAGGCACAGGAGACAGGGGCCAGGCAGCAGAAGCCAAAAGCACTGCAAGGGAGGCAGATATCAAGGGGTATGAGCACAGTGGAGAGAAGGTGGCAGTGGGCACAGGCACCATGAGGGGGAGGTGCTGGGATATATAGGAATGTGGGGCAGCAAGGGGTGGGGATTAGGTCACTTGCTCCCCAACTACTTGGCCCCTTGCCACTGCTTTTTCTTGCTGTAGCAGTGGAGGGACAGACAAATTTAAGAAAGTTCTCTAATAATTACATTAATGGAAAACTATAACAAATATATACATCTTCTATCCATAGATTCTTAAATGCAAAGTTGTCTTAGATTTGGGTAAATATGGTAACATAGAGAACTGTAACTGAGGTCTGACATAGGGCTTCTCTTAGGACTGAATTTTCCCTTTAATTTATCACCTTGTACATACAACCCAACTTTCCTTGCTGCAGGTATGTACCTACCTCTCTATGACGTACCTACTTTTTTTCCTTCTTTGGATCTTCCAACAAAATTCCAATCATGCTTCTCCTTGTACTTGTTTTTTTCTCGGTTCAGTTAACGATTAAAGCCAGGTCCCTCCTTTCTTAAATAGACTTAGTCAAGTGCAATTTGAATCTGTCCTCCATAGTATCAATCACTTCTGATGTCTTGATGCCATCTGCAAACTTGACCTAAATTTAATATACCTCACTTTCTTTATCAGTACATGTAAGTCTCTAATATTGATACCTCTTCTGTGGACTTTTTAAACTAAACTCTTGCATAACACACTAAAAAACAACATGTAGCAAACTATATCCTGGCACTTGGGAACATATGGGTAGAAAGGAAGCAAAAAGAGGACTGAATTAAGTATACCTTGTCTCCTCTCCCTTCCCAGTCCCTAACCTGATTAAATTAGATCTTTTCATGTGGTCCAACAAGTTGTTTCTCTCCTAGAGCAAAAAAAAAGCAGTAAGAGGCTGATGGGCAGAGCTGCCTCTTCCAGGCACAATCAAGCCATGAGACCATGAGGCTAGGGGAATCAAACAATTTAACTGGCTGATTTTAAATCTAAGAGTTACAGATTTGGGCATGAAGATAGGGCAATCTATTAGATTCCATCAGTAGGAATTCATTTATTTTAAAAAGATTTGTTGAATTCACATTCAGTACTGAAGACTAGAAGAAATGTCAATAATTTCTGTCAAGGACAGTAATTGAAACCACTTGCTTTTCATATCTATCTTTGTGATTCTAACCCTTATCACTACTTGTACAAATAATAAATTAATGTAGGAACACTGTTAGTTACTCAATTGTCAATAGCATATACATCACTAACGCAACAATGTTAGGAAGCACTGAAATTAAAATATTTCTACTGAAAGCAAATAAGGATTTACAGAAGTGACTAATTAAAAAGTACATGAAGCAATAGAATCAAAGATTTAGCAGGTGATCCAGGTAAATGTATATATTATGCTTTAGAACTTGAAGCATGCTGTAGAAAATAATTCAGGCACAGGTCAGGACATGCAAAAGTCTCAGTAAGATTCCAGTTCTTGGATACCAATATGCCTCTGAAAGAGCCTGTGTTGAAAAGCATTCTGCATGATAAAACAAGAACAAACAATAACACTACTTTATAGCCAAAGATTTCAAAGTACATTACAAATATTACTTAGTGAAGACTGAGCAGCTCCCTGTGAAGTAGCAAGTGGTAGAGAAAGAAGTAATGGCTTAAGGGCCTGATCCTAGGGCTGGGGACTAAGAACTGCTTAGCCCTGTTTATGGTTTTGTCAGTAGTTTTTGTTGTAGTGCTGGACAAGTCACAGAACCCTCAGAGTCCTAGGTATCCCTTCCCCAGTCTATAACTGGGAAGTTAGTCTCCCAGAATAATATGATTTCCAGCTGTATATAGTATAAGTTAGTAATATTACAGAGCTCCCTATAGCAGATTCCCAGCACTAGCAACATGATTTTAATCTAGGCAGAATCTTTATTTTCTATATTATGCCTTCCCTTTTTTTTTTTTTTTTGGGGGGGGGGGTTGTAGAATAGACTGCTAACTCATTCCCATAACCTTTACTTCTATTATTCCTGAACCATGCATCTTTTTCAATGCCAGCATTCTAGCCATGCTATTTCACTATGTTTCTGCTTTCCCTGTAATATCTGATTTCACATCTTACATGAGTAGTTTAAGCTTCTTCCAATCTTGTTGCATTTATATACAGGCATTTCAGTTGATTCTTAAATTCTGGATCACTGACAGTATTAAAACTGAGCATTTGATTTTATTGCACCTAATTAATTTAAATATAGCCATATTGATTTATTTAAAGGTTTTGTAGGAAAATTTTAAAAGGAAAATAATTCACTCTTGGACCTCATTGTAAACAAGGTTTTAGATCAAATTGACCAGGCACCTCAGAGTTAAAACTCTTGAAAACACAGTTTCCTTAACCCAGTGTTTTCAAATTACAGTCCATCAGCTACAACAGAGCCTCAGAGTACTTATTGGTCTGTGGAGAGTAGACACATTTCCCTGTTTCTAACTGCTACACTGAATTTGAGATTCATTAAATCATATACTTGACTCCATCTGTATAAAAGACAGCATTTAAACATATGCTTCACTTTGTGGATTCATATCCTAATGCCTTCAGTGACATTCTTAAGATTCTTAGGCACACAATTTAGTGTTATCCTGAATAAGAATGCTTTCCTGAACTAGGGCCTAAGAAATGTTAGGAAAGCACCAATGTGTTATTAATATTACTGCCTTTCTATTTAAGCAATAGTTTCCATTGCTACAGGGATTGTATGTGATGATGAATAGGAGGAGATGACTAGTCATATAGGCTGACTACTAAAATGAAATGTAATTCCAGTCTGAATCAAATGATTAGAAACATACTAGACAATGTTTATAATAGTGTTTAAATTAACTTCTCCTGTTTCCCCAGTTTATAATAATCCCAAGCATAGCTACATTGGTAACTGGCATTATTTATGCCAACTGATTAACTAAGGCCGCCTCTACACATTACATGTATGATGCAATTACCAGGTTAATTGTGCAATTAACTTAGATCGACTACATATGCAAATTAACTGCCACACCATAAAAGGGTCCAACCAGCTATGAAGTCAAAGCTGGAAAGTGTTTTTCTGTCCAGCTTTAATTTGTACATATAATAAGGCTGTGGTCCCGCAGCTTCGAGCCCCAGGAGCTGATGGTGCTCCCAGCCACAGGGGTGTACCATATGCTGCAGTGGCTAGGAGTCCTGCAGCTGAGGGGACTCCCAACCGTAGCACTGTCCCACATGCTGCTGTGGATCAGTCTCATCATATGATGAGATTCTCATTCATGCAGTGAGAGCCAGTGCAGGGGGCGCCCAGGAATATGATCCTAAGTTCCCACTGCACCAGCAGTAAGGCATGATAGGATTTTATGCTAGATCCCATAATCACACCTCCTGCCATCCATGTGTAGCATGGAAGGAGGCACAATTGTGTGCAGCGTGCATTAGATCTTATCACACCTTTAACTGAACTTCTAGATGTGCCCTACATTTTAGAATCTAGTGGTGTGCTAGTGTTCAGTTTTTAGATTTCTAGATACAGTAGAGAGGCTGTCAACAGATTTGAGTCCTTCTGAGTCACAAAAATGAGATGATATGCTTTTAAAACCAAGGAAATCAAGGCAACAATGACTATGCAAAGCTGAGAAAAGCCATACAAAATGCCCTACTTCCATTGTTTACAACTCCTCTGGAGAACCTGAAGTAGGTAAAGCAGAGTGATGCTAGCAGTTAGCACCTCAACACCATCCTGGTAGTTGCTTTCCTGAATGGTATGATGTTGGAATGTCTTTTTAATTCTGTTATACATTCCCTAAATCAATTCTGCATTTATAATGGAGGCATCTCCTTTTCCATGTCTGTACTTTTGCATCCTTATGTGTTATGCTATAGGTCTATTTACCTCATTTGCATTTGCATTTATGTTTTCTGGGATCCTAGGCATTTCTATGACTACATCTATATCAACTGTGGTTAATACTTATGACTTAAAACATGTTTCCCAAAATATCCATGTTTTTAGTTATTGTCCTTCTGCTTGCTGTACTTATTCATTATTTCTCCTTCTATTTTATTACTTACCATCTCTTGTCTGCTACCTACTTAATGCCAATCGGTGTTTGCACCTTTGGCCTAGTCCCAATAAACCTACTTTCTATACAGGTCCATATGCCTGCTATTTCATTATTTGCATTTCAATGGAAGCTGTACCCTGGATCAGTACCTAAACTTTCTATAATCTACACTTGAAACATGTTACTAATAGCTGGGTTCTTTATTGAAGTAATTATTTCTCCATTTTTCTTCCTTCTCTTGCACACAAACAGGTTTATTATTGTTAGGTTGCCCATGGATGCTGAGCTCATGACAACCCAATCTCTCATTTTCATGTAAATAGCCCTGTGGTATTAGTTTCCTTTCTTCATCTGCTGGATGTTGAAATAAAATAAACACTAACAGCAGGACAACAACCATCACATGTTTCACTGGTAATAAAAGCACCAGTAATATTAAACCACAAAGAGTGTAAATAAATTTGTGTCAGTCTTCCTGTACCATTTTCATCATCCCAGTTATCAATGACCTTGATAAACTAATCTGAGCACAAAAATGTTACACGGGTTTTGTTACACTTTACCTTACATGTGTGTTATGAGCTCTTGAAACAGGAATGTCCACGCATTAGGGCAAAAAACACAAACTAAGGGCCCTTTGAGCTGCTCAGAGATAATCCTCTTTCAGCGAGGATTATTTCTAACCGGATTTGGGCAGTTTGTCTTGCAGTCATGTTTGACTGCATCATAGGCCCAAGACCAGTTCCTTTTTTCCCCCTTGGGACAGCGGGGAGTCGGGGGTGGGCCTATCCCAATCTTGGGTAGCAGTGTATGCGGGGGGAGAAGGTGCACGAGGGACAACTGGTCCAATCCAGGCTGGTAGGAGGACAGTGGATCTGATCTGAGCTGGTCATGGGACCAATCCAGGGCAGCAGGGGGTGCAGCTGACCTGATCCCAGACAGTGGCAGGCTTGATCCAGGCTGGCAGGGGGTGGTGGGCCCAGTCTGAACTGGCAGAGTACCAGTGGGCCTCATGTGGGCTGCAAAGGGGGCAGTAGACCCAATGCAGGTTGACCAGGGGGTAGTGGGGATCCAGTCCAGGCAAGCAATACTGGCAGGCCTTATGCAGGCCCTGTGGGCTGGTGGGCTCCTGATCTGGGTGGTCTATACTGCCTCAGACAGTGAGGAAGCTGGGTAGGCACTGAACCAACTTGGCTACTAGGCACCTCCCTGCTCACCAGCCCTTAAGGACAGGGCAGGGCAGTCCATGTTACAGGGGGTATTAGCCCTTTGGTGCATGGGCACATGGCGCACACTCCACAAGGGAAGTCTGAGGCTAGACAGAGTCTGTGTTAGAGGGGGTATTAACCCTCGATGTGCTTGTCACGCATGCTAACTTTAACACCAATTACTATTCCCCAAAGTTAGCAAATGTTAGCTGCAAGGTGCAAACACACTCTTATTCAAAAAGGTGGTGGGACCAATCCAGGCCAGCAGGGAGTAGAGCACTTTATAGTTTCTCTATACTTCTGCTTGCTATAGCTTCTATATAAAAGTGTGTTGGGTTTTCAAGGCAAAATATTTTTCCATCGACATCACAAATAACCTGAAAATTTAAAAGAAAAACGGAGCTGTTCTCACCTTTTGCACTAACTCTGATACAAAGGAGTCCACAATTGGAACTTCACATTCTTGCTGCTTTGTGAAGCAGGACAGACTCCAGATCACAATCTCATAGCTAAGGACCTACCTAAATGGGGGGGGGGGGGTAGATGGGCGATTTGGCAAGCTTATTACAGCAAAACCCCACCCAACTGATTGGTCAAGGGCCCTCAGCAGCTCCACCCCTTGCCACTGATTGGCTGAGAAGGCTGCCCTTGCTGTGGCCTCACCCCTTGCCAATGATTGGTGCATAACCTTGGCTCCAATTTGGTGGTGAGGTGTTGCGAACTCTCATGATTTTTGGCATTGTTCTTAAAGTATGCTTTGGAATGTGAAAAACTTAGCTCTTTCTATATATATAACAGTAACCCCCCCATTATATATATATATATATATATATATATATATATAAAGACATAATGATAAAAATATAATAAAATTTAAAGATTTTAGAAAAGTAAACCCCCCATGTTATATATTTATTTATATATTATATTTATATATATATATATATATATATATATAGAGAGAGAGAGAGAGAGAGAGAGAGATAAATATATTTAAATATATTTATATTTATTATATTATTATAATTGCACAATTAACCTGGTCATTGCATCATACATGTAATGTGTAGAGGAGGCCTTAGTTAATCAGTTGGCATAAATAATGCCAGTTACCAATGTAGCTATGCTTGGGATTATTATAAACTGGGGAAAAAGGAGAAGTTGATTTAAACACTACGATAAACACTGTCTAGTATCTTTCTAATAATTTGATTCAGACTGGAATTTCAAAATTTTCATTACATTTTAGTAGTCAGCCTATATGACTAGTCATCTCCTCCTATTCATCATCACATACAATCCTTGTAGCAATGGAAACTATTGCTTAAATAGAAAGGCAGTATGTATATATAAAATGAGGGATTTACTTTCCTAAAATTTTTACATTTTATTATATTTTTATCATTATGTCTTTATTTTTCTGGACAAAAAATGTAGTCTCCAATGCGAGACATTCACAATTCAGGAATCAGGCTGTGGATGCACAATTGTGATCCCAGACAACTGTAAAAAAAGGGTTCATGTTCTATACAAATTCCTTTCCATGGCCTCTATTTATGACTGTTTAAGGTCCCTTTGTATTTCTAGTTTCGGGACAAATTAATTTTTGCAGAATTTACTTCTGTTTACATATATATATAGAAAGAGAGAGAGAGAGAGAACTAAGTTTTCACATTCCCAAAGCTAACAATGCCAAAAATCATGAGTTGGCAATACTGGTGGCGTGGGGAGAGGGTGGCAGCCCACCTCTGAGGGCGTTGGGATTTTGGCGGCAGGGAAGGGTGGCTTTATTAACTCATTAACTGCCACTGTCAAATCTCCCAGCCCAAGAACCCCATGGGTTCCACAGGCTGCATTTGAGCCCATGGCCACACCGTGGTACGCAGAGCACAAAGGGGCACAGATTTTTATTTTTTTTTATATATATCTTTATTGCACATTATCTCATCTTAATACAGTATGTACAAAGATTCCTGAGCAGCACCTATTGAACATATATTCCTCAGAGGAACAGGAAAGGCCTGGAGATGCGAGAGCTGCTGCCTCCCCTCAGTTATTATGGGAACATCTGCCGGGGGGCGTTGACTTCTATGGGACCAGCCAGTAAGTGCAGCAGCAGAGACTCCCCTCGCCCTCCTGCAACCAAACCCATTGCTAGTCTCACACGGTTCTTCGCACCCCACCCTACCCCAGGAGGGAGCCACGGACACAACGCATGCGCACCCCACCCATCGCGTTCCTGCTATAAGATCGGGCAAAGTTCGGGCGGCGTCTTCACTGTTTATTATTGCGCATGCTCTATGTTCCTTTCCATGAACCAACCAGTGGCTTCGGCCATGTTAGTGAGCATGCGCGGAGAGCGGGCGCACACGCAACCACCCTGCCTCATGGGTGGGCGGTGGATGGAGTCTGGCTAGGGGGAGCGGAGGTGCGGTCGCAGAATAAAGGTGCCGCGCGCCTGGTGTCTGGGATGTCGAGTCGGGTGCCGCGCAGGGACGAAGAGGAGGCCCGGCTGCGCCGCAAGGAGGAGCTGAACGGAAAGGTTGGGTGGGGCGGGGCGTGACGCCACCCGCGCGAGACCGGGCGCGGAGAAGGCGGGAGGGACCCCTTGGCTGCGCGAAGTGGGCACGAGCGCGGTGGTCCCGGCCCCACGGCCGTGCCTCAGCAGGGCCCTGCCCGTCCCCACTGCCCTGGAGACGTGTCCGAGAAAGGAATGAATGTCCCTCCTGGCCCCAGCACAAGGAGGCAGAAGGAAAACAGAAGATCATTCCTTTTCTTTTTCTGAAAGGAAAAACTCCCCTAAAGCAGCTTCCTGCCTGCCCCAAGTGCAGCCTGGTCCAACATTGCGCTCTTGAGTAAGGTGAAATTCCTTCTGAGCAGCCTCTGGCACCAGACTGGGCGGACAGGGTCTTGGCAGGGAGTGCCCGGGGCCCTGTGGGCAGCATGCGCTTGGCAGGGTGGTGGGATGGAACCACAGACGCATAGGAAGCGCAGTAGCAGCTTTAGGGGAGGGCAAACTGGTTAACCACCCGGGACCCCATGCTTTATAACAATAAAAATTAATTTTGCTGAATATTTGTATTATCAATAATGTATTAAGATACTTTCATTGAAGTTTCATAGACAGGGCAAAGTGAAAATGAAAATGCCTGACTTGAATTTAGGTTATCAGAATGAAGCATCTAAGGGCCCCATACAACCTGAAGTCCACTGCTGGGAAGTGGCATGTGGCAGTGGCATGTGGAAGCGGAACAATCAAGTGGGGGCCAGGGCCAGGACGGTGGGGCTAGGGCACAGCCATGATCTGCTCCCTGCATCATAGGGCTGTGCAGAACATGCATTGCAGCTCTATCTCAGCCCCACACTGTCACAGCCCTGTGATCCCAGCTCCTTCCCACCCATCTCGCACTTAATCACTTCCTGCCCACTTGCAGTCCCATCCCATCCACCTTGCTGAGTGTGCCGACTGTGGGGGTTCTGGCTGGTCTTCATGGAGGCCCTGCCTCTTGTTTTGCCTGGCACCCCTGGCAGTGTGTGGCAGAGTGTGGGTCTGATGCAAGTGGGGGTGCCAGGCCCCACACCCCCACTTGTATCAGCTCACTAAAATCATAAAGTGGCTCTCCAGCCAAAATAATTGCCTACCCCTGGTTTAAGACCTTAGTGCAAAACTCATGAGGAATGAAAAGACCCAGTCCCAATTAATGTTAAAATGTATGGAATTATCACACACGTTGTCCAAAATAAGACATTATATGTCATGAATGAAGAATAAGTGTCATTGCATAGTTTATGAGGTGGTTATTTTTCCAATTCCTTATATTTGTATTATATTTTTATCATTATGTCTTCATTTTTCTGGACAGAAAAGTTGTCTTGAATGCAAGAAATGTACAATTCAGGAATCAGGCTGTGGATGTACAGTAGTGATCACAGACAATTGTAGAAAAAAGGTTTATACAAATTTATACAAATTCCTTTCCAAGACATCTGTTTATGACTAGTTCAGATGCCTTTTTATTTCTAGTTTCAGGTCAAATTAATTTTTGCAAAATGTACTTCTGTTTCAATCAGCAATGTACCCCAAAATATATAGGCTGTGTATCAATGGGCTGTTTTTATTTCTAAATTCTAGTCAATTAAGTATGATTAATTGTTTTTATCATTTGTCAGTCCTAAAAAAATTAGTCACAATTAAGATTTTATAAAGATTTAAAAAAATAGTTGCAATTAATCACAATTTTGATTACACAATTAAACAATAGTCAGCACCCAACAGCCCAGGGCCCATGCACTCTACGGCTCCTCCCCTGCCACTATCAACAGTACACAGCTCCAGCCCTGACTGGCTCACCCTGCACCCACTCCAGACTTGTGCCGGAACCCATGCACACTGCCCTGACCCTGGCCTACCCTGTGCCTGCTTCAGACTTGTCTGCCCATGCTAAGCAGCAGCGGCTGTGGCTGGGCTCAGGGTAGTGGAAAAGTTGCCTTGCCGCTGCCAGACCCTTCTTGCTGCAGCCACCCAGAGCCCACACCTGAGCTGCCCTGTGGCTCCTCTGCACTGCCACCACTGCCCTGCTGTATAACCCAGAGACAGCAGTGATGGTGGTGGAGAAGAGCCACAGGACAGCCTTGGCACAAGCTCCAGGCAGCTGCAGCAAGAAGGGCCCAGCAGTGATGAGGGGGAGGGACCACTTTTCCCCGGGACCACTTTTCCCCTGCACCAAGCAGCAGCTTCTGCCTGGCTGCTGCCACTGCTCACTATTGGTGAGCAAGCAGGCGTGGGGTGGGCTGGGGTCAGCATTGTATATGCATGTTCCAGCTAGTCTGCTCTGGTACATTCTGCTGGCCCAAATCTAGAGAGGGTGCAGGGTAGGCCGTATTTTGCCTACCCTTGGTCAAAACGAATGTATTCAATTAATGCTTGTTACAAAAATTAACACACTAATTTGTTTTGTGTTGATTGCATACATTAACTGCATTTAACTGTCAACCCTAATTTTTTTAATTGTTTGTCAGCCCCACTGAATTCACTTTTCTCATTCTTCTTTCCATCACTTTTTTAATGTCTTACCGAAAGTAAGACATTAAAATCGTTCATCTGTCTGAAACTGAGGGCAGTGGCTAATAGCAAAATATATGGTACTGATTTTTCCTAAGTGAACTCTGGATAGATTTTTTTGTTTCTTTCTTTCTTTTTCAGATTAAAGAACAGAAAATTGTAGTTGATGAGCTTTCTAACTTGAAGAAGAACAGAGTGAGTAATAGCAAAATGAACAGCAAACCTTGAGAAAGCAGACACTGCAATATAGCAGATATGTGGTGCGAGTTTGTCTTTATTTAAGACAGTGTTTAGATATTGACTCCAGTGAATTTTCCCAAGCGATTTGTTTTTCATGAGTTGATCTCATCTATTTCAGCAGCGTAAGACCTCCCAGAACAAAGTAACACACTCTCTTCACTTAAGTTACAAAGGTGCTTAAATTCCCATGGATTTCAGTGGGAGACAGAGCCCTTTAACATCTTTGGATTTGAGCCTTTGCGCCTATTCTCCTCTTTCCCTTCCCCTCAAGTTTGGTTTTGTGTACTAAGTGAACACTTTGGATGCAACTTGTCAAAAGACATCCCTAATGGTATATACCACTGATGTTTAAAGTTACGGCCCATGGGGCACTTCTGGCCTGAGAGCCCTATTATCTGGCCCTTGGTGCTGCCCAAGGGACTTGATGTTGACCCGCAGCCAGTATGTGGTACGCATCGCACGCCCCTGCACACAACACGAAGTGCCTACTCCAGCTACACTGCAACCATGTATCTTCTCTCCTGGATCCAATATATGTCCTGAAGCAGCTAGGTATGGGTGCTGCTGTCTTGGAGTGGGCAGCACATACCCAGAATGGTTCCAGAGCTTCTGGCATAGGCAGTGCAGTCCTAGAGTGGCAGGCACAGGTGCTGTGATGCATGTTGTGCCCTCTTCAGCTGCTCCAGAACATGTGTTGAATCCAGCAGTAGGCCTGAACTGAAATAGGCTTAGCATGCAGTGCGGATCCAGAGTGGTTGGAGCAGGCATAGTGTGCAGCAGGGGCTTGGAGCGAGTGCTGCATGCAGCATAGTCCTAGACCAGCTGCCCTGGGACATACTCCAGGACGTGCTGGATCCAGAATGCCTTATCTGGACAATAGACCAGTCTTGTTCCGCTCATCCAGCCTACAGTGCCAGATGAGTCCTACACCCGTGGTGCACAAGCATTCTGGCTCTGGAGGCGGGATGAGTAGTGCAGGCAGGAGCTGTATCTGGTGAGTGGGATTGGTCCACAGGTTAGATCCAGCATGAGGTTGGTACACAGACATGATCCAGCACATGGCCTCAACGACATGCACCGCAGGCTGGATTATAATTTCTTAAGCCAGACCTGGCCTGCAGGCTGTGGGTTGAGCACGCCTGGTACATACCATTTAAGTTGGTCCAAATCCTGAATTTTTTTTAGATAATCAAAATTTCTGTGGAAATTCAGATTAAGAGCTTCCGCATTTTATCATGCTGTACTGTGTGTTACATGGTATGTGATGGCATAATATTTAATTTAATTTAATTTTTGTGCATCACATGCACCTTTTTTTAGTAGAGTGACTTTTACTATAATCACTAGAGGGATACTTGCCATTTAAAATGGAGACTTTTTGGATGTAAGTAATGTTTCTTTTGAAGTCAATATTTTAAGGAGTTGTATCTAATTTTTGTTTACAATGATATCAGTTGCTTGTAAGTATTCATAAACACTTTCAGTTTATGTATATATATTTTTTTAAATGGCATGTAATTCTTGGATGGGAAGAAGAATTTAAAATGTCACTGTCATAATGGTTTCAATCATAAAATCTTTCTCTTAGTAATTCATCAAGCTTCTGCCATGGGTAGCATTAAAACTTGCAGTACTGAGTCTTTATTATAAGGGTGTCTCTCATGGGGTGAAGCTAGTTCCCTTATGTTGTGGCTGGTCGAGAAGCTTCTCACTTGTTAACATAATTTTTTTTTCTCATTTTGCAGAAAGTGTATAGGCAGCAACCCAATAGCAATATATTCTTTCTTGCAGACAGAACAGAAACACTATCTCAATGCAAAAGTAAGTTCTTAACGAATTAGCTAGGGTTTTCAACCTTTTTTAAGAAGTCTGTCCTTTCTGATAGTGGCAGCTGGACATGGAGCGGAGCGGGGGCCCAGCAGGGTCTGGTCCAGATGGAGGGCCACCATCACTGCCCTGCTTTTCCATGGCTGGTCACATGCAGTTCCATGGGCTGCTGTGATGGGCGTTACATATGGCCAATTGTGTGCTGCCTATCAGCAGCCCACAGAGCCGCACATGCGATCAGCCATGGAAAAGTAGCATGGGATGGCAGCTGCTTGTGAGCCTCCGCCAACCTTGCAAGGAGGCAGCAGTGCAGGTGGTTGGTGGTAGCACTCCATCCCCATCCATCTCTATGTACCCCCTAGGACTTTTCCAAGTATCCCTAGGGGTATGCAACCTCCAGTTGACAACCCCTGAACTACTGTATCAAGTTGGTATTTTTGGTTGAGGATGTTAGAATATAGGGATGTAAATGGTTAAATGACAATTATATTTATACTACTTACCATTTAGTGACCTCCAGCAGGAACACCCCAGTCCCTCTTGTCTTCGCCTTGCTCCCAGTGCTGCGTTGGCCCCAGGCCACTGGCAGGGAGCTGCAGGCAGGAGGTGGCAGGTGCAGCTGAGCCACTAGGGGTTTCTGCCCGGCTGCAGAGGCATGACTTCCCTTCGCCCCCATGGGCACGTGATGGAGCTGGGGCTGTGGACCTCTCTTATGCCTAGATCCCACCACCATGGGGAGGGAGAGACGGATATGCCGGGTCCCCATTAAGTCAAGCAGGGCCTTTCCACTGCAGCAGCAAGACTTCTGGCCCCATGGTGAGTCTGCCTGGTCCCCCTGGAGTGATGGGGCCCTCGAAGGCTCCTCTGTGCTGCCAGGCCAGACCCTCCCCAGCTCACCCTGGGGAAGAGGAGGTCTGGCCCCAGTGTGGCAGCCTCTACCAGGTGCATTACATCCTTCCCCTTCCCACCCATAGCATTGGGACCGCACAGGGTCTGGTCCAGTGCTGAGGAAGGGCTGAATGTACAGCTGGCTAAGCCTCAGGAGGCACCATGGCAGCTGGAGCAAGCAATGCTGCATTTGAGAGGTTGCCACTGGCCCCTCGTTGGGTGAGTGCTGCCTGAGGGTATTCCTGAGGAGTCATGGTACAGCAGGGCAATGCAGAAGGGATTCCTAGGGAGTGTTAGGGCTGCAACAGTGCCCCCTAGTGGCTCAGCTACACCTGCTGCTCAGGCATAGGCACAGAATGAAGACATGAGGGGCTGGGGCTGGGGTCAGGGCCATTACTGCTGGATGTCACTAAACTGGGCATGAGCTATTGGTTAACTGTTTAACTGATGTAAATGGAAGAGGTTAAGCAGGTAATTTTTTTAATGATATTTACATTCCTATTAGAATGTGCCCGGTCCTGTGAAGGGAATTCCTGTGATATTGGGAATTCATCAAATTCTGATATGAGTGGGTTTTTTTAACATAAATTAATATGTAAGTATCACTTAATGGGAAGATGTTGCAGAAGACTGTTTTATGTCATCATACCAGTGTGTAGCACATTATTAATTTGTTGCTATTTAGACACATTTCAGCATACAATGTTAAAAGTTATGTATCTTAACATTTGCATGGATTAGACTAATAGCTGTACTTGCTGATTTTATCAGGTTTTCTTTCAAGTCATTATTCCACAATGTTTATCTAATTTTTTTGAAGGAATTTTCATTGTTCACTTATTTCCTTTTTTCCATGTATGCAGACAAACTAGATGAGCTGAAGAAAGCACATCAGGACATAGAAAATTCAGAGAAGTCTAAAATCAAGAAATAGCTGCTTTAAATTCTGTTTGGCAATGTGTGGCATTTGTTGTATCATCAGCTTGTCTATTCAACATACCATTGGTAACTTCTTTAAAGAAGATCTGTTATGCAGCCTTAAAAGAAGAGGGCCAAACTTCAGCCAACAGCTGATAAAGACTGAATCTGATCTCTCTTATCAATGTTTATTTTCTGGCCACGTACTTCACATGAGGGGACTGACAACTCCCCAGCCTCTGGAAGACACCAATAACAATGTGTTTCTTTGGAATGGAGAAGTCTTCAATGGAATTCACGTGGGAACCACAGAGAATGACACTAAAATTATGTTTTATCATCTCGCATCATGCAATAATGAATCTGATGTTTTGTCACTCTTTTCATCTGTTCAGGGCCCATGGTCTTTTATTTATTACCAGGCATCCACACACTCCTTGTGGTTTGGTAGGGATTATTTTGGTCGCCGTAGCTTGCTCTGGCAGTTTAATAATGGGCTTGAAAAGGCTCTCTGTCTCAGTTCTGTAAGTGCTCTTTCTGGATCTGACAATCAATGGCAAGAAGTCCCAGCATCTGGAATTTTCAAAATTGATCTCAAGGCCTGTGCTGCAACTAAATCTTTAACTTTAATATTGTATCCTTGGAAATATAGATTCCAAGAGAATGCAACAGAAGAAACATTCAAGGATGGCCTGGATCAGATTTCAAAAGATTTGCCAACCTACATCTCTTTTGCAATGAGTGAACCAAAATTCTGCTTAGTAGCACCAGTTATTCCTTTAAATAGAACAGTTCCTGAAATTAAAACTGAATGTCATTGCATTAATTATTACAGCGATTCAGTTTCTGTAGAAAACCTTCAGAGATTTCTTGCAGAAGATCACAAGAAAAAATTGGCCCATCAGCTCATAGGTGTTTTAAGTGAAGCAGTAAAGAGACGTGTTTTATGTCCGTTTAGAGAAACTGATCAGCTGAAGAGAGAAATTCAGAGTGTATCTGCGAGGAAAGCACATGTTGCTGTACTGTTTTCTGGTGGTATTGATTCCATGCTTATTGCAGTTCTAACTGATCGACATATTCCTTTGGAGGAACCAATTGATCTGCTCAACGTAGCCTTCATGAGTAAAGAATGTACAAAATCCAAGAATGCCAGCAAAAAACATGAAAACCAGAAAAATCAACTTGAATTGCTTGTTTGTCAGGAAAACTGTAAAGAACTTGATATCAAAACTAGTGATAGCTTGTCTTGCTTCAGTGTTCCTGACAGAATCACTGGGAGGGCTGGACTGAAAGAACTGGAGATGATTAATCCTTCGAGAACTTGGAATTTTGTGGAGATTAATGTTACACTTGAGGAGTTGAAAAGAATGAGACAACAGCACATAAACCATTTAGTTTATCCATTGGATACTGTTTTGGATGACAGCATTGGCTGTGCAGTTTGGTTTGCTTCCAGAGGAGAAGGTTTTATTACTAACCAGGGAGATCTGAAACCATATAAAAGTTCTGCAAAGGTATAGGGTTCTTTGGTTTATGGTTTTATTCATACATCTGCAATTCAGTTTCAAGAGCTAGAAATAAATATGAAATATCTACAGTCTCTGGAACTGTAAAGCAAACTACAGGATATTTGCAGTAGATTGATGCATACCTGATATAAAAATAGAGTCCCACAAGTGACCAGTTAACAGATTTTTGAACTTGACAGGCCACCATCAGAAGCAAGTTATTTCAAGATATGCAACACTGATGTGCTGCAGTGTAATAGTTGTGCATAATGTTGGTAGAATATTCAGAACAATTTGACACTTTTGTGTACTTTTCAGATCTCATCAGACACCTATTTAATTTTAAAGGCTCCCAATGATTCAATGGAAGCAATATGTTGTTTTATAAATAGATTGTACACCCAGGTACATTCTATCATTTTAGTCTACACATGTTAAAAGATTAGTATTAGGTTTATTTTCATATTATTTTTATGGATAAATATTTGCAATCTATAACCATTTTCCCCTTTAATTAAGACTTCTAGGTAAATATTAAGAGACGTCTTTTTATGCTGTTTTGTAGGTTGTGCTTACAGGAATTGGAGCAGATGAGCAGCTTGCAGGCTATTCCCGACATCGTGTTTGTTTTAAAAAATATGGTTTAGAGGGTCTGATTAAAGAACTAGGAATGGAACTGGGCCGTATTTCCTCTAGAAATCTTGGCCGAGATGATAGGATTATTGGAGATCACGGAAAAGAAGCAAGGTAGCTCTGTTTTATCGTGAATCAAAATGTTACAACTCTGAAGTCCATTTTTCACTGCACAAGAATATCTAAATCCAAATAGTTTTCACATTTAAAAAAAACAGATTTAGCACTGTTTGTACACACATTTATATACAAAAAAAGAAGTACATTACCCCTCAAATTTTCCTCTTGGGCTTGTATAATGATATGTCCGTGCATGTATTTAGCTGGAGTTAAGATCAGGCATACACTTTTCACAGCTCTTACCGAACTACAGCAAAGATCAAACTGAAAGCACAGCAGGAAAATGGGAAACCTTTAAAATGACTGTTAATTTAAGTTATCATTTAGTCTAAATAATCTGATTTTGTATTGGAAGTATTGACTTTTGAAAGTAGAAGAATGTATTCCTGTCATTAGGAAGGCTGCAGGATTTCAGTGCATAAACTGCTTATTTCTACATATGTAATTGCTGTTATTCTGCTGGGTGCTTCCTGGCCATTAGATTTGTATATCTTGGATTGAGTAATCTCTCTTGAGTTTTCCCTCCCTCTTCCGTTCACTCATCCCAAAATTAAAAATCCATCTCCATGTCTGTCTGTTCCACCTTATAAGTCCACCATTTGAGTTGAGATGTATAGGTGTTTTCCCAGTGCAGACATCTAATGCAGAATATCTTCCTATATATAAACTGTAAACCTGCTTGTAGGACACCAATCATATGAATTTGTGATTGAGTAGAAAATGGGTGCGTCTACACATGGCTGTACTTCCTTTTGTACTTTAGTACTTCCTTTTGGAAAGTACTAAATGACAACACAGTAATGGTTCATACAGCACTGTGCTGGCCATGCACCATTATTTTTAGCTGCTGTGGCGGTATAGCAACATGCTATAACAAGGAAACACATTGCTACAGAGATGTACCAGTGGCATCATGGTTTTTGCCAACAGATGCTATGGCACTGTAGCATCTTGTGTAGACATGCCCTCTGTATCGGGTGACCAACCTGTGGCTCCAGAGCTACATGCGTCACTTCAGAAATTAGTATGCATCTCCTTGAATTTTTGCACAAGCACATGGTGACCAGTTTCTATTTGGAAGCTGGTCACTGTGTGCTTGTGCAAAGATTCAGGGAGACGCATATTAACTTCTGAAGAGCTGCATGTGGCTCCAGAGCCACAGGTTGGCCACCCCTGCTTTATACAGTATTTTGCAGGGAGAGGGAAGTAACCTGTTGTTTTATAAATGTATGTTAAACATGAAATATTCATGTAATAGCCAACGGAGGTAGACTTTTCTGATCCAAGGAGTTTTTCCTTCAGCAAGTATATTTTTTCCTCTCAGGAATGGTACCACAGAATTTCCAGCGTAAAGATTTTATTACTTGAACTGTGGAAGTTGCTATTCCGTTTTATAGTAGCTTAACATTTTAAGAGCCTCTGATCGTGAAAGTGTTATCAATGCTTTCCGTTTTCTCTTTCCTTTATTTTTTTGATGGAAAGCAGCATGTAAAAATAAACCAACCCCCAGGATTTTTGTCATTTTTTTTCTACTTAAAACAAAATTCTTTTTACTGAGAGAGACTCTTAATTTCCAGTTGCTTAAGTGAGGTTGCACATGAGCATATGGCCATTTTCTCCCATTCCCCAAAATGGAACAGCATTTTTCCCATTCCCCTCAGCATTTTTCCCCTTTAGCACGATCTCAGAATAGACATTTCTTTGGAAAATAGTTGTTTACAAGGACCAATATAATTCTGAACTGAGTTGCTGTCCTCTCCATTACATGTGGATTTATCCATCTCAAAACCTGTTGACCTAATAGTTTTTCATTATATTCTCTTTCTAGGTTTCCCTTCCTTGATGAAGATGTTGTCTCCTTCCTCAATTCTCTGCCCATTTCAGAAAAAGCAAACTTGGCTCTGCCACGAGGAATTGGTGAGAAATTCCTTCTGCGTCTGGCAGCTAAGGAGCTCGGCCTCACAGCCTCCACCATTTTGCCCAAGAGGGCCATGCAGTTTGGATCCCGGATTGCCAAAATGGAAAACGGACGTGAAAAGGCATCTGATAAGTGCACCAGACTCCAGTCGGTGGCAGGAGACTGATTGTAGGAGACTACCCGAAGCTTTGCTTGCAGGGCTGGACAAGACTCCCACGTTATTGTTCTCATCTATGGATGTTCAATAAACCAGGTCTTTGTTTAAAAGCTCTGTCATGTCTGCCCCCTTAATGTAACTGAAAACTTCCTCTTGCCTTCGTGCTAGTGAGCCAGGAGTCTCCCCATCCCTGAGGGATGCTGCTACCCTGTTGTACCTATGCCCTCGGAGCCGAGTGGAAACATCCATCTCACTGCCTGCTATAGCCTCAAGGGAGGAAGCAAGTGAGTAGGGCCGAAGGCTTCCCCCAGTGCTACCCCCGCGGACCGAGGAGGGGCGCACCACACGCCTGGGCTCTGCACGTCCTCGCAGGGCAGCAGCGCGTGTCAGTCACGGCCACGTAGCTCCCGATAGGACGAGACGGGACCGGACGCGAGGGCTTACCTTGCTCGTCTTGTCCCGGCCGGCGCATGCGCAGACCTCCCGGCCGGCAGTCCCGCCCCCCGTGCGGGTGTTGCCATGGCGCTGCCCCGCGTCTCCCTGGCGACAGCTCTTCGCAGCTCCGCCAGCCACTGCTGCTCGACTCCCGGGCCCCGGCAGGTCGGCCCCCACGGCTGCGGCCGTTGGCTGGCGGCGCCCCGCGACTCTGCTCGTTTCTAGCCTTTTGCCTGGGCTCCCTGCGCGGCTCGCCTGTAAAACGGGCCTGCGACAGCGCCGCTCTCATCGTTTCTTCCAGAGAGGCGGAGATGATGGAGCCCCGGGTGCTTGTCTCCAAAAAAGAGCAAAAGAGTTAGAAAGAAAAGCAGGCGGGGCAGGCCCACAGCGCGGCCCGGCACCAGACTTGTGCCTCGGGGGTGTCTCGGCCTGGAGTGGGGGGAGGGGAGCATTTCGAAATGCAAGACATCTTGAAATAGTTTGGGATAGTTCCGATGTGTATTTGAATCCTGCCCTTGACAAACTCATCATTCATTTACTCATATATCTCGTTAAATAACTATCGTGCTCGTGTGTCTTGTGTTTCCTTAGGAACCTGGTGTGGGAAGCACTTGTTGAAGGATGCTGAGACCCTCCAGGAAAACACTGCCTCGAGTTGAGCCAGCAGATGAGGCAATGTACTTAGCAAACCTAGCAGTTCACAGAAATGCCAGTGCCTTCTTTGACAAATTTGACCGCAGTGAATTGCAGGAATTGCTGACTACTGCTTCTTCTAGCTGGCTGGCTTTGAAAGATGACCTGCGCCATCCGCTAGAGCTGCCCAGTGGACTGATAAGTCAGCTGAGAAACATCAGTTTCCCCACTGCAGTTGTGCTAGCTCCTGTGGACCCAGATGTGCCTTTGGACTGCAAAGAAATCCACCAGATTGTGAGAGAATTGGCAGTTGGCATTTACTGTTTAAACCAAATACCTTCTATCAGCTTAGATGCCAATTATGATCAAAGTACTTCTTGTCAGCTTCCTCCAGCTTACTTTGACACGAGAATAGGCCAAATTTTGATCAGCGTTGACTATATGCTAAAAGCATTATGGCATGGGGTATATATGCCCAAAGACAAGCGCGTTCGGTTCTCTGAGCTCTGGCGTTCCAGCATGGACATTGATATAGATGGGAAGCCCCAAACAGAAAAAAACATTGTTTCAGAGTTTTGTTCAGCAGGTGAGTAGATTAAAATCCAATATTTTCCAATTGTTTTTTCATTCATTGTTTAGGAATTTATGAAAATGAGGAAAATGAAAAATTTGTAAGGGGTATTCTTTGGAGTTAGCACTGTCATTTGAAAAAGAAGTAGTTTGCAGGACATCTGGAAAACAAAAATAAATAAACTTTAATAACCATATTTTGAAAGGACTTTGGTTTTCGTTAAGACACACAAATGAACCTTGGGTTCATGAAACCTTATTTATCTTGCCTTCGGATGTTAAAAAGCATTCAACACTCACCAGGTCCGTTTGAGAATAATAAAAATATGCAGGTTCTGAGATCCTCTGAAAATGTGGCCCTAATTCAGCAGAAATGTTTTTCTAACATGATTTATATGAAGGGTTTTTTAGATCACTCACTCTTGGTTTTTAATTAGTTGCCATTTTAAATAACCTGTTCTTTTAAAATGTAATAAATGAGGCTTAGCTGAAACTAAAACAGTTCATCAGACAAAGGCATTTGTACCCAGAAGCTTGCAAAGAAGAATTTTTCCAACTATTTGTGTCAGTCTAATAAAATATATCTGATTTACCCAAAGAATCTTGTCTGCCTATGTCCTTAGACCAATGCAGCTACAACCTATACCCCTGAAATAAGCCCTTACATTCTAAAAGCTGTAAGAATAACTGATGGTAGCGAAAGGTAATAAAATATAGTGCAAGGTCACTCACTGGCTAATCTCAATCCCAATTTGGTAATGAGACCCTTGCCCTACCTCAAATCCAACTGGTATTGAGACAATTGCCATTAATCTTTGGTGTTATATAAGAATTAGTGTCATTAGTTCAATATTTAGGGCAAGCATGAATATTACTGCCAGTATTTGGAGTGGTTTTGTAATCACTCAGGTCCTGTTAAAACCAGTGATTTTCCAGTGACCTTAATCAGGTCCTAATGGGTAGTTTAAGATGAGAGTAACTGCTCTTTCACACTTTGTGGTGTTTCTACCAGAGTACAAACAAGGCCCACTGGTGAGGGAATGTGGGGATGATTAGATTGCTACATCAGAGTTCTAACTATTCTACAGCTAAGTAGAGACTTTGTGCTTTAGGACTGATTATTTGGCATTTTCAATACCATTAAATTCACTTGAGAAAGGTAACCTGACACACTGGTCTATGGTTGTATTTCTGTGTTTTGCAGAATACCTGAATGAATCAATTCTAATATTATAAAAGCCTGTCTGTCTGTAATGCTACCAGTTGGATGTAAGGTAGGGCAAGGGTCTCATTACCAAATTGGGATTGAAATTAGCCAATGAGTGACCTTGCATTATATTTTATTACTTTTCACTACCATCAGTCTGTCTGTAATGCTGTTTGGCTGATGGAAACGGGGGAGTGCTGCCATGATTCCAAAGCCACGCCAAGGACCAGACAAGCGCTGCTGGCCTTGGCTCCCCCACCCCGCTCCCTGGAAGAGGCAGAACAGTGGCAGCATAGGGCATTACGTGGCAGCACTCCATCCCAGCCCTCTGACCCTGCCACCCCCATCATTCATGATGGGCAATTGGCTAGTAACAATAATAACAATATAAGCATGTCTAAAAGAACAGTGAGGGAAAAGAGCAGCTCTTATAGGGTAATTCCTTAGTCTGTCCCAAGTGTCGTTAAACATTGAATTAGCTTATTCAGTTTTGTATATTGAAAGGTATACTATAAAGATAAGTAGATACTATTCTACAATTCTGTAAATCAAAACATACTTGTCAGATCTAAACCGTTGTACAAAATTATTTTTGTGTCCGGCAACACTTTTTAAACTATGTTTTAACAGCTTCTGTTAGACTGATAGATATTTATGCAGATCTTCCTTGTGCATGATGTAGGTCTAGTTGATCTTTCCAGTGACCCAGATTTTGAGAGAATCTATGATGAAAACATGAATGAAGATCCAACTTATGATCCTAACAGCGCACAAGAAAAACGTCTCTTTATGCAGTATGCAAATAATATACTTCTGAAGTTAACATTTGGTACTACCCAGATTCAGCAGCATGAAAACGTGTTTAAATTTGACGCAATATACAGACTTACTAATTTGATAAGAATGACGGAGGATCACCTCGATACTGTAACATACCAAAGGTTGCAGCAGAGGTTGGCTCTTCAGCAAAAGCTTGTGAAGAAGCACTTAGAGAATAAAACAGAAATCCGTAAGAATATACAATACCTAAAGATAATGAGCTTTCTGATTCCAGTTTTAATTGTTTTTAAAAGAAGGATGAAAATTCCAAATTTAAATAAACTTCTGCAGCCATATTCAGGTAAGAGAAGAGGAGTATAAAAGAGTTTTTTAAGGCTTTATTTATAAATTTTATATCACTCAAATATATTTCAATTGCTTATAAAACCGTTTTATTATCTGTTACAAATTCTGAAACTTTAATAAAATGTGAATTTATTTTAAAACGGACTTCAGTGTATGTGAAAAACTACTTATTTGTCCATTCTAAGAGTAATAATTGTGTAACACCTAACTGGCAGATAACATAAATGTATGTTGTTTTACAGTGAGCCAGGTTTGTCCTTGATTTAACATTCTTGAAATTGTTCAAGTTGCATCAGAAATGATTTTGGTCTGGGTATATGTATTCCAAAATAGCATAATAAAATGATTCCTTAATGAAACATACCTATGTCTAGCTATTTTTATCTTAAGATTTTGAGATAAAGATTGATTTTAATACTAATACACTAACTCATAGTTAGGGTGTTTGCTCCTTAAAAAAAAGCATGTCTCTTTTTGTAGATGATAAAGTTAAGACTGAACGAGAATTGCCTCCATTTTTGCTTGGACCAGATTTTAAATGCCAGCATTTCCAGTGTGCACAAAATGAATATTTTCATGTCCATGGAGGAATTGAATTTGATGTTGGTACACCTTCAGTTGAGGATGTCGCAGAAGAGATCAAGGTTTTAGTTCAATGTTCTCGATGTAATTTATGAATATATGTTTGCAGTATAAGGGAATAGTCTACTTGGTTAAAAATAGCTATATTGCTAAAAAAAAAAATCGTGATTACCTGTGTTTCATGGTAGAGGAAATACAGCAGAGGTAGGCTACAGTGATATAGCCATGTTTCCTTTTGTAAAGTTTCACTGTTACCTGTTCACCTCATTGCCATGTAACATAAATGTATTGTAACAGATTATATGGAGTGCACAAGCTTTCAAATAAGGAGGGAAGAATGATATATTATTTCTCCACTTCCTAAAAAACTTACATGTACTCAAATGTATTTCTTTTCCATTTTTTCTTCCTATGACTCTTATATCTTAAGATTGAGAATGTTTTTTTGTGTATCTTCATCGTACATAGACAGAGAGTTCAGGTCAATGCTTTATGTTCTGCATCCCGTAGAAAGGAGAGGCTTTCATTTACTGTTCTAGAAGTCTTAGTTTCATTTAAATCAGTAGCAAAATGCCAATTGATATAATTAGGATCAAAATATCACCATTAGGCTCTACAGTACAGGACTTTCACCTCATGTACTAAAAAAGCTGCTAATGCAATCTAGTTTTACCTGATTTTTTCCTTAACTGGTTTATACAGATCATGGTCAGGGTACCCCTTATCATCTTTAATATCACAGACATGGTTAATGGTAGAGTTCAGAACCTTGTCTAGAAAAAAAGTGAACTGTGTTAATGCCTACTTCCTTCTCAGCTGTGGCTGCTGGCATGAGACTTCCAGTTGGAGGCAAATTACCATAAGGATATAGGGGACAAGGCTCACTTTAAAATGACAGAGCATCAAAACCTGTTAATTTGGGAAGGGTCAAACTACCCGTCCAGGCTACAAATAGGCATTGCTTCAGTACCTAATATCAAGACTGTTCACTGAGGGAAACTTCATATAGGCACAAAGTTAATTTTAGCAACCCTGAAAACAATCCATATGCAGATACCAAGTGATAGTCGAGATAAGTTTATCTTGGATTTCAGTCTGAATGTTTTGCCTAATTTCAGATCAGATTTAAATTGTTCTGCTTTTGGTGACCTGTGATTTTGGTGAGGTTGTAGTTCTAACAAGTACTTTATAGATCTGAACCTCTCCTTGCAGTTAATGTAGAAATTATTTTTATTTAGGCTGTCTATGATGACATAGAGAACTGTTCATCAAACAATATGACCCAGTTACTAGACCCAGATATACCATACAGAGAACATTACCCCATACCAGTCATGGAGTTTGATGGTAAGAGGTAAGGAATATGTATAATTATGTATGTTCACATGAGTAAATCTTGCCAAAAGTGGTACTTCAGTCCATTGCTATTTTCAGAACAACTATTGATCATTTGAACTATAAAACAAGAAATCATAGTAAAGAGCATGTTAGGATAGTGCAAAGAGGGTTATTATAATTCAGTTGAGAGAATATGATTTGATCAATTTAATTTAAGTAAACTAATATATGGTAAAAACATTCCTTACAGTATATTAGAATGAAAAAGGAGGGTTTTTTTCCTGTTTTTCAATTACTGTAATTTTAGTGTTTCCCACACAACTTCTATTATTTTCAGCTGTACCAACTATAGAAAATTATTAAAGTGTTTGTTATTTAAGCATAAATAATTAGAGAACTTTAAAATGTGCTTTTATTTATATATTTCATCTGTCTTTCTTTTGTGTTGAGACACTGAGAAAAATGTTGATTTTTTTTTTTTTAAATATGGTGCCAGCTGTTGTGGTGATGCCACTTGACACAGAACATTAGTTGTAGTGGTTCTCTGACAGTTTACATCAGATAAGGACTAGTATATGTATTTTTATTGTGTATATCACAGGATCATATTATAAAATTACCTCAAGGAAATGTGGGGCTGGTATAGACATTCATGCCTCTGCTATGAGCCATGATTAAGTATGCCTAGGCCATACAAGTGTCCCGACAAGTGTCTAATATTTTTTTTTTTATAACAAGTTTTATTGAACACATTGGAACTTTTACTACACTCTTCCTCAGTCTTCTTTTTCCCAAAGAAAACAGAGCCCCTTTCTTTCAGTCTTTCCTTACAAGTCATGTTTTTCAAGACACTTATTCTTGTAGCCTTGCTTTGGATATTTTTCAGTCTGTCTGTATCTAAAAGTGTGGCATCCAAACCTTGTGATACTTCTATTCATACATCTTGGACAAATAAGTCTCCTCTTTTTCACAACAGCATCATGCTGTTGACTAACTCAGTTTGGGCACACATTAACCTCAGATCCTTTTCTGTAGTACTGCTTCCTGGCTGGTAACTCAGTTTATATTTTTGCATTTGATTTCTCCTCTGTAAGTGTTATACTTTACACATATATTTATTGAATTTCGTCCTGGTTTTTTGGATCATATCTACAGTTTGGCTAGACCATTTGAATTCTAACCCATCATCCAAAGTAGTAGCAAACTCTTCTAGCTTGGTACAATTCACATATTTTATAAATATGCTGTCAGTTTCATCATCTAAGTCATTAATGAAAATATCAAATAGGATTGATCTAGGAGAGACCTTTCTGTGCAGGATCTTTTTGGATAGGGATTAATAACCCATTTAAGTGATTAAAATGACATATGTATATAGGAAAGTAAAATGATAACATATTATATGACTTAATATATAAAAATAATGTGTATGTGCTGGGTAGATTCTATTAATTATGTATTCTTGCATGATCATGAGCTAAAACTTCCTAAAGACAATGACAACTTCCTAAAGACAATGGCAACACTACTTTGCAAAAAGGAAGAAAAGGAGTTTACATACTCTGACAAAATTAAATGTACTTAGGAGTGTTAAATAAAGGGAAAGGCTGACCTATGGAACTGCAGGTTCTACCAAGTTGTAAAAAAGGTCCAACAAATATAACCAAAGCATGAAATTTTAACCCCTGCACTAGGGAGGAAAAGCAACATGCCTTTTAGGGAGATATAGAAAGAAACACAAGGAGGAGCTTTATTAACAGTAGTGTTGTGAATAAGATGAGCATGTTTTCTTTGATAAAGAATGGCCACCTGTAGGTTGGGAAGGCAGGTACTCCAGAAATACATGAGAAAACATAAAGGAATTAAAGAAAAACAAAAAAACCTAAGTAATGCAGGTTCAGTGCTTGTGCTGGTGATCAGTGCTTGAAGCAATATAAGTCCAGAACTCCTTGGCCTATACTTGCTGTGAGTCTGATCAGTCTTCCAAGCACCCAATTAATCATTATGGCTAATGTTGTTTTAATATTACAATACTTGTATATATTACATAACTATATAGCAAGCAGCTATGCAGTAAATGCTGTAGTGATGTGGCATAGTACTGCTTAGTACCATAAGACACGGTTGGAATAATCCTTAAAATTATTCTATATGGCTTTTGCTCTTAACGGAAGAATTTGCCACAGCTTTGGTCTGCTTGAATCCCAGTATTATCCCAGGGTGAGAGTGAACCACAGGTAACTATTCTTTGAATGTGGTTTTGTAGCCAGTCACATACTTATGTTATAGTAGTTTCATCTAGAATTCTGGACTATTTCCCTAACATGCTTATGAGTATGTTATGGGAAACAATTTCAGAAGCTTTACTACAGTCAAGATATTCTACAGCTGTGGCTTCCTGCTTCACCACAAAGCCAGCTACCTTGTCACAGAATAAAGATAAAATATTACAGTGTAGAGTATACAGAACAGGTAAAACCTGTATCCTTTTTAACATTTTTTGTTTTATTACAGCTACTATGTGATATCCATTGAATTAGAAGCTTTCTATCAGCAGATGTATAAAACCCCTTGGTGGGGAGCAATACATGAAATAATAAATACACTGAAGCCTAAAAGGTTGCCATTAACAGATATGCAGTCACTTGAGCAATTCAAGAAAAGATTTGGCTATAAGGAAGCTATTAAATGCAAGGTATAATAATTACTGTCAAAATTGTTCCCCCTTGTATCGGAAAGTGAAACTGTGCTTTAGGTTCACAGATCATTACCAGTGGTGATAATTCTGCAGACAAAATTCTACATTGAGTAATATCTATAGAATTCCACCAATTAAATGTAGTTATTTTAAGAGTTTTGTCCCTTAAAAACATAAATATGAAGCTGATTAGAGCAATGGTTGGCAACCTATGGCCCATTCCTTTGGTGGTAGGGGGCTCTCTGCCATGTTGTACTCACCTGGGACTCAGAAACAGGGAAGCTTTCCCTGTGCTAGATCATAGCAGCCAACAGAGGTGTGGGGGGGAGGAGAGGGGTTCAATGTGACACACTGTACCATGGTGGTGTGAAACAGAGGTAGTGGCAGCCATAGATGGCAGAAGTCCAGGAATAACAGCACTTAGCTACCTCCTCACCCCCCAACTAATTTCACAGAGGCCAGCAACAGCAGCAGCACCATGGTGCTGCCATCCTGCAGCACCCAGCAGCTCTCAGCACCATTGCCATCCCTCCACCAGCCCCACAATGGCCCTCAGCCCCCTCCCCAAAATAATATCTTCTCCCACAATTAGTGGTGGCAGCCATCTACCTCTAATCAGCCACAAACCTAGACTCGTGGCACTGGACGAACTTTTACTATTGAGCTCCTTTTGCAAGAGATAATGATAATAATCATTTTTAAAATACCATTTTCAAGCCCCTTTCTTTCCGGGCCCCAGGTGGCTACCCAGTTCACCAATGCCTGTATCCACCTCTGCCTCCGATCTAAACTGATCATTCTGGCCCCAAATGTAAAATGTTACTGATCCCTGGAATAGAGGGTAAAGCCATTTCGTTAACACTGTCATCTTTTATGTAGTTATTTTCAGACTCAGATCACAAGCTGATGTAAATTTAATGAACATTCTTTTAAATCAGTGGAACTGTACAGATTTAGACCTCCTGAAAATGTCTCAGCATAGCTCAACAATTTAAGACTTATTGGTTGCTTCTTTACTGTGTCCTTTTCCAGTAAATGTTTTATGCCTCTTTGATATTAATACTGTCTTTTTTTACATGGATTTAGAGTTTGCCTTATGGCATGAAGTCTGCTGCTAAGAGAGGACTAGCTGCTATCTTCCATACATTTTGTCGTAAAACATCTAGCTCCAGTCTCTGTGTTGTAGATGAATCGGGTTATGATCTTCTTCATCATGCTTCTATGCACAACCGTATTGCAATTATCTGTCAGCTGATTAAATCCAATTTGAATATAAATCAGAGGCAAAGTATTCATCCACTCCTAGGTGAGATAATGAAATAAATTGGGAAGTTAAGTTATTGGGGCCCCATATTCATTCTTTCATTCTGTGGACAGAAGAAAAATTCTTTGCTTTGGAGAGTTGTAGGAGGGAATACCAGCCCCATGACTCCTTCCTAATCCTTAAATAAGCCTGTCTTTAGGCGTTCATGAGGATCTAGATCTGTAAAGTAGGATAGAAGGAGCTGTGGAAGCCATTTAGCCTACCTTTGATTCATGCTCTCTATTCAAAATCTGTAGGGTACAGCAATGTATATTACAGCTGTATTATATATTTAGGATCTCCACAGTCTGTGGGTTTCTTCACATGACAAATGGAATAAGCTCCATGGTTGCCCTCCTTTTTTGTGAGAAGCAAGGTTTTTTTTATAATATATTTTATTGTACCAACTGAATAATTGGGAGAGATGTTAGGTCAGCTTTCTCTCAGTACCTTTCCTCAGGACTGAGAGAAGCAGAGGCAGCCTAAGCCTGGAGTGCCAAAGATCTGGCCTATGGAGTTGTGATACCTGACCTATAAGTTTCCCTGAGGGGCCAGAAATTTGGGTCAGGGAGAGTGAGAACAAAGCCTGCCACCTAATTCTGGTGGTCCAGAGGCCTGTTGGGGACATGGTTGGTGGTGGTGGCAGCTGTGTTAATCCTCACAGCAGCCTAGGCTGACACAGCATCTCTTACCCTGTTGCCAGCAGAGGTGGGCCTAGATGTGGCCTGAAATGCAGAGGAAGTTTGACTTTCTGACTTAAGCTAAATACCAGCTAAAACAATTACTTTGCTTTGTTTTATAAATATTTTGTATATTGTTTTTTCTACCACTTTCATTTGTAAGGTGTTCGTGATCAGAAAGCTAGGTCTCTGGCTGTGGTCAGGAAAGGGGTTACAAATTAATTTGTGTAGGAATAACCTATTTGATGGAAAGTATCAGTGTCTTGGAACCTTTAAGCAACAGCAGACTTCACTTGCCAGAAATTCTCCTGTTGCCTGTGGTGCATGTTTTTGTAAATTTTGGCTTCTGCTTTTATCATGGTCACATTTACGCTTTTCATTATTCCCTGTAGCCTTTAAGATTCCATTTTGTTTGATTTATGACATATCCAATACATAGATCTATAAAAATATTATAGAAGCTAGTGATTGCAATTATATTTTGTTTTAGGCAGACGTGTATGTAAAAGTGACATCAAGGTGGGAAAAGCTGGTAACTTGTAAATTTGAATATGGTGAGACTGTTACATATTTTTGTAATTATGGATATGTAGTGTATGTGAACAGGAAAGAGAAGATTCAGTAGTTTTCTGAAAGCTATAAATTAGTCTTCTGGACAAATCTTGTCTCCACTCATTTTTTACTAAGGAAAATCTCCCAGTGGAACCAGAAATTATGACTAACTGCCTAAGATGCATTATGCATATACAGATTTCCCTTGCTTTATGCTGTACATGCATTCCTAAAGCATAACTCAAATTCACATAAAGGGAACACACTTTACAAGTAACAAATCGGGATATGTTCCAAGACCTCAACTATACTGACCCCAAGACACATTTCTACCACTTTCACATGACAATTTTGGTACTTACCAACAGCAGACAGTGCACACAAGCACAGGGCACTATCATAATGAAGATGGCAACTATAGAAACACGTGTCACAGACAACAAGCAAGGAGCACAGATCCACACAGGAGACTATTTTTTGGTGTTTGTCACTCCCACAATGAACTGCACAAAGCAGTTGACTGTGGGTTTCCACCACACAGATCGCATAAGAGTGAATTTACCTTGCATATAATGAATTTTTGGTATAAAAAGGGTCATCACATAAGAGCAAATTTGCACATACAGAATCTGCATAAAGCGAGGAAAACCTGTAGTGGGTATTAGATGGATCCTTTCAGAACCATTGAATGGATAACTGACTGGATAGTTCAGAGTTTTGCCTGCTGCTTTCATCTGTAGTGAACACAATTCTAGGCATGAGAAAACAGTCCCAATATGTGAAGCTTCAAAATTACTGTCGTTGGAACCTCCTAGTAGTCCCAGGGGTAATCTTTAGAATCTGCAATAGAAAATTTTGCAGTCACCGGTAGAGCTTTTTACCATCCACACTTCTCTCAATCTAGAGTGTAAATTCCATATCTTAAGAGTTCATTGGCTTGCTGTCCACCTTGTTTAAGAATATAAAGAAGATAGTTCATTTTCCACTGTCTGCTGTGCAAATACTGCGCATATTCTTTCATAAGGGTCCTGGATCTTTCAGGCTGTCAAAATGTTGTAATTTTATTTGATTATATTTAATATGCTTACTTTCAGGAAAAACTATTTTTCAGGACAGGGAGAGCTTTGGCAAGAGAAATGGTGAGTGATAAATAAGGAAGCATGAAAGACTAATAGCTAAAGAAAAGACAAATTGAATATTTTTATCTAAAATAAAGGTGTTCATGGTTTAAGAAACTGCAGTAAGTTTTCACATAGCCTAAGTCTGTCCAAGACTTTGGAAGATGTGAAAATAAGGTTATCTGTTACTTCAATGATATGAAAGGCATGATACTTATTTGTTTTTGTTTTGAAAAGAACAGAATACTGTATTATTACTTCTGAGTTGTGTGAGGGTTTTATTCTTGATTTTAAATGTCTTGAGGTATCCAAATGTTTTCCTTTTTCCTGACAATCCTTCAGGTTGTATTAATACCTGACATAATAAGAGATGAATATGTTAAAACAGCATGAAAACAATGGGGAAAAAAGATACCTAAACTAGATACCAACTAGGAAAAAATACCTAAATATGTGTAAATTTTACATTGTATCTTACAGATACAGCCTATTTGTGCATTGTTTGGAATATATAGCCCAGTATATCATCTTTCTGTTGGGTGGGTGCTTTAGTTTTAGGTCCTACTGCTTTACACCTGGCAGCTCAGTGTGGATCTGTTGAAGCACTTAATTGTCTCCTGGCACTGAAGGCAGATTATAAACTATCCGATGATCGTGGATGGATGGCTATACATTTTGCTGCATTCTATGACAACATATCCTGCATCACAGTTCTTTGGAGAAAAGACCCTGATCTACTAGATGCTGAAACAATATCTGAGTAAGTTACCAAAATGTTTTTTTTAACTAAGGAATCATTTTTGCCCTCACAGAGGCTGTATTACAAAATGCAAGAACAATGAATCTGAAAGACATTAAATAGCATTCTAAAATTTCTAAAATAGAGTTCTGTGTTGGAAAAGGAATATGCTGTATGAAGGCTTACTATAATTATTAGACCATTAGGGCCTGAATTTATCCTCACATACAACTGCACGGATCCCACTTAACCCAGTGGAAGTTATATATTTATAAAAGGTCAGAATTGAGCTCTCAGGCTAGGGACAGATATTCAAAAAGCCTGAATTCATTGAATCATGGCAGGTTAGTGTAACCTCCCTAGACTGAACCAATTTGCAAGTGAATAGACATTCAGTTTTAGCTCATGAAATGCAGGCACATATCTGCAGTGGCTCAGACCAGAAGATAGAAGCATGCTAGAGCAGCCCTCAGCTGCAGGGAAGCTGTGTTGCAGGGGTTGGGGAGGGAAGGAGCGCAGCCAGCCCCAGCAGTAGCCTCAAGTGGACTGGCCAGGGAGGGGGTTTAATTTCCCCCTCCCTGTCCCACTGGCATGGACCTGAGCCAGGGTCTGTCTGATGCTTCCCACTCGCTGCTGCAGAGGTATGGCTGGACGCTGGCCAGCATGGCTCCCTGAGGCAAAGGGAACATGGAGGGATTTTTTGCCTTCTCTGCCTGCTCTGACCCTGGGGAGCCACAGCTGGGATCTGCCAGTCCTGATCAGTGCTTATGCCAATTGCTCCCTATTTGGAGCAAGTGGCGGAATAAGCTCTTTCCCTGCCCCCTCCACCAGACACCAGAGGGAGGGGGAAAATAACCCCCCTCCCTGCCACCTCCGCCTAAGGGGGCCATGCTGGATAGCTTCTGGCCATGCCTCCACCCCTGCTTCTGGAGCAGTGAAGGGGGAGCGACCCTCACAGGTCAGCAGCCCTTGTCATGGTTTCCTGGAAGTGCAAGCCTCCTCCTAGTGGGGAGGCTGCATTGTGGATGGGAGCGGGGTGGGCAGAACTGTCACAGACTGCACAGAGTGAGCAGTGGTGGTACTAGGGGGGACTATGACCCCCCTGCTTTGAGACCTGGTACCCCTGCTTGCCTTGCACAGTCTGTGGTAGCTCTACCCACCATGCTCCTGCCTGCAGCACAACATTAGGAAGAGGCTTGTGCTCCCAGGAAACCATAACAGGGGCTGCTGCCCCATGAGGGTTGCTCCCTCCTTGCTGCTTCAGGGGCTGAGGTGTGGCCAGAGGCCAGACAGCATGGCTGTCTTAGGTGAAGGAGGCAGGGAGGTTGGTTGTTTTCCCCCTCCCTCTGGCATCTGACAGAGACAGCAAGGAAGGAGCTTATTCTGCCGCTGGTCCCATGCAGGGAGCAATCATTGGAGGTGGTGATTGGGGCTGGCAGATCCTGGCTGCGGTCCTCTGGGGGCAGAGGGGTGGAGGAGAGAAACCCCTTTGCCTCAGGGGGCCATGCCAGCCAGTGTCTGGTCACACCCCTGCTGCTGGAGCACCAGGCAGACCCCAGCTCAGGTCCATGCCAGTGCCACAGGGAGAGGGGAATTAAACCCCTTCCCAGGCAAGTTCACTTGAGGCTTCTGCCAGGGCTGGCCACACCTCCACCACTGGAGCAGCAAGTGGAGAAATTCCTGATATGATATGAAATTCTGCCTGTCAGACCCCAGCTGGTTTCTGTGCTGGTGGGACAGGGGAGGAAGGGGGTTGTGGCAGGGCACTGGGTATGCCTGCCACTTTAAGGCCCTGGAGCTGGCAGCCTCCAGGTGCCTGATGAGGGCAGCCATTTTGAGGCCTATATAAACTCAGGCAGTTTGGCTGCTGGAGGGCAGCTGTAAGGGGTTGGAAGGAGGCTCCTGGTCCTGGGCATGACCTGAAAACTGCACCAGTGGCGCAGGAGCCCCCAGGAAATGCCAGGCCAGTTACCACCCCAGTGGAAGGCGAGTCGGGATGCCTTAACCCCTTGCCCCCACTGCTGGGTGGGTAACCCTGAAAATTGGAGGGCCCAGAAGGGGGACCCAGAGAGTTAGACAGCATGAGGGGCTAGAGACCCGCCTGACCATGGGAGTACCCTCGACTGGCCCAGGCTGGGGCCAGGACCCGGGGAGGGGTCAGAAGGGCCAGGGGGCCCACCGCCAGGGATGCCCAGAGCTGGAGGCCTGGGGTCCTGAGTGGCTTGGAGGTGGGCCAGGGCAAGTTGCCAAAGGTCCAGGAGGGACCACACCTGAGAGGGGAAGATGGGTTTTGGGGGGGCGAGGTAACTCGGATGACGGCAGAGAGGCCACCTGATTGAGTGGATTAGGGACAGGTCCTGGAAGGATGAGAGTGGGCCCAGTATGGGGGCCGGTGATTAGAACACCGAGATGCCATCTGTGAGGCTTGGGCTGCGGTATGGGGATTGAAGGAGCTGCAGATAGTGCATCAGGGCACAAATGGGCAGCCTCCTGCTTACGGAAGATCAATTATGAACCAATTGAGATCAAATAGTGGTGGGAGAGAATAGGCGGGCGGTTGGCCCAAGGACAGGTGGGCAGGGCATGGAGATTGGCCCTGAGGAGGCCCCCTGTCACAGAGTAAATAAACATCTTCTCTGCCCCCTTCACCTTAGGGGGGCTGGCATCTGGCCATAATCACTCCCACCCCTCCCCCACTTGCCCCTGCTCCAGCTAAAGAGCAGAGGGGCAGAGCCAGCACTGCTCCCCTGGAGCCAAGAGCACAGCCTAGCCCAGGGCTTCAGAGTGTGCTGGGATACTAGGGAACTCTGGTTTAACTTAAGCCAGGAAGGGGTCTCGGACCACTTCCTGGCTTATGTTCCATAAACTGGTTTGAGCTCAGTCAGTTAAGTCTGATACTACATTCAGCCAGATTTATCTCATAGATTTCATAGACTTTAGGGTGGAAGGGACCTTGTAAGATCATTGTGTCCAGTCTTCTGCCCAAGGGTCAGGAAGTCAGCTGGGGTCTGTCAAATGATCCCAGCAAGATAGGCATCCAAATGTTTCTTAAAAGTGTCCGGAGTAGATGCTTGCACTACTTTTGGGGGGAATCTGTTCCAAACTCTGCAGTCTTGGATGATAAAGAAGCTTTTTTACCAGCCTTCCTGGAGTTTATGACTGTTAGACCTTGTCTTCCCTTGGAGATGCCCTGGTGAACAGACGTTCCTGGTGCACACCACTTATGTACTTGTAGGCTGCCACCAAGTCCCTCCTAAGCCTTCACTTCTCCAGACTGAAAAGTCCCATGCCTCTCTGCCTCTCCTCATATGGTGTGTTTTCTTGTCCTCTGATCATGCACATGGATCTCCTTTGTACTCTTCCAAGCTTCTCTACATCCTTAAAATGCGGAGCCCAGAACTGGGTACGGTACTCTAGCTGCAACCTCACCAAGGCCAAGTACAGTGGGAGGATGACTTCCTGGGTCTAGCTTGAGATACATGAATAGATGCAAGCCAGGGTTTTGTTTGCTTTGCCGGTTGCGGCATCACATTGGTGGCTTATATTCATCTTGTAGTCAGTCATGACCCCAAGTCTCTTTCATTCATGGTGCTAGTGAGTGTATACTGCCAAGCCTGTAGGTATGATGTGGATTTCTTTCCCCTGGGGTGGAGCACCTTGAATTTCTCAGTGTTGAATGCGATCAGGTTTTGATCTGCCCACCTTGCAAGCTTGACCAGGTCACTCTGAATCGCCAGTCTATCCTCTAGTGTGACCACGCTTCCTCATAGTTTGGTGTCATCAGCAAATTTAGCCAGTCCGCTTCTGGTACCTGAATCCAGATTGTTTATAAATATATTAAAGAGATCCAAGTATGGAGCCCTAGGGGACACCACTGGTCACCATGCACCATATTGACATGGTTCCATTGACTGTCACTCTCTGGGTCCGACCACTGAGCCAATTCCTGAGCCATTGGTCTGTAAGGTTGTTGAGGCTGCAGTTCCCCAGTTTAACCATGAGGACTTCATGGGAAACCAAGTCAAAGGTTTTTTTGAAGTTCAAATAAATGATATCAACCTATTCTCCTTTGTCCAGGTGATGCGTCACCTGGCAATAGAAGGGAATGAGGTTGGTCAGGCAAGATCTACCCACAACAAAGCGATGTTGGCTATCTTTCAAAATATTGTTTTCCATTAGCCTGGTGTTATTGGTTTCTTTGATTATTTTTTCCAATATCTTTCCAGGGATTGAGGTCAAACTGATTGGATTGTAGTTTCCTGAATCGTCCTTCCTCCCTTTCTTGAAGATTGGCACCACACTGGCCTTCTTACAATCCTCAGGAACCTCTATTGAGCACTACAAGTTCTCAGATATCCTTGCCATTGGCTGTGCTATGATGTCAGTCAGTTTCTTTAGCACTTTTGGGTGCATTCCATTCAGGCCAGCTGATTTGTGGATGTCCAGCCTCTCAAGATATTCCCTCATGAGATATTTGGCAATGACGGACATGTGTTCGCCCATACCCTGTCAATTCTGTACCTTGGGCTAGTGGAAGACCAATGCAAAGTAATCATTAAGGAGATTAATTTTTCCTGGGTGTCAGTTGTCAGCTGCCTCATTTGGTTTAGCAAGTGTTCAGTGTTGCCCTTGTTTTTTTTTCTGACCACCCATGTATCTGAAGAAGGACTTTCTTGTCCTTGATTCCCATAGCCAATTTGAGTTCTGTTTTGGCCTTGACCTTCCTAGTTTGCTCCCTACAGGTGTGGGCTAGTGTTGAATAATCCTCCTTGCTGATGTTACCTGATTTCCAACCCTTATAAGCTTCTCTTTTCAGAAGGTCCGTGAGTCCCCTATTTATCCATGGAGGTCGTCCAACCCTTTTGCTGCCTTTCCTATGGGCTGGGATGGACTTCCCTTGTGCTTCAAGGATTGCATCCTTAAGGAGCAACCATTTGTCGTGGACTCCCCTATCAATTAGATCATGGCTTCTCAGGGCCTTGGCAACCAGTCTTCTGAGTTTATGAAAATCAGCTTTTCAAAAAACAAGGATTACTGCACTGCTGACTGTGCCCACCTCCGTTCGACTAAGCACTCCTGCCCGGCCTTTGCCTGGACTAAGGATTGCGTCTGTCCTGGGCTCGCGGGTGGACCCCACAGGCTACTCCTGCTGATGTCAGGGGGTCCCCTGAATTGTCCTGCCACAACTTTGTATGTTGTTTCAGTGGAGGGGTTCCCCCTCGGGGCAGCCTCCCGGATCATCGCACCTTCCGGCGGGTACTCACGGGGCTCCGACCTTCCCTACACCCCGGCCACTCACCGCCTTGGGCTACCAATCTTCGGCCTCCTTTGGTATCCTCGGCTCCTCCCCAACTTCTGCCTATGGCTTGCCAGCCGTGTGCCTGCGTTTTCAGGCCTGGTGTAAGGTCCATGAAATCCCACGGCCTACTCCCTCCAATAGGACTCCCTATCACCCTATTATAAACACCCTGTGATGTGACGTGCCTGACCACCATGGTGATAACTAAGGCCTCTAAACTACTGGGCTGAGAGGCCCAAAAGCGTGCCTCTGGCCCCTGGGCTATGTGGGTTGCCCTGGGCTCAGGTTCCACCGCCCTGGCGGCTCACCCCACTGGGGTGTTAAGTCTCCGCCTCTTCCTGAGGCCACTATGGACTGCAGAGGTCCACTGTCTAATCCCACTCCAGGTCTTCAGCCACCCTCCTGTGCAGCCTGATGGGGCTCCCTTGGACACGCCCTCTCATTACCTCTCTCCAAGGCTCCCGAGGAGACTCATACCTGGGTCTCAGCGCCGGCTTGCCCCAATGCTGCTCTCTGGGCTCCTGCCTCTGGTTCCTCTGTTGGTGCTGCCACTGGCTCTGCTGCAGGTGTAGCTGTTAAGTCCCCTGTCAGCGTCGCTCACAGCTTTCCTGCCGCCTCTGCAGCTGACATCTCTGGCGGCTCTCCAACCAGCTCTGCCTCTGGTGTAGCAGCCATCTTCCCTGCCGGCTCGACTCTCTGTGTTACAATCGGCTTCCCTGCCAACTCTGCTGTCGGCGCCGTTGGAGCTTCTCCTGGCTCTGCCCCTGGCTTTCCACGCTGCCGGGCATGGCAGCTGATTCCCTCCATGTGAGGGCTCTTCCCTCCAGCCTCCATACATCAGCCACCCCACCGCATTGTCAGGGCCACTTTTTATCTCTCCCAGGCAGCGTTTCCCACCCACGCTGCTCGGCTGCAGCTTTATATATGCATGGCTAATCACCCTTACCGGTGGTTTCGCCACGCACCTCTCCTCCGGCTGTTCAGGCTCTACGAAAGGTTAGTGGGGCTCTCTTTTGGCCTGGGGTCCTCCTGCCACCCCAGCTCCCCTGGGACACTGACTGATTTGTGAGCTTGGCAATGGGTAGAGAAAATGATCAACTCGTGATCACTGTCTCCCAGCATCTCTTCAATTCTCAGGTCACTCACTAGATTATCCCCTTTGGCCAGTACCAGATCCAGGAGTGCCTTACTTCTTGCTGCCCCATAGACTTTTTGAGACAAGTAGAGTTCATCAATGCAGGTGAGAAAGCTACGTGACGGATCAGATTTGACAGAATGCGCCTCCCATGAGATGTCAGGGTTGTTGAAGTTGCCCATAGTAACCATACACTGACAGCATGCAACCTCTGCCCAAGGGCAATGCATAGGGGGTGCAAGTGCACCCCCTAAGCGTGGTGGTGCACCCCCTGCAAAAAGATGCTGCCAACGCCACTGGCGGCATCTGCAGGCAGTCTGCAATCACCACTGGCTGCCACTGATGCTGCTGGCAGTGGCTGTGGGTGGTCACTGACCCCTAAACCGGCTCTCACCACCTCTTCCTCCCTCTCACCACCACCAGTGCCGGCGGCATCTGTGGGCGCTCCCTGGTTTACCACTGCTGGGCTCCTGCCACCTCTGCCATGCTCCCTTTGCCACCAGTGCAGCCATGCTTCCCCAGCTGCTGGGGGCACACATCATTCATGCCTCTGTCAGTTCCCTTGCAAATGCATGGTCAAGATATTCCTCTTGGTTAGGAGGCCTGTAGTGTAGACTCTTGCTGTTATATCCCCTTCACCATGATCCCCCTGTAATCTGACCCAGAGGGTCTTGAGTTGCCCTTCTTGGGTGTCATACTCCACTTGTAGGGAAGCGTACTGCTCCTTTACATAGAGAGCTACACCCCTGCCCTTTCTAGCAACACGATCCCTCCTGTACAAAGTATAACCATCTATACCTATGGTCCAGTCATAGGTGCAGTCCCACTAGGTCTCTGTTATTCCTGTGAGAGTGTATTAATTTTTGCTTAGCAGCAGGGCCAGCTCCCCAGGCTCCTGGCATTTGTGTAAGTAAGCCTGCCATCGGAGGTCCTAGGCTTCCCAGCATTCCTAGAAGAGTTCCATCCCTGGGCTGGGGTAGGAGTGAATTCCCTTGGGAGTTTACGTGTGTCCCTTGTGTTGCATGACTTACTGATTCTGCAGTTGATGTTTGGTGGGCTTGAACTGGTGCTTGTCCACCCATCCTCCAGCAAGATTAGTTTAAAGCCCTGTTGAATAGATCAGCCATTCTGGCTGACTTATCTCAAACCGGTTTGGGCTATTTTGAAACTGGTGTACGTTCACTGAGCTTCTGTTCTGTTCTGTTTAAACAGGTTTAAACCAGTTTTTGATCACTTAAACCTGTCTATGTATAACTTGTGTCCCTAGCCTCAGAGTACTGTGATACATTTAAACAACAGAAGGGCAGGAGAGAAGAGGTTTATACCCCTACTGAAATACTGAAAAACATTCTTAGTATCATGATACTACCATCTACCCTTGAGCAATAGGAAATAAGTATCTAATGTATGTTCCATTGAATAGATAACTGCTATTGACCTTCCTAGGATTTAGACAGAGCCCCAAGAAAGCTTAATTTAGTAATGAAAATGTAAGTGAACAATAAAACTAAAAAATCTCCACAGATGCATCTGATTTGGGAATGTACACATTCACATTCTGCTGGATTCCATTTTTTTAAATAATTGTTTAATAATCAAACTAAATCTTAATAAGAAAAACCATGATGATAAAGTTTTAATAACTATATATAAAATGTTTTCATACTCTACATTTTTGCTACATATTAATGATGATATGATATATTTCTGTGTCCCTGTAGATATCGTACTAATCCACTATTGCTTGCTGCTTCAGCTGGAGCATTGGACACACTTCAGTATTTGTTTTCTCTTGGTGCCAATTGGAAGAAAACTGATAGTGAAGGAAACAACATAATTAATTTAGCAGTGCTGTACTTTCACACAGAAATTCTTAAACATCTAATAGAACTTAATAGTCCAGATCTTCCAGTTTGGATTACTCTTGTAGGTAAGAACACAAATTCTTTCTCAAAGAAACATTCACTTTAACCCCTGCCATTTTCTCTAAAATGATGAGAACACACCTATCTGAAATTCTTCCCAAACCACACTACAAATAATAAGAAATACAATTTGAATTTTGCACTGGTAAATTATGTCTCTAGTTGCCCTTGGGTACATTCATTTTCTTGTGTAGGGTTGTGCAGGGATCATTTAAATCATTCTGGTTCATACCTCTTAGTTTGGATATAAAATATATCAGATTGCTACATGAAGTACAGCATTTCTAGAACGCATCCTTATGAAGCTGTTTCAGTTACAGTTGGGATCACTATATTTTACTGTTATATACCTTTGCTCTTTATCCCACTGTTTCATGTCCTTATCCTTTAGATGCAATGCTTGCTTAGTTTTATTCCTGTGAGTAGTCCCACTGAGCTCAGTAAACTGTTCAAATATTAAAAATACTCATATGTGTAAATGTTTGCAGGATCAGGACCTTCTGCTACAGATCAGAAAGACTTATGTCAACCTTTCATAATGCAGAAGCAGGATCAGCCGTTTAATTTTTTTAATTAAATCTTACAAACTCTTTTTCTTGTACTGGCATGCCCATAAAAATATAATCACACTCACAGGCAAGGTTTGTTGAGTAGATGTGATATCTATTATTAGACCAACTGAGTAGTTGGGAAAAAGTTCTTAGCAAGCTTCTAGGTGCAGTCACCCTTCTTCAGGCCTAGGGAGTCTTCGCTTTTCTGAGACTCCAAGAAATGAGAGAAGTTAAAAGTATGGCAGGATGTCATTGAGAATGTAAATTGGTATAATTGGAAAGACAAAAGGTAAAGTAGAGAGGGGAGGGGGAAGAGAGCAGGGGAAGAAAAGGCTAAAGGGAGACATTACAGTGACAAGAGGCGCGTGTAAGAAAATGGCTTTTTCTAGTTGTAATAGGAATTGTCCTTTACCCAAGAACTTTCTTTCATTCAGTAATTAACTCATCATGCTTGACTTCAGCACAATTAGGATATTTGGGACTTTTTTACATGTACTCTTGCGGGGGGGTGGGGGGTGAGGTTGAGAGGCAAGCACTTTAATTAGAGCTGCTCAAGAGTTGCTCTAATTAAAGTGCCCAGAGCATCTCATGTATCTGTGTCCCTGTGCTTCAAACTGGCAGCACGGGCACTTTATTGAAAGCTCGTTGAACAAGCTTTTGTTAAAGCATCCCTGCCACCATTTTGAAGCACAGGGACGTGGAGGCTGACTGGAGCATAGTAACTACCACGCTTCATCAGACTCGAGTAATCATAATTAATCATAATTACAGCATGTTGGAGCAGCCTCCCGGCCCATGTATAGGGTCTTTGTAGTCAAGGTATTAAGTAGAATAACTGAAAAAGTATTTTACTTTTAAAATTAAACAATCTTTAGTTTCTATTCAATTACAGTTGTGTTGTGCAAAGAAAATGTTTTTTAAAGTGTTTTACATTCTCAATAGAGATGTTACAGTGTGAAGATTCTACAAGGAAAGAAATGGCAGTTAGGTCCTTGGAAGTACTCTGTTTAGCAAAAGATTTCTACTGGAAGTGCATTTTGGATGCAGGTGATATAAACAACACAGCAAGTATACTTGAGATTTCGTAGTATTTGTTGTAACATCTTAAATTGATTGGTCTTTGTAAATTAATTATGGTGTCAACAGTTTTTATCAAGAAAGTGGAATAATGAAGGATTTCACAATTGTATGTCCAAAAAACCAACATGAAGAATTTCAGGTCAGTTCAAAATGAAGAGTTCTCCACTTTTCTGTTTAAGTTGTGCTATAGTGCAGAAAAGAATTTGAGGTATACTGAGCCAGGAAGAGCACCAAGGAGAGGTACTAGACTGTAGTCTAGTGGTGAAAGTACTTTTTTTGTGGGGGGAAAATTGGGGGTGTTATGGGTTCTGCTCCCAGGACTGTTTCACATATTTTATACAATGACCGTTTAGTGTGTGTGTGTGTATAAAACACACACACACACACACACACGTATTTTGCCACAGTGACTGCAATTGAGATTGTTTTCTTTGTTGCAGGTACTGTACCCGCTCTAATCAATTTGTTAAAAAGCCAGCCGATCAAACTGGCATGTACAGCTTCAGGAGTTCTGAGTAACATATCAACAAATCTTCCCATTTCAAAGGCCTTTGTAGAAACAGGAGGCATTTCAGTGTTGATTGAGTTATTGAGTTCTAGTGAACCTGAACTTCAGTCTCGCTGTGCTGTTATCCTATATGATATTGCCCAGTTTGACAATTATCAGAATATCATCGCTGAGCTGGTGAGTCCAAATATAAGAACTGATAGTTATGTTCACATTCTTTACCTTTTAAGGATGGGAATTTATTTGTTTACTTTTTCTAAAATTATGTAATTTTCATAATCGGCATAACCTATTTCACTTTTATCTCAAAAATACAAATATAGGTATCAACATAATATGCTACGTGAAATAAAATTGCAGTGACCTTTTTTAGGACTGTTCCGTATTACAGAAATGTGTTGTGCTTTTTTTAACTCATTTAGGGTGGAATTCCTCCTCTAATAAATCTTTTAAAAAGTAAAATACAAGATTTATTAGTGAATGTGATAAACTGCATCAGAGTGCTATGCATCCAGAACAAATGTAATCAAAATGCAATCTGGGAACACCAGGGTATTCCATTACTTGTTAAATTCCTAACTTCAGAGTCAGGTAAACATTCATTTTTATATGTTCATTTTGTATTCTTACTATCAACATTTTAAAAGTATAAACTTTCACTGATAATCCTGGTTTGAATGATGCATTTTCTTGAATATCTTTAGGTCTGAATCAGAACCATTATGTTTAATCTGAAGAATTCCATTGATTTGAATGGACTTTTCATAATGCTTTTGTTGCCCATGCCAGTCAATATCGATTTTTTTGCTTCCTGCACAGGAGACTAGATTTCCAAACAATCTCTGTGTAGATTACATACAATTGCCTTCATACAATGGAAAATTGTCTTCATATGGTGGGTGATACTGTTTAATATAAAATGCCTTGTGTCCCTGAGAGAAAAGCTTGACAGGGAAAAATGGCATTAAGAACTGTCCTCTGTTTCACCCTGTGCAATTCCATTGATTTGAATGGGGTTGCATGACAAGTAAATCATTGTAAATGTTTGTACAATATATGTTTATTTGTATTGGGTTTGAACAATTATATAACCCATAGTGTGTGACAGCAAGCCCTGTATGTACAATTTATTGTTGACAGTACAACAGTGCTCTCCAACCTTTTTGGGGGGTGAAGATCACTTTTTGAAATAAAGGGCAACCCAGGATCTACTGCTCCTCCCCCCTGTGATACCAGATTTGCCCATTACTTTGGGGTGTGCCATTTTTTTAAGAACACATTTCTCGGGTCTTGGTAATTCTATAAATGTGCTGCTTGTGTTACTTGTGTTCCTATACAAAGCTGTATATCTCCCTTCTGCAAGTCCTCACCCCCAATGGAGCTATCTTGTAGGACTCAGTTTCAGTAGGGCTGGAGTCACCAAATCAGTCATACACACACACACACACAGATTAACGTGACACGCCTGACCTGGCTGGGTTGATCAGCATGGGCAGGCTGACACTCTTATATGCCAAGAATCAATTCATCAGAGCAACAATAAACTGCAGTTAGACACAAGCACACAGGTAAGCAGAATCCCTCTGAATCCGGCTGGGTGTCCAGCTGACACCCTCATGGGCTAGCATTCAGTTCATTAGGGCACGTCTGAACCAAACTGGGTCAATCAGCCTGTACAAGCTGATCCCCTTACGTGTTTCAAACTCAGCACGTCCCAACCTTTAGCCCCTTGATGATCAGACCCCACAGTATTTTTGGGTTTCACAGGGATCTTTAGCTTAGGTAAAAGAAGTGTTACTGCAAAGCACGTGAGGAAGGAGAAGCAGAGAAGGAAAAATATACCCAGTTACTACCAGTTTGACTATAAAAGTTATTTATTGCTAAGTATATGAAATACATAATGGTACTAGTAATAATAGACACGGAAAAGAAAAGCAAACACAAACAATTACAGTATTACCCTGGTTTCACTAAGTATTTAGGGAAACTTAGCTCAAGCTCAACTAATACAGTTCAGGTTCAGAAATCTATGGCTGGAGAGAAAAGAGAAAGATAGAGAGAGTGCACGCTGAGATCTCACCAATCCAAAACACTTGGGTCTCAAAGCTGACAGGCAAAGTTCCTAGCACAATCCTTGAAGGGAGATGATATGTTCTTCCAGCGTCCCAAGAACAACAGTGAGTATTGTCAGCACGCACACTGTTGCTTCTTTTTTTTTTTTTTACAGATTTTTATACCCTCAGTTCAGCTTCTTCAAAGCATTCTCAATAGTGTAAATCATTGTCTTTTCTATTGACAAGGGGTTATCTGTTTGAAACATCTCAAGAAACTGATTGATAATCAGGAAACGCATAAGATTAGGGAGTAACCAGATACTTGGGTGCCAGCTTGAAATTCCTCTGGATAGCAGATATACTGATGGGATAGCTCATGGTTTCTTCAGAAATAATTGATAGCTTGCAACATTGGGATTTTGGATTTTTACCTGTTGTGAACAAGCCTCAGCTTAGCCTGACTTTTCCAGATCTTACTATAGTCTTTTAACAGACTTAAGGCAATTATTAGAGTGTTTATAACCTTTGGGCAGGAGGACTTCCACCAGTCATCCTGGGAAAAGTATGACAACATTTGTGGTCAGGGCTCAAACAGGCTGGACACTGTGATGAACCCTTTACCATTGTTCAAATGTTGCCCATACCTCCTCTGAGTCAGTCTCTTTGCTTCAGCATTCCCTAACCCAGCAACTGAGTTTTAATCAATCGAGTTTAAATAGGCTTCCCATAATGGGATCGGGGAATGTACAGCCCAAGATGCCTATTAAACTTGGCAGCAGAGGAGTCCTTTGTAAATCCAGATTAGAACTGTAGAACTGGTCTGATAAATGCTAAGCTGGGTGTGGGAACATGGGTTGATTAGCATTTGGAGCACAGATTCCCCATCATGCAGTGCTCCCCTGCTTCTCTGATCCCAGAATTCACTGCAGTCTCTGCTTCAGGCTATTCTTTATGAGTCAGACAGCCTATGGCCTGTGCCACAGTTCCCTAGGTACACACAGCTGAGAGGTAACATCTGCATGCTCTGCCCCTACCCAGCCCCACCACCAGGCTGGGTCAGGAGCACCCTGCTGAGATCAGCAGTGTGGGCCTCTCTTGTTCTCTGGTGCTGCCTGGGCTCACTCCCGCCCCAACCCCAGTAGTCTCCAATCCCCAGGGGTTCTGGGCTACAAGTTTCCACCTTCCCAGCTCTTTCTCACTCAGCCCTACCCTAATCCTGGCTAGGCAGAGCCATGTCCTCCCTGGCTTGGTGCTGTGGCAGGGCTGGTGCGTGGAGCAGCTGGAAGCCCAGGGCAAGTGGGGACAGGTTCTCCTCTCATCTCTCAGAGTCTCTAGGACCCTTCTCAGACCCAGGACACGGCCTTTACTGCTCTGCCAAGGGGAAGTGGGTCCCGGCTGGAGCCCGGCACTGGGAGCAGGGTGGGGAAGGCTGCAACGTGGAGCCTGGCAGACACAAAGGGCAGGGGGATGAGCAGCGCCTTCCTTGAGATGGCCCATGCAGGCTGGATCGAAGTATCCTAGAGCCCTGCTCCTCCAGCTCGGGCATGAGGCAGACGCAGGTTGGGCAGTCCTGGAGCAGGGTTGGGTCCCAGCCACGCCGGGCCTCCCACCTGGGGGAGTGGGCCACAGGGTAGCAGCATTGGACCTGGTAGTGCAGCCACAGCTCTGCAGGAGAGTGTGCCAGGATCCCACAGCTGCCTGCAGCCCATGGCAGGCTTGGGGTGAGCATGGTAGCCAGGGCATGTGCCCCCTGGGCCTCTGCTGGAGTGTGTTCAGCCTCTCCCTACCCCCATATGACTCTGGACAAGCCACCTGGACTCTGACCCTCCCCTGGTCTGGCCGAGGCCCCACTCACCTAATGGCAGGGGGTGCAGCAGGGCATCGAGGAGGATTATTCCACTCATTCAGCCCAGTCCCAGGCAGGAGGGGACACAGGTTGGCTGAGCCACATGAGTACTGCTACCATCCCACTGCTTGTACATCCCGCTGCACCCAATTGCAGAGCCTCTGACAGTCAATCTCGGTCTGGGCATTCGACCAGTTGGTGACTAGTGTAATATAATGTTAAAAGCAATTTTAAGGTTAAACATGTTATGAAAAAAATTAGAAGTGATCTGTCTGATCTTGCATGTGGTTGACCTGCAATGTTTTTCTCTTCTTACATTAAATGCCCAACCACAAAGCTAAGCCTACTTTCACTACTACATTAAGGATATAGTGTGCCACAATAAGGATAAAGATGCTATTTTAATATGACAGAGATTTCTCTAGCATCTGCCAATTTTTAGTCTTAATATTTAGTTTTTAAAAGCATCCAGAAATCACAAACTTCTCAAAGGTATTTAAGTATCTATCTACCCCTTAAATGATTTGAAGTTAAATTTCTAAGTATCTTTAAAATCTGGGTCAAATGACTAACGTTCAGTCTGTACAGGGACAGAAGTTACACACAAACCAATTTAAGAGATCAGAAGCTGTTTTAAACCTGTAACAGAATAGAAGTTCAATGCACATAAACCAGTTTTAAAATGGCTGAAACTGGTTTAAAATACCTGGTTGAATGTAGTATCAGACTTAACTGATTTGCATCAAACTGGTTTATGAAACTTTTGTACAGAGCTCTTCCTAGTTCAAGTTAAAACAGAGTCCCCCAGCATCCCAGTATTTTGCTGCCCTGGACTGGGCTGGGCAGGGCTGGGCCGGGCCATAGGCAACTAGTGCTTCCTAAGTTGTGGGGGGGCACTTGCCCCCCCCAGTGGACAGTCAGGGATTGGGGGGGATGTCTCCCTGCAGCCGATCCTGCCAACCAGGGGAAGGGCCCCCTGCCAACCCGCAAGTGGCACCGATCGCCACTTCCAGGTGTGCTACTGGCACTTCTGGGTCAGCATGATCGGCCACGGGTGGGACCACTTCTCCTGGCACCCCCACTCCCCAGACAACATTTGCTGGAGGGGGTACCAGTGCTCTTGCCTGTCCCCCTTGCCCAGGAATGCTGGCTGTGAGGGGGTGCACGTGCACCTCCATGTGCCCCCTACGTGTCACCGTTGGGCTGGGCTGCAGAGCTCTACTGCTGTGACTGTGGACTGCAAATCCCAGAGATCTCGGAGGCATCAGGATAAGGAATTGAACACACAGCCCATGCTGGCTACATTCCAGACAGCCATATTGTAGCATCCCCTGGCTTCTGGATTGAGCCACTGTAGGCATGTGGCTGCATTTCCTGAAACAAAAGTACATGTCTGTTTATTTGCTTATTGGTTCAATCTTTGAAGCTTAGACTAACCTGCAAAGGTTAGTCTCAGGTAAGTTTTTATTTGTTCTTAAAATCCCATGACTAAACTTGTCTTGCTTTTAAAGATGTGCTACAGGCTGTATCTTCAGCAGCTATTGCAGAACTTGCTCGGGGAAATATACAGATGCAGGAGGCCATTGCAAATGCAGATGCAGTTGGTCTTCTAATTGATCTTCTCCGTGAAAGGAAATTAAGCGTGCAGGTGAAAGGTGCTATGGCCATCGAGGCACTAGCTAACAACAATGTTTATATACAGAAGGAGTTTCTGGCAAAATCAGTAACAAAGTATCTTTTGAAGCTCTTAAAGGCAAGGATTTATTTTTCATTTTCTATTAAAATGTTACATCAGTTTATCCATGAACACGGTGTAGTTAGAATTATTAAACAACTCTTAATTTCATAGACTAAATATGTTTTCTTAAACATGTCAGCCTTAAAATTCTTCTAGCAAAGGTATAGTTATTTGTTTTTTTTTCCCCTCAAATATGCAGGCATTTCATTTGAAAGTTAAAGAACAAGGTGCTACAGCTTTGTGGTCATTGGCAGGACAAACACTGAAGCAGCAAAAGTTCATGGCAGAACAGATTGGGTACAACTTCATTATTGATATGCTTTTGTCACCATCTGATAAAATGCAGTTTGTTGGTAAGCTGTGTGAGTGTGTTGTGTGCTTCTGCAAAATATTAGATAGGTAAATGGATTTTTTAAACATACTTTGTTTTTGTTTTGGAAGGAGGTGAAGCAGTCATAGCTCTTAGCAAAGACAGCAGACTTCATCAAAATCAAATATGTGAAGGGAATGGAATTGGCCCTCTGGTTCGATTGTTGAGAAGCTCAAAAATTGCAGAAGGCACACTCTTGAGTGTCATTAGAGCCTTGGGGACCATTTGTATTGGTTTGTATAATCTGTTATATTGTTTTAAGAGAAAAGAAGTTTTGCATGGAAAAAAAACTAAACCTGTTTGAAACTATCAATGAATAAAGAGTATATTTTCTTTAGTATTGATATCTACTGTAGCATCAAACCAAAATGTCATTAAGAAATCTTTAATACCATATGAGACTCTTACTTTGGTTATACTTTGTGTATGCTAAAGAATTTTGACATAATAAACACAGTTTGAAACCTAGCATGCCACTTACAAAATTCCTTCCATTGTTATAGTTGAGCCACAGGAGGAGCTCATTAGCTGCTGATCAGTTTCTCTGCTTCTCCATGAGCTCCTAATTTGTCATGTTTTTCCTGTATTTCTTTACTTACTATCTTTATTCATTTTATCATATTAAAAATTATAATAAAAATTCTGTTATCCAAGTCAGACTTTTATTTGGGGAGTTGTAAAAATATATATATTTTATAGTAAGCCCATCCCGTTAAGATATATTAAAAAAGACAGATATTTCTGTTTAGTTCTTTTTCATATTTCAGATAGTCTAAGGAAAAATATCTTGTGATACTTTTATATGATATGATATTATATGCCATGTTATGTAGTTTTGGTCAGGACTGTGGTTTAGACTAGGGTCAGCTGACCTGCCACACATGTGGCACAGGTAGTCAATGTCTGTGGCACACAGCAGATTGGAAGCAGAAAGCAGAGCGGCAGATTGTTCCCTGCCTCATTTTCCCTGTCCAGAAAGCTGAGCAGCAGAGGAAGAATATCAGAGTGCCATTTGGAGAAGGCATTGGGCTTAGTTTGTGGCACACATGCCAAAAAGGTTGGCCTCCACTGAAAACCTAGGGTGGACCCTTAGTTTGTTTCCAAGTGGTTTCCGTGGCACAGCACAGTACAGTGCATGTGCCTTAGTTAGCTTAGGTTCTGCTAACAAGATAACCATGTTAGCAGGTGGTCTGCTACAGTTATAAATCCTGCTTCTCAGCAGGACTGATTGGCCAGGGTAGAATCCCACACTGCTTCTGGTACCTGATCTAGTTCCTAAGGAGCTATATAGATACACCCTAAATAGAAATAACCTTAAGTGGTCTACCTTTAACTGCTGATTCTGCAGTCTCCAAGACTGAATCTGAGAAAAAAGGTTTATGAAAGAGCACTAGCTCTAAATCTTACAGTCTGAGTTCTAAGGGCACACCTGCACAATTCAGTGCTGAACAGGGTATATTAGCTTAGGCAAGATGATATGCGATACATCTGTATTGTTTTCAGGACCCAAGTTAATTCCTTTAGCTGCATTGTGCCATGCCATTATTTTTGTCAGGAGTAAAGTGTATGTTACAAATACTCGTATTCAATCTGCTTCTACTATGTATATTTATTGGGTAATTGTTTATTTTCTATCTTTCACAAATAATTTACATAGGATATGTATCTGTCATGTGGACTTTTACAGGTGTGGCTCATATAAATAATCCAATCAGCCAAGAGAACATAGTGGAGGAACAAGCGTTACCAATACTGGTGAATCTCCTTAAACACCATAATTCTCTTCAGATAAAGGTGCACAATAATATGGGTGGGTGTGTGGGGATGGGTGTTTGGTACAGAGTATTAATTATGACTGAATTTTCTGAGAACTCTTCATGGCCATCTTTAGGCTGTTGATTCAGAAGGTAGACAAAAAACCCCAAAATACATAATAAGATATCTCAAAAGCCAGCTACTGAGAAGCAATTAAAAAACATGTCTATGAAGGTACTCTCAGTTATTTTTAATTGTATGGAGGCAATTATAAGATTAATTTAGAATCTTAAAAAGGGGTACACTGGTTCTATTTGCACATTTCCCTCTTATACATTATTTTCTAGAGGATTTAGTTATTCCTGTGCATGAAACTTCATAATGCTCCTTATATTTGTGCGTAATGTAAAAATGACAGGATAGTACTGATATATTGTATCCTTTTCATGAACTCATGGCAATGTGTAGGGGGTGCATGCAGGTGCACATACACTCCCTAAGCTTGGCAGTGCACTCTCTGCAAAATGGTGCCATCAACACTTCCGGTGGCTCCTGCAGGCAGTCACTGCTCGCCACTCCCCCCTGGCCACTGACAGCATTGGTGGATGGATGCCAACTGCTGGTTGGTGGTTGGTGCTCACCCCCCCCCCCAACAGCACCGTGGCTACCTGCAGTAGCTCACCATGTATTTCCCTATGCTGAGTAAGTTACAAAGGCTATGAGTTCTCATACTACAGGGCACAAGTAGGTCATGATGTGAGTTTACTATATACTGACTAATAATAAAGGTCTGTTTAGTTCAAGGCCCTATTTCTAACAATTTTTGGTACCAGGTTCTTCCGAGGGAGATGGACAAAACTCTGTAAAGGCCCTTGTGAACAATGACCCATCAAATAAGTTTCTTCCTAAGTGTTTTTCTTTTAAAGTATATATTGTATAAATGCTAACTGTTGCAACTGTGGATGTTTTTATTAACAATATAAATACCTATTCCTTTTTTTGAAAGCTACTACATTCTTGTAGCAACAAATTTCACATGCAAAATATGTATTTCCCTGAACAAGGAGGCATGCTGTAGTGGGGTTTTTTAGGGATACAGGTTTTAGCTGTGTTGGTCTACAGGCAAAAATGTTCAGAACTCTTGGCAGAGGTGTTATCTTTTATTAGATCAACTAAATAGATGCAAATAAATTTTTTTGCAACTAGTTTGTCTAATAAAAGATATCACCTCTGCCAAGATTTCTAAATATACCAGTGCTTTTTTTTGTATTTAAATTTGTTGTCCTTCAGTTTGCTGGACTGTTCTTTGCTCTTATGGGGGAGGGTAAAACTATAGCTCCTTCATGTCACTTGTTCAGCTTTCTCAAGAAGGGATATATGATTAATATATTGCACATCTGATTAAATTGATAATGCACTTTATTTTGTATGTTATTTAGCTATAATTATATATTATTTCCTTGAAGTATTAGTATTGTTTTTTGTATTAGCCTAAACTTACGCACTTCTTTTTCTGCTCTGAAATGATTGATTGTTTATTCAGGACTACATGCCATTAATTTGTTCTGCAAGTAAAAGTAAGTATATAATATCTGCATTTTTCTTTAAAATAATGTTTAGGTTGAAGTTGCATATTCCTTGGCTTGCATTGTTTTAAAGAACAGTAAACTACAGGCAGTGTTACAAGAGAAGGAAGGTTTCAGTTACACTGATGTTCTTGAACTTCTTTATGCACCTGATAAGGTATTGCTATTAGTGAAATAGCAGTATTAATTTAGAAGAAAATGCTCTACATTTATATCATAGCATCACTATAAGCTAAGTATGTTATATGAAGTTTACTACGCTGTAGCCCCAATCAAAAGTTTGTCTTATATTGCTTTTAGTCTATTTTAACATAATTGCACAAAATATATATGCTTCCTTTAGATTTGGACATAGTTTGAGATTCAAAATGTTCATGATAGTCTTTAGTACTGCTTAGTGCTGATAAATCATGAGAAAAGTTGTGGTATGTAAGGGTAATGGAAGAGATATGCTTACACTCCCTGAACAGATTGTCATAGAGCTTGGTCACTGAGCTTTGAGATCCTTTCTCCAATGCACACTCTACTGCTCTAGATTCTCCTTCACTGGAATTGTGGAGATTACTGTGCATCATCAGTTGTGGTTACTGTTTCAGGGAGCAGAGAGGTATCCCTTCTCTACTATTAAAACAGAGCAAAAGAGTATGTTGAATATATTGGTTAGGAGTGAGCAGGATTCACTGGAATATGTGAATATTCTTCCTGTTTTCCTCAAGATGGTGAGGATCACTCACTTCTGTAGATTGAGGGTTTAGCCTGAAGTATTTATATGAAAATCAAAAAAAACCCCCAAAGACAAAAGTAGGACCAGAGTAATTGGTAACTATTTTAATATATCTAAGAAGACACAGTGTGTGTATTATTCCTATAATGTGGTAATGTTAGAGTGATGTTGTAGCTGTGATAGTCCAGAAATTGTGTGAGAGGCAAAGATTTCTTAGGGTGATATCTTTTAATGGACAATCGTGTAGTCTGCATAGAGTTAAACAAGCTTTTGATATTGTCTTGCATTTGAAAGCTTGTTTAACTCTATCCCAACCATGCAGTTGGTCCAATAAAAGTCATTACCCTAAGAAATCCTTGCCTCTCACATAATCCCTGAATCATCACAGCTACATCATCACTCTAACATTACTGTAATGAGAAAGATATCAAAATCTGTCACTTACAATGGAAATTATGCAACCTAAAGAAAAAAGGAAGCCAGACTACAGTGACATCTTCTTCCTAAGCCAACCACTCAGACTTGATGAAGAATGTCTTGCATTCAAAAGCTGGTCTAACTCCATCCCAACTATGCAATTGGTCCAATAAAAGATATCGCCCTAAGAAATCCTTGCCTCTTTAATAATGTGGACCCCTAAGAGTTTACATGGTTCTCTTATTTTTAAGGACATTTGTTTACGAGCAGGATATGCCTTAGCACTTTTTGCATACAACAATCCTGTCCAGCAGTTCTTGATATTGGAGACTGGAGGAATTACATTGTCCATGTTTGAACCCTTTCTGCAGTCAGAAGTTGAGACAGAGAAAGCAATGGCTGCATTTCAGGTATAGGAATGGTGCTTGCAGCACACCAAATAGTTTATGAATTGTAAAAGTCATGAATATTAGTGGTGGTGGTTTTATATATGATCTTATAAGCACAATTGGTAGAATAAACACAAACAATATTTATAGGACCTTTTTACCAGAAGTTGAATTGGCTTAATATAGTAACATTTACATCACATTTTTCTAAGCATCCTAGTGTTCTCTGTAAACCTCATTCTTAGTTATTTCAAGAATAGTCTTTTTCATAGTAATAGAACATACAGGCTATAGATTTGAGCTCTTTACTCAGACCAAAGTGAATAGGTGTAGAATCTAATTTGTCCCCTCCCACTGCTACAGCAAGGAAAATACATTGGCGGGGGGGTCAGGTAGCTCCCTTGCCCTCTGCCCCCTAATTTCTTCCCCCTGCAGTCCCTTTCCCCCTTCCTTATTGCCAGAGCCTGCTCTCCCTGAGCATACAGAAAAGGGCAAATTTGAAAACACTGATTTTGAAATAACATATCTGTAGTAATTTGAATGTAGGCAAATTACTACAGGTACCTGTTGACTTTATTTATCCAGAATTGATACATTTTACCATTTTTGCTAACTGTTGCAAGTTTTAGCACAGGTGCTCCATAAACACAATTTAAGCAGCACTTTTGTACCTGCTAAGATATAGTACAAACTATGTCTTTTTTTTTTTTAATTTTGTGTCTTGGGCAAAATCAGTTTCAAATTCAGAGCTCAGTCATTCAAGTCTGTGTGGTGCTACCATTGGCAAGTATCCTACTTCCCAGACTTCATCCTAGGGCTTCAGATTCTTCCAAATCCATGACAGGGACCCTATGTGCAAGCCCCAAGCTTGGAGGCCTTATTGTTCAGATGCCCCCTAATCTCACTGTTCCTTAGCCAAAAGGCTGAGGGAGCAAACTAGAGGGAAAGCATGAGAGCAATCCTCCATCACTTTAAATTGTGTAACTGAGATCTTTGCACACCATAAATTGTGTAGCATAAATTGTGGCCAAGATCAAATGTAGCATTTTTGACACCAAGGGGAGAGTCTTAAGGCTGTGCAAAATGGGCCCTGTTCAATTCAGATTCGGATTTGGCCTGAATCAGGGACAGTGATTTGATCCATTAATTTGGATCACTGTCCCTGATTCGATTCATCCGAATCTGAAGATTCGATTTGTCCGAATCCGAATCTGAAGATTCGATACTGATTTGACAAATCAGCGATTCAGACACAGGCACAGCTTTAAAAGTTTTTTCTGCATACCTGAAGGTAGCAGGCATGGCTTGTGATCACTACGACGCTGGGATGGTGGAGCATCCCACAGGAGCAAAGGGGGCTCTCCAGTGTGTTCAGCAGTGAACCCAGAAGTGGACCAGAAGCACTTCCTGTCCATTTCCAGGTCTGCCAGGCAGCATGCTGGGGGAACCCTCCATGTACCCCTGGCTCAGTGATCGGCCACAGGGGGACCCTGGATGCCCCGCCAGATCCAGGAGGCACCAGTTGCTGAGCTGGGGGCACAGGGGAGCCCCCCTGTGTGCTCCCGGTGGACCAGGATCTGAGTCTTGGTGGATCTGAGTCTGCTGCTGAGAGCACTGTGGCCCCCCCTCCCCCCCCATGTTTCTTTGGGATGCTGTGTCTTCCCCAGCACCACAGCGCTCAAAGCCCTGCTGACTAAAGGTATGTAGAAAAAACATTTAAAGTTGTTTCTATGTCTGAATTGCCAAATCTGACTGAATCTCTCTGAATTGATTCAGAAGGTTCTGAATTGATTTGGAGTGATTAAAGTGTCCTCTGATTCAATTTGAATTGAGAGATTCAGCCACCGACTCAAGCTGAATCTCCGCCGAATTAAATCAGGGACCAAAGCTTTGCACAGGCCTAGAGGGTGTCAGGATTGGCTCTGGTTCCCCTGATGCTGACCTGGTATTGCAGTAGCCCCTGGCCTGGTACCATTTCCCTGTGAAACACCCTCCTTTTTGTATGTTTTTTTAAGGACCATACAAAAAAATGGTACCCATCAGTATGTTTACCAAATGAGGCCCGTATGTTTTATAGTCATTTTTAGTGCTGGCTGCATTTCATCAGATTGATAGTTGGTTTCCATTACTGAACACATGTTGCTTTTGGCAGCATTTTAACACTAGACAATGGATTTAATGAGGTTTCCTTGTATGTGAATGTAATATGGGGTTTTTTCACCCATGCTAACTGGGGAAAAGAGCCTTGTCTTGTAAATATACCTTTTTCACACATTGGTCCTATTAGTACAGGACAAAATGGTATATGGTAGAGTTAAGAGTGTTCTATAAACATACAGCACCATGTACAATGTCTCTGTGACTAATACAGGTAGGAAAACAATGGAAATGTTAGAGACCTACTAAAGCAGCATACATTGTTTTAAAACAGTGTCTTCTTTTGATTTCAGATTGTTGTGTTAGCCAGAGTTATAGTGGATGTAGACCAGGTTACTTTGTCTGCCAGAGGTGTTACTATTTTAGTTGAACTACTACATTCTGAAGAGTCAGCTACACTTGTTTTAACAGGCAAGTAATACAAAAGAAGGCATAGGCATGAGTGGGAGGGCAGGCACAGGCACAGGCAAAGGGGTCGGGGCAGGCTGCAGGTTTCCCCTCCCACTCTAAATAAGCTACTGCAGCCCAGGGCAGGCAGTGGCTCAACCGCAGCCTCAGCCCAAAGCCTGGAGTCAAACCTAGAGCTGAGGTGTTGCCTGCCCTGGGCCCATATTTGAATGCAAGACAAGGCTTTCTAACCCCCATGTTGACTGAGATTAAAAAAAAAACAACTGAACTTTTGTTCTGGATTTGTGTAAATGCAGTATTGTACAATGTTAGGTGGCAGACAGGTTGAGAAAGAGTAGCATGTCCCAATATCTACATGATGGAGTAAGAAGAACTGAGGTTTCCTTTCTATGATGCAGGTTACACACATCTCATTTTATGGCATTAGGGGGAAAGAGCCTCTGCAGGACTACCATTCCATCTCGCATGCAGTGGATGAGGAACTGGATGAGACTTTGACTGCAATTGCCCTATCAAAAGCTTTAGCCAGAGTACTTGAACTGGTCTAGAGGGATATGTAGTCTGTGTTTGGAATAAGACCTAGATTGTTTTCCTTCTGTAGTGTGCAGTAACCAAATAATGATTCTGATTCACGGTTTAGTCCCTGCTTTACTTCTGGGACAATACAACTTGCACACTGCTTCTTAACCAAGCCAGATTTTAAATTTACAAGCCAGGCCTCAGTTTTTATTTGGTTCTTCGTTATTTTGCCCAGACTTCAATTAGAGTTTTACGTTAGTGCAAGTAAATAAAAACTTGATAAAGATTTTAAGATTTTGGCCAAAGACCATGAAGAATAGCTATGTAATGAAGTATTCCTATCTTAAAATTAATTCCACTTATCAAGTCAAATGTTTGAAAATAGAATTCCAACATTTTAGGTATAGGAGGTATTAGGGGTGCAACGATAAAAAAAATGTGGCCAATACTGATGGCCAATTATTAACCAGCCGTATCATTTGATACCAATTTGATAGCCAATATGCAGTCTGGCAGCTTAGAGAACAGTGTCTGGATGATAAGTCTGTGGGAGGGCAGGGGGTGCATGGGGATAGATGGAGGCCTCCACAGTGAAGGAAGGAATGGAGCTGGGGTGCAGGGATAGGTGCTACCCAGACAGGGTGGTACATGCGACCTCACTAGAAGCAAAGCAGAGCTGTAGGCAGCTCATTCAGGGGGTACAAGAAGGGGTGGCAGCTCCCTATCACTGTGTGCACCCCTGGAGGAAGCATGGGGGGCAAGTGCCTCCCAGATTTTTGTGTAGGGCAAAGGTGGGCAACCTGCTGTGGGCTCAGGACCAGGGCTGCACTTGGGGCAGGCAGTCGCAGGGGGGTGGGGGTGGCTTTGGGAGGGAGGACTATAGCTGGGGTACAGCCACCTCATAGGCCCCCCTCCCAGCCCCATCACCACTCACTCTGTCCCCACCTGCCCTGAGCACAGCCCTGACCCAGCCCTCCTGATGGGAAGAGGTCAATGCAGCCCCTAGCCTTGAGCCTACAGCAGGCAGCCTGCCTTCACACTGTACACAAATCCAGGGGGCATATGTCTCCCATGCTCCCCTAGGCGTGCACACAGTGGCGGGGAGCACCCTCCCAATTCCCCATGCCCCCTAGATGAGCCATTCACAGCTCCACCATGGGTGGAGTCACATGCTTTCATGGGCAGCGCCAGCCCCTGCCCCAACTCCATTCCCTCCCCCACCAAAGGGACCTCGATCTTCCTTTCCATGCCCCTTCCCCTTCCCCCTCCCCGCATGCCCCTGCTTCCCCATAAATTTACTAGCCAGGCACTGCTTTTTATGCTGCTGGGCTGCATTCCTGGCTGCAAGCATGCACACAGCATTTATCAGTGACATTACTGGCTATGCTAGCCAAAAAAAGCCAATTGCCAATAATGTTATTTTTCCTTTTATCAGTGCCAATCTGATATGGACCAATATATCGGTGAACCTCTACTAAATATATAATTGCAGTGAGAATGCAACAAACAGAAGACAAAAATTTGTGGTATAATGATTTTTTTAAAAGATATTTCTAAAAGAATATCAAAATATATCATTAAGATGATAGAAGAGATTTGAAATAAGGACAATGATAATACATTGAGCATTACCTCCTGTGTAACTCTTATATGTAATTTGTAGGAAAGTTATTGGCTAGCCTGGCTCATACAAGAGTAGGTGTTCCAGAAGCAATTACTTCATTAGGAACCATACAACATCTTTGTTATCATTTATACTCGGATAAAGAAGAGGTAAGTTGCAGTAAAGAAAAGAAATACATTTTCATGTTATTAATAAAATCTATGTTTGCACAATTAGCAGATGAATGCTAACTATTTAAATGTTAATAGATGGTCATTATTGAAACTCATTAAACAAATGGCATATTAAATAAGATGACTTAGTGATAAGAGGTGAAATCCTGGCAAAACATTGGCTTCAGCAGGCTAGTTCTTCAGTCAAGTGTTTTAGAGTGTGTTTAGTTACTACTTGCGTCTAGACCACAAACATTCCTACTAATTTTAGGATTCTAATTTTTGGGGTTTTGTCTCATAGGGGGAAGGCTATGGGTGTACGCTTATTTTATTTTGGTCAAATGGCTGCTTTATTTAATGCAAGGAGTTTATTTTTGAAATTGTAATGTTGGAATGATAATCAACCTTAAAGTATTGCCAGAGAAAATATTTCTGTTTCTTCTAGGTTCGTATAGCCTCAGCCACTGCTCTTGGATACTTAACGTTCAACCGAACTGCCTATCGCCATCTATTAGTAGAATGCAGGAATAAACCCAAACAGTTCACCCGTCTAATGAATAACCTAAGTAGGGATGCAAAAATAAACCCTGACTTTGTAAAAGAATTCCAGAGACAAAGACAAGTCGGACTACCCTCTTTAAGGTACTGTATACTATACATTTATATAGAGCATTTTAGTAGGAGACGATCCTGTTTTGAACGGACTTCAACACTAATTTTGTATTATACTGTAGGCGACTGGTAGGGGGTTCACAGGGGTGCACATGACCCCCCCCGACAGCTGACACTGATGCTGTCAGTAGAGCTGTGCCCCCCCCGACAGGGCCGCCACTGCCTTTGGCGGCTTCTGTGGGTGCCCACCCAAATTCAGGAGGCACCCGTCACTCATGTATTATACATGTGATTGTACATTCAGTTTATACTGGCAGACTTTATAGAACTAAAAATAAAGAAAATATATTTCATGAGTTCATAAGAAAGACTATTTTATTTTCTCACGTACAGCAAGCCCCTAAATAAGATACACACCTCGTTTTTGGAAGGCAGAATGTAGAGAAAAAGATTTGTTCAGTGTCATGGCTGACCCTGATAGAGCATGTCTTCCTGGGAACATATAGTGTCCAGGAAGTATGGCACTATGTAATATAGTGTCCAGGAAGTGTGTCCAGGAAGTATGGACATATAGTGTCCAGGAGACAATATGGGTAAGGCAGCTGGCACCAGGAAGTTCCTCACTTGAACTGTCACCTGAGCTGTCTGGATACTCCATGTTTCCAGGAGGATTTACTTTGTTGCGCAAGGCTATGCCCCATACCCGAGGCAGGCAAAATATGGTCCACAGGCTGGATGTGGCCCACCATGCACTTTCATTCCCTGCAGCAGCCCCCAACAAATTGCACCCCACCCAGCTCCTTCCACCCATGATGGCAGGAGCAAGGCTCCCATGCATGTGCACATCCCCCAACATACACTATTGCACCTTGCTCCCACCCTCATGGATGGAAGGGCTCATCCTGGCCAGCATGCAACTTCCATATGGGACTGCTGCTGCCACTACTGCAGCCACTGGGGACCTGCTTGATCTGGACAGCAGGTAAGGAAGCAGCAGGGGCGGGAGTAGAGCTGCAGCTAGGTGGGAGCGCAGAACATGGGACTGGGGCTGACAGCTTCACAGAGCCAGTGCCCAGGAGGTCAGTAGCAGTGCAGAGCTTGGCTGGGGAGGGGTGGGAGTGGTGGTGTGTGGAGATGTACAGCACTGGCTGGAGCTGTGTGCAGCCAGGCACCAGTGTTTGCACCAGGCACAGTGCCCCAAGCACCCCTACCTACTACTGTGTCATGGGGGGAGTGTGAGGGATCCTCAAACCCCACAAATGCCACACACATACACCCTGCCCCCACAACACCCCAACATACCCTATATCCCGTGCACACAGCCACACACTCTCATAAACCCCCACAAACACACACCCACACCCCACCACAGCCTCACTTCAACCACACCTCCCCACACACAATATACAAGACTAAGAATTGATTGTTGAGCTGTTGTGCAATCACCCCTATATACAGTATGCAAACAGAAATCACAGCAAAAATACTTTTTGTCATAAAATTAAAATACATTATAGTAGGTGTTTGACTTTTAATCTTATGATTTCTGGTTCTACGATGGCAACCCGCCTCCCAAAAGGAGTATTTCTGGGGGGCAAAGGAAAGGACTTCCTGTGACAAAAGTCAGGGGTTAAGGGTGGGATTCCCAGTCCTAAGATGGTGACTAGGGGAAGGGCAACTGTTGAGGAGTGGAGCTACCCATGCAGAGCCTCAAAAGCTACCAGACCTTGTTAAATGGTGCTCCACCCAAATCCATTTCCTGCTCTTTTCTCAGACCTTTGTAAGGGCAGTAGCAAGTCTATTAGTTCTTTATTATAAGTAGTTCGCTATATAAGATCCTGTAAATAAACTGTTGTTTCTAAACCACAAGTTTCATCAAGATATTACCAGCAGCTCACTTGCTGCTTCAGAGGCAAGCTACAGTAATCAGCCAATAGATATAGCTGTGAGAGGGTTAAAACTTTACTCTGCCCCTTCATCTTGGTAAATGAGACAAGCAGCAGCCATCTTGGCAGCTGCATGGCAAGTAGTGTCACCAGATGTGCACCATTTCTAGCAAAGCAAACAATTTTCTCATCCAAAAATATACAACCCAATTTTGGAGAACTGATTTTTGGAGGAAAGATGTATGTTGTATGCAAGAAAATACTGTATTTTAACCTGTAAGCAGAATGTTATGTTATTTTGGAAAATACCAAAAAGTATAGGGAATATAAGGATTAATATTCAGATCAATCACCCCATCTGTTAAGAATCCTAAAAAGTAACTTTTTTATAGTCAAGTCCTTGTGTGAATTAGTGCATATTATGATAACCTAACTAAATCTAGGTAAAAGCAGAGAGAGAAGTCTAAGGAAACAAATCAAGAGTAATATTTCACATGTGAGTAAATACATTGTCTCTGGGCATTCCAAATATTGTTGTTCTGTTCCCCTTAAAACTAGACTTATGTTCAGTGTGATCATTGATTCTTTATCCTTTAGAATGATTTCTCCTAGACCTAAGCAATGTGAATTTTCTGATGCTAAAATAATCAATATAATTTATAATTTCTCATTTCATCTCATATTCTGACCAATGCTTTCAAGTTAGAAGAATATTTGAATAAAAGAATACAGGTGATATCTCAATAGTAACCACAAAGCAAAAATCGTCCTGGAATCAGAAAACGTTATCCATTCATTGTTTAAGTACAGGTTATGATACAAATAGAAAATACATTGAATACAACTAGTACCAGTAAACGAATAGGAAACAACTTGCAGATGACTTCAACTTAGACTCTTACAGGGTTGTTTGGAAGATTTGATACGTAGAGAAATGGGTCATAACCCACCATACACAACATATTTTTTTATTTTACCTCTTCTTCCTTCTAAGTTAATGTTACAAAAAGTAAATACATTATTCTTGCTCCAAACCATGCTTTGTGGTAGTAGTAACGTTTTTGGCATGTTAGTAGTTTGAATGTACTGTACCTTTCAAGAATTCAAATATTAAAAAAAACCCCAGTTATTAGAAACAGGAAATTTGGAGCTCAGATTAAATTTACAAATACTCATTTAGAATCATTTTAGGCAATGGTGTCAATATGACACATTCTGTAGTAATACTTTTGCATATTTGGGCAGTCTGGAAATTCAGAGTTAACCTAATATAAATTTGCCCCAAAAGAGACCAAAAGGTTTTGGGTTTTTTGCATATATAATATTGACAGATTTTTTAATTGGTGCTATACATGTATGTTGCTGGTACTAATTGCAATGTTCTCCCTGTCAGTAACCTGCCCTTTTCATGTAAAGTTTCTTATGTAATGATATGGACTTAAAGACACTTTGACTAATTGCTACAAAAGGGGGTCAAAGACCTGTTCCTATAGGATCCTGTATGTCTTTAATACTGTGCAGAATTGAAACTTTAACAGGAGTGTGGAGAATTGCTTTTAACAGGTTCTTTGTTAAATGAAGAATTTGTAACGTTATTTTAGGTATCACTGCAAATAGGTGACAAAGTGGCATCTGGTCTGAGTATAGCAAGGGAGAAATCAGATGAGTGCTCTGAGAACAGGCTTCCTCTTTGGTCCAAGTTGCAAACAGTTTGTCTTAGTCCTTTTGCATGCATACAGTACTTCTTCCTCTATGCTGATTTAGCTGTGCTGCCACTGTAGATGCATGAGATACAGAGTTTAAATTAATCCTTTAATTTACTCTTATCTAGAACATGTGGAACTTTGCAGCATGTCGGCTTTCTTCTTATGAATTGGAAATGCTCAATTAACCTTATAAATTAGATGGGAATCCCTGTACATTTCTGTTATAGAAATACAGCTACCTGTGACATCTAAACAGTACACAGAAATATTACAAGACAAAAATTGCAGATAGTTTATATAAATTTATTTATAAGGGAATTGTAGGTTGGATGAATATACGTACCCTGCAATACCAATAGTGCAAGCAAATAACTTAACAGTTCTTTGCCACCTTAAAAATCTTTGAATCATAGAAGGAGCAAAGCTGTAAGTGCTGGACTTGCAATTCAAATATAAAAAGTTGTCAACCTTGCATCTTTTTGCTGGTGGCCATTGCAAGAAACTCCAGCTGCTGCATTGGTGTAGCTGGAACCCAGCAAGTTAATGCCACATCTTGTACCCCATAGTCTTGCCAGCTGCTTAATCTGGAGCCTTCAGTTACTGTTGGAGACTAAAATCAGAGGCAGAGGAAAATATGGGATGTGAGTGGCAATAGCATTCACCTTCTGGGTTCCATATCAGTGTCAACACAGCTGGTCTGGCAGCCATGCCAACAAGCTGTCCCGACATCAGAGGTGGGTCATCTAAGAAGCTCCACAGGGCTACATGACTTAGACACCCCTGCTTTAAATGATCCTTGACTCCAATATTCTTCAAAACCCCAAAGAATCTGTACCATAACATTTACTACAGAAAACTTAAATGCTCCTTGGAGGTGGCAGCGATGGCAGGGGGGGTGGGGGAGGCACACTAGGCCCGGCCGGGTCCCAAAACAGGGGGCCAGACCGGACCCAGTGTGCCCCCCCCTCCCCCGCAGGGGGTGCTATGGGGGATGTGATAGGCCCCTCAATAACAGCGTGGGGGGCAAGTTGGTGGTGTGGGAGGAAGGAGAAGCACCCCTGCCTCTCGCTCCATGGAGGAGGAGGTAGCACTGCAGTAAGGGAGGGAAATGGGGTCAATGCCACTACGGCAAGCGGGGGGAGGAGAAAAGCAGAAGCCCTGAACTTGAACAGCAAAGGAGGAATGGGGTCAGGCCCCAAGTGGCGGGGGTGGGGGAACAGGGTCAGGCCCAAACTGGGTGGGGCGGGGCCAGACAAAGGGAGCAGGGACACAAAGCTGGATGCTGCGCTCTGTCCCTGCTAGCTGCTCAGGTCAGGGTGGAGGGAGAGGCCCTGGCCCAAAAGCAGCAAGTGTTGGGGGAGCAAGCCTGGCCCTGGGCCTCTGTCCTCACCCCCTGGCAGGCAATAGAGTGGTTGGGCCAGCACTGCTGGCCCTGTCCCCCCAACCCTGCAGTGCTGGCTCCGTCTCCCCTGCTCCCTGCAGGCTGCAAAAACGGAGAGGATGTGGGGGCAAGGCCAGCAGATAAAGTGTGGGGGGCAGCCAGACCCAAACCCTGGCCCTGACCCAAAAGTGGCAGAGGGAAGGAGGAGGATCAGGCCTGGCCTTGAAGGTTGGGGGGAGTGAGGCCAGATACAGGCTGCTGTCCCCGACTGCCCCACCCCCCATCATTTTTGACAGGCAGTTGGCTACTGATAAAATAAATTCTAAATATCTATAAAGTTTGGCATTGACTTTTGACTTTTCTGTCATAGAAAAATCAGAGCTGACCCTACCCACTTCGCACAGCAGGATGTGTAGCACTGAGCAGTACTGAGCCAAGGCTCCTGCCACTGCCCTTTCCGCTCACTCTCAACCCACAGCCTCGAACTCCAGTCCCCTCACTTGTGACCTATGGGCCAGATACCTTGGTGAGGGTTTGTGGGGGTGGCTTGGGAGTATGGAGGTAGGCATATGGGGGAGCTGCTCAAGAGAAGTGGGTCCTCTACCCCCTGCAGGGTGCAGTCCCCCTGCACAGCTCAAGGACTGCCCCCCCATAGGGCCACAGCCCCCCAACAGGGGCCACAAGCCCCGCTGCAAGAGCTACTGCTCCCCCTGCAGGGCCCACGTACCCCACGACGATCCTCCGCTTGCTCCCCCAATCACTGCCCCACCTGGTCCCAGCCCCTGATCACTGCCCCGCCCAGCCCCAGCAGCATCCCAGCCTCAAACCCCTCCCCACCAAAACTAAAACCCCGTACTTGCCAGTTGTACCAGTGGCCATGGGGCCACTGGGGCCTCATGGCAGAACAACCCCACATGGTACAAGGCAGCGGGGATCAGCCGCATCTAGGTGGCACCCATACTAAAGCTGTTGTATCGCATGGGTGCTGTGCAGTTCTGCAGGGCACTGCGCACTGTGTGGGAGCTCAGCCACGGGCTGAGCAGCACCAGGCTCTGGGTGACAGCTGAAGCTGCCCTGAGCTCCGAGACAGTATGCAGAACCACTCAGCATCCTTCCGAGCCACACAACACCCACACGATCTGACAATGGCAGTGTGAATGCCAGGAGGCTGGTACCACTCCCTGCAGCCCCATGCCATGCAAGGGAGCTCTGCTATGAGGCCTGTCAGCCACCGCTAGATCCAGTGAGTGCAGGGTTTTTCGGCAGGGGTTGAGTACCAGGATGCGGGGACTGGGCAGGTCAATGATGGTGGGGCTGAGGGAGCGAGCAGGGGGTGGGGCCAGGTGGTGGTCCCCCATCATCCCTTCCCCCCTCCTCCAGGCCCACCCACCCCCTACTTACTTCACATGAAGCCCAGGTTCAGGTCCCTGCAGCTGGCATGCTGCTTGCTGCACAGGCACGCAGAGTGTTTAAGCATCCATGCCTGGCCCCACTGTTTCGTGGTATGGTTTAGGGTTTTTTTGACCCCTGGATATCCGTGGATCTAATTTTGCCCCCACACTGCAAATTTGCAGTGCAGAGAACATTTTTTGTTTCTGCACGTGCGTCTCGCTGCAAGATGCACGTGCATGCTCATCTGGATGCATCCCGTGAGTCTGCCAGGTAGGTTTAATTAAACCACCTTTAAGTAAAAGCATTATGAAAACCAGATGCAGTTTTCAGTCTCAGAATTTAACAATCAGGTGAAAAGAGTGTTCAAACTACAAGAATAAGGAATAAAAAATATTGGCCAAGCCCTGGTGCAGTTCAGTCTAAACTCATTTTGCGGCTCTCCGCTAAAGGTTGCAGAAGAAAGCACTTCAAAGAGGCATAGTGATTGACCGGTTGTTTTTCTCTAAAATTCCTCTTGTATTCGGAGTTCATAAAAAGGCATTTGCTTTTCTTTCAACATTGTATGTGTATTTGTGTCAACTGGTATTTGTGTCTGCTGATGTCATTTCAGTATCTCTCCCTCTCTCATTTATCCAGTAACTAACAGTAAATAACTTTTAGCAATGTTGTTTGCAATTTTATACAGTACCTCCAATTTTTAAACAGACAAATAAGAATAAGGAGTCATAAAATGCAACATATTCATTTAAAAGACCAGAAAGAGCTGTTGAGAGAGAATTTCAAGCACTTGCTTTACTCTCTTATAAGACCTGCAAATTTCATAGACATTAGGGCTGGAAGGGACCTTGGAAGATCATCGAGTCCAGGCTCCTGCCCAAAGGGCAGGAAGTCAGCTGGGGTCATAGGATCCCAGCAAGATAAACACCCAATTTTCTCTTGAAGGTGTTCAATGTAGGTGTTTGAACCATCTCTGATGGCAGGCTATTCCAGACCTTGGAGGCTCAGACAGTAAAGACATTCTTCCTTATGTCCAGCCTGAAACAATCTTGCAGTGGTTTATAACCATTATGCTAGAGGATAATTATTTTTTGTTTAATCATACAAAGTCTAAATCAAAATAATATAAATATGTAAGCAATCTTTGTAGAATATTCTTATAATGCATGGGGAATTTTTTTGGCTCTTTCAATTCACATTGTTGCAATTAGGGGCAGTAAAGGTCCTGAGTATACTGTTACCCTTCTAGTTTTAGTGCATTGAGGTGAAAAGCCAGGGATAGGCATCTGCAGCCCTTTGGCAGGCTCCCTCATCTTCAACATGGAAAAGGTTGTAGAGGGAGTAGGGTGGCTGGATGACCTGCAGTTGCAGGCATCTCCTAGTACAACTGCCTCCAGAGGAATTGTGGGAATTGTAGTGAAGTGATAGAGTTTGTCTCCCATTTCTCTTCAGCTATTTGGAGCAATATTTGCCATTTTAGAGAGCCCAGTTCGTCAACTTTTGTGCATAAAACGTCCACTGATGCACTACTTTGAATGTAGTATCCTCTGTGAATTAATTCTGATACTTTAACCTACTCTAACCTCTCCTTCAGAATTGCAATACTTTTGCAATGCAGAAGTGACCATTATGCCATCTAATTCACAAATGAAGTACCTGTAACAAGAATTTATTAACCAAATTCTAGATTGAGCTATTCATCTCCTGATGCCACACGTCTTGGTACCAACTGTAGCCAAAAGTATTGGTGTGGAGAATGATGCAGGTAAGCATGTCCCACATGATAAAAACATGAGATTTTGAAGCATATACTTATTTTAATGGATATCTGTTTTGAGATCTTAGCTTGAGTGCTTGCTGGCCTAACTCTGCTCTCCTTAGTGTCAATAGAAGTGTTATGAATCTTTGCATGTGGCTACAGAATGTGTGTGCAGATAGTGTAAAAAGTGTAACCTAAGTACAGAATGGTCTTGTTACTTGTGAAGAACTAGAACAAGTTATCTTCTCATTTGGCAATAAAACATTGTTATATTTTGTTTCTAAATATATGGCATCTTCAGTCGTATGCATTCTTCATCTTTGTTTCATTGAAGTCTTGTATAATCTGGGATGAATGAAGAAAAGGAGAAAAGGAATAAATATAATATTAAAAAATTGAAGGAGAAATCTTTAATTCAATTTAATTTTCTAATTTAGTTTTCTAAATTCTAATTATATTGTTGTGTTAATTTTTTTTTCCAGTTAGGGTTAATAATAAAAATTAACAGCCACTCTTTGGAATCCTTAGGACTTTGACTATGGATTATTTATGGTATTAACTAGATAATTTAGCTAAGTTGATTCATTTTAATACAATATTGCTGTTAACAATTTGATGATAGTATTTCTTGGTTCTTAATATAATCTACTATTAATAGTAACGTAGCATTAATAATATATTGTTTTTAGTAAAAATAAAAGCTATAAAAAGAATAAATGAGTAATTTCTTTCATTAAAAAGCATGGGCCAAAACAGTTGACAATCTGCGTGCGTATTAATAGGTACCTGAGAAACCTATTTCCTCTTTAAAGAACCTTTCCCTCTTAGAACACGCATGCTTTTCTTGATTTTTTACAACAGAAAATTGATAGCTTTTCAAGCATCACAAACAATAATTTAGTCTCACAATAGTCCTATGACATTGTTGCATGGATTTCTATTATAAGAAATAGAAGTACTAAATTACTAAATAAACCAGTAGCATTTGTGAAATAACATATATACATCTAGACAAAAGCATTAACTTCAAAGTGACTCATGGTTTTTTGCAGGATTAGAAAGATATTACTAATGCTGGTTAGAACTCAGTTTGAATGTTATGCATTCATAAGAAATGCTGGATAAATAAAAAGGGTAAAAATCTTCATGTTACTAGTGCAAGGGAAGAGTTAATGACTTTTTAAAACACTTTACATTGTCTTTTATTTCCAGTTTGGGGATAAATGGAGGACCACCTGCAGTTCCACCCCGTACTAAAGGTATCTTAAGTATCTGGCTTGTTTTGAAGTTCACAAATAAGTTAATAGGCTGTATATCAGTGGTTCCCAACCTTTATTTTTCTGCAACCCCTGCTGGAAGCAGAGTGCAGTGGCGGGGGAGCTCCCAGCATGGGGCGTGGCTCGTCTTTCATGTGCAGCGTCGCTGGCATTGCCCCTGCAACCCTCATTTGGGTCACGACCTGGTGCTGGGACCCTCTGCTGTAGATGCATACCACAAATAGGAATCTATACAATGTTAATGATGTTTTGTGAATTACTCTTCTTATAGTCATCATATTAAGATTTGTATTCATCTCTATAGTAAGGCTACATGTAATAAACACATTTCCTGTTTTGGAAACCATAGGTAACTGTAATTAGATTTTCTTAATTTAGCTTTATTGTGAGTATAAATGTAAACGCTTATAAACGTTTGTGTTTATTACAGGCAGAATTACTTAACTTTTGTTTAGCGTGCTAGTCCATGTTATTCAGGGACTCAAATGCAATTTTCTGCTTATGATAAAAATGAATAAATAATAAAGATATATTTTTTTTTTATTTTGCAGAGAGGTCACAAAGCAGAACCAGAAGATTTAAAGCTAGATTTCAACCAAAGGACTCCCTTCTTTTAATGCCTGTCTCTGCTCACTTAATGGGGAAACTCAAAACTACAGAGAAGCCCCGTATCCGGACCACTGGACTCCAGCCATTTCTACATATAACTTCAGCAGACATCATAAATGTGTCAAGACCAAGAATTTTTAATGTCAGTAATCTCCGACCTAATTCACCAGGAAAGAAAGCTTAAGCTCAATGCCAACAATGAAGAAGAAAAGTATTTGTATGTATACAGTGTCCTATAGGATTTTGAAATATGACAGTTAACTTTGGAAAACCTCACTCTTCACAAAGTTGTTGTATGTGTAATGGAGAGGGCCTGGCTGTGAATAATTTTAAATACTACTACAGCATGAAAAAAATAAATGCATTGAAAATATATATAAAGCTGATTTGTGAAAGGCTGCCTATAAGTGAGAAATGTGTCGTGTGAAATTAAGCTACATCTAATTGTATCTGATCACCAAGTGGTACAGAAGGCAGGGTGGGGTGTTACTTTAAAGACTAACTTGTTCAGAAAGGCATAAGCTTTCATAGACTACAGCTACTAGCATAGGCTTTAACCAGGAATGTTCATATATTAGAGTAGGGAAACACATGTGAAGAACCCTTTGAGCAGCTCAGAGATAATCCTCTTCCATTGAACATTATCTCTAACTAGTTTTAGGCAGTTCATGTTGCAGTCATGTGTGAATGCACCCCAGGCCCAAAACCAGTTGGGAGCAGTCCTCCAGCATCCCAGGAGGCATTGCTCCTAGCTGCTCTAGCTTGCCCCACAGTGCCAGTCAGGGAGCTTCTAAAGGTAAGAATCCCTTCTCTACTCCCATTCTGGGCTCTTCCCAGTCCTTGGGGCTCTCCTCATCCTCCCCACCCCAACCTCTGAGGCTCCTCCCTTGCCCCTTGGGACTTTCCCTCTGCCCCCTTCCACCTGCCCCTCAGAACTCCTCCCCTGTCCTTCCTGCCCCCTGAGTCTCCCCCTCTGCCCCTTTTCTCTGTGCCCCTCAGGGCTCCCCTGCCCCCCCCCATGTCCCCAAGCTTATCTGCAGTGTTGGTGCTGACCTGGGAAACAGGCAGGGAAGGGGAACCTGTCTGCCTGGCCACTGCCACTGATCTCTGGCCCAGAGAGTGGGAGTGCCAGGTTCCTCTTCCCTGCTTGCTCCACTGGGATAGTGCTAGGACCTACAGGTGAGTTGGGAACTGCTGGGGCCCAGGTGGCAAGTGGGGTTCTTGGATGCACCAGGTTGGGGGTGGGAAGTGACATGGTGCAGTGGTGGATGACAAGGTGCAGTGCAGCAGGTTTAGTATGAACTGGCAGGGGAGTGAAAAGCAAGCATGTGGTGGGTCCAATCTGGGGTCTGGTGGCACATCCCTCCCACCTGAATTCTGCCCACAGTCCAGCATGCCCCCTCCCCATTGGCCCAGATTGGGATTGCTGCACTGCCCCGCACCCACCCAGATTGAATCCACTATGCCATGCTGCCCCCCATCCCCAGCTGATCTGGATCGAGCCCATTGTACCACCTGTCCCTCCCCACACCAGCCTGGACTGAGTCACACCCCCCAAATCCACGCTCACTGCACACTGCAAGCTTCCAGCTCACCTGCAGTTTCTAGCACTGTCCTGACAGAGCAAGCAGGAAAGAGGTCCAGCCAACCTCTTGGTGCCATTGCCACTCTCTGGGCTGGGCTCAGCCTGGAAAGCAGTAGTAGTCCAGTGACAGCGATAGTGGCTGGCACACAAGTTCCTCTTACTGCCCCAGGACAGTGCTGACAGTGCGGATAAGCACAATAACTTGCAGACAGGTGATTGTTGCAAGACAAAAATCTTCCTAAATGAGCTTAAAAAAGTTGATTTGAAAATAAAAGTCAACAGTATGTTTAAGCTGTATAGGTATAGGTATAATGAAGCATTTCTTCTACTCTCCAAAGAGTGATTAACTGAGACAGAGCTCTCAGAGATGATCATATAGGAGAAAATGAATGACTAAACCTAGTTGTGATAAGCATTGCGTATTTTAATGTTTAGTATATATAACACTATGATTCAGAAGAGTCCCAGTGTTATATTGCTGAAAAAAGTATACTAGCCCCTGAAATACTGCCACTGCTACCTGGTAGTGTAGGACAGGGATTCCCAACCTTTTTAGGCTAAGGACCAGCAGGCTGTGGACTGGAAGTGACCAGAGACCAGCAAACTGTGGACCAGCAGTGACTGGCATACTGCAGGCAAGTAGCTGATCCGCAGTATGCCAGTCATTTCCAAACCACAGTTTGCCAGCGTTACCAGATTTGCCCATCGCTTTGGGGTGTGCTCGTTTATTAGGGGTACGTTTCTGAGGTCTCTCCAATTCTATCAGTGTGCTGCTTGTGTTACTTGTGTTTCTGTATGGACCTGTATCTCTCCCTTCTGCAAGTCCTCACCCCTAATGGAGCTATTTTGCAGGACTCAGTTTCAATGGGGCTGGGTTCCTCCAGCCACCAAATCAGTCACACACACACACACACCCACCGCCTGACCCAGCCAGGTTGATCGTTGATCAACATGTACAGGTTGACACCCTCATACGCAAGGAATCAGTTCATCAGGGCAACAATAAAATGCAGTCAGACGCAACCACGCAGGTTGTGGTGAAACGAATACCTCTGAACCAGGCTGGGTGTCCAGCTAACACCCTCATAGACCAGCATTCAGTTCATTAGGGCATGTCTGGGCCAAACAGGGTGAATCAGCATATACAAGCTGATCCCCTTATGTGCCTCAAACTCAGCACATCCCTATCTTTTACCCTAACTGTCCTTGTTGTGGTAGCCTCTTGATGAGCAGACCCCATAGTATTTTGGAGCTTTACAGGGATCTTTGGCTTAGGTAAAAGAAGCGTTGCTGCAGAGCAAGTGGAGAAGGGGAAGTAGAGAAGGAAAAATACACTCAGTTGCCACCAGTTTGACTATAAAAGTTATGTATGCTAAGTATATGAAATTTATGATGGTACTAGTAGTAACAGCCATACAAGGAAAAATAAACAGAAACAATTACAATATTATTCTGTCTCAGTTGAGTATTTGAGGAAACCTAGCTCAAGCTTAACTAATAAAATTCAGGTGCAGAAAGCTATGCCTAGAGAGAAAAAGAGAAAGACCGAGAAAGAGCATGCTGGGTTCTCACCGTTCCAAGGCACTTGGGTGTTTTGTTGACAGACAAAATTCCTAGCATGATTTTTGAACGTTAAACAGACGAAAAAAAGAGATGATCTGTTTCTCCCAGCTTCTTGAGAACAAGTGGATGGTGTCAGAGAGATTTCTCCCTCTTGAAGCAGTTTGCTGCTTTGCAGCTTTCTTATACCTTTAATCCAGCCTCTTCAAAGCATTCTTTTAATTGTATAAATCAAGAGTCCCAACCCATAAATGACAGGGAAAATCCTGCTATTTAAAGAGTTTCAATTTACATGAATTACCCTTTTTAGTGTCAAGAGGTTATCTGGTTTGGAATGTCTCAAGAAACTGATTAACAACCAGGAAAAACATATAGTTTTAAGGAGTAATCAGACACCTAGGACCTGACTTGAAATTATTATGAATATAGAAGATAAACTGGGATACCACGTTATTTCTTCTCAGATGGCCTAGCTATGCTTGCACTGTGAAGTCAGCATCAGTGTTTTGTATTTTACCTGTTGTAAATAAGCCTCAGCTTAGCATGACTTTTATATCTTACTATAGTCTTTTACTGATGCCTTGGTTTGGTCTGTTTTCTAAAACGACATCCCAAGGGCACATGGAACATACTTAAGAGGATTACTTGGTATGTTCATAAACTTTATGCAGAGGACTTCCACCAGTCATCCTGGGAAAAATATGAGAGCATTTGTGGTCAGGGCTCCAACGGACCGGACATAGTGATGAACCCTTAACCATCGTTCAAATGTTGCCCATGCCCACTCTGACCTGGTCTCTTGCCTCGGCATTCCCTAACCTGGCAACTGAGTTTTAGTCAATCAAGTTTAAGTAGGCCTCCTGTACAAGAAGTGGGGAATGTACGGCCTGAGATGCCTATTAAATTTTTCTTCTGCTTAGTTCTGGTTAGGTGAGGTGTGGCAGGGCAAAGAAAAAATCCTTTGTAAATCCAGCACACTAGGTGCCAGGGTTCCCTCAAGAACACAGAGCTGACAGGTAACACCAGTCCACGGTTTACCAGTCTGTGGTCACTTTTGGGCCTGACAGCCAGCCCTCCTGCAGACTGACAGCCAACCTCTTGCAGTCCAGCACCAGGCCACAGCCTTGGGGTTGGGAACCCCTGGTGTAGGGCAAAAAGTAAAAGATGTTATATGCTGTTGAAAATGCAGGAGTTTAGTAGAATGTACTTGCTGGGCCTCAATTTAATTGTGGTACTAGAATTATTGCAACACTTGCAAAAGCTGCTTACTTTTCCTCTGATCGGTCACTGATGCCCTATCTCTACTTTGGCTACGTGGAAGTGTACTTCCAGCTTTGCCATTGGCTCAGTAATGGGCTGCTGGGGTACCCCCTGCCCTTGTCGATGATCTGGTGCCCCCCCAGACTTGGGAAGCACCAGTTGCCCATGCATCTATATGTTACAGTTATGCCACAAGTAACGTGTTAATCATGGCATAAGTGGGAAGGATACTACATGTGCACCTTACTGAAAGTGCCATAAAATGGCAAACGAGCCATAAAAATGTTTCATCTATGTAATTTGGTTTAAAGTCCCCAGCAAGGAAAAATCCTTCAGCTCCTTCTGCTGACAGTTTCTTCCAGGTAGAGCATATCTAGGAAAAACAGTATTTCTTGACTCCATGATAAGACATGGATATATTAATATCTGTGGCCAAACTGTTCCTGATTACTAATGCATCTTGACAAGGAAGATACAAAAGACCTTGCTTTCCTTTTATACCCAAGAGGGCTATGGAACTAGTTTAATAAACTAACTGACTGCAGAGAAGAATAGTGCTACACATCCAAAAGGGCTTATTCAAAATAACTCTGGAGCACAAGTGTTTCCCAAACCAACTCTCAAGCTGGGTGTCTCTATACTACCCATAATGTGTTTGGGGTTAGATGTTACAATCTGATAGTTTGAAACCTACTGAATTGTTAGCAATGTGGGTTTACCTATGGCTCTTATTCAAGTACTGACCAGACAAGATACTGCTTAGGTCTGAGATCTGATGAGAAAGCATCTTGAGAATGGGCAAAAAACCAACATGTTTATTACAAGAAGATTTTGTAACAAATAAAGTTTTCAACATAGCTATGTAAGCACTATAGGCAGTGAGCTTTCTTCTGAGAATTTTGCTGTCTACTAGCTACTCTTGGTCTCTGTCCTTGTATATGAGAGCCCTACAAATTGTTCTGAGCTATTTTCAAAGTTGTAGATCAATTGATGGATACCAGTCTCCAGCCACAGACAAGTTTACAGCTTTAGTTGAGCAGAAAAGAGAGGTTGAGCTGAAGATTAGTTTCTATCCCTGGTCTATGCAACTGTAACATTGGAAATCTTTCTTCCCTATTCTGCCTTCCCAAAAATAAAGTGTATATCTTATTTGGGGTTCTGTGGTGTATGAGAAAATATGGTGATTCTTCCAACTAGAGTTTTAACCCCAAAATAGAAAAACTCCATGAGACAAACTCATGGAAGAGTTTGGTATGGCTATTTTATCTGAAAGGTGCTCAGTTATGATGGCTGACTCTCTGTTAGTTCATACATATGAACTTCCCTACTACTCCAGTCTCTTCGCTATTGGTATTTGTTCCTGAGTTCATTTTGTTTGTACTATTATATAACCTAAGTGTGTTCATTAATGTTAGCCAGACCCTCAGCTGGTTATGGAAAGTGTTTAATAAATAACTGCAATTCAGATAAAAATGTTAATAAATACTAGTTAAATCAGGAAGGAAATATAAATAATTTTGTGTTACACCAAGTATCAGAGATTCATATGAAACAGCAACATTTTACAGAATTTAAAAAAACTCTCTGAATTGTTTTAAATATTTCACTTTGGATTTTTGAAAAAAAACCAGATCAACAAATACTATTAGAGTTATACCCTCAAATTAAAAGTCCATAGGTAGAATTTTCAAAGTAGTCCAATGAAATTAAGCACTCCACTTCTGGTAGAAATAAAACCTGCTGAATTTTAATCTCCTTAAGATCTCTTAGAAAATCTTTGTCTAGATGTTTGCTTTCAATACAATACTAAAACACAATATTTGCATGTACAGTACAGTCGTGTCATATGTGCATTTAACTTGCGTGAATTCAACTTTACACGGGGTGGGAGGGGGGAGGGGGGACGGCTTCAGTTTGCGGCGGCAGCAGGAGGTTTTGGCAGCATGGTGGTGGCCCAGCGGCATGCAGCCATACCCCCCACCACCCCGTGCTGCACTGCTGCTGCCGGCTGCACAGCTCCAAGCACAGCTTCGTGGCAGGGGCAGTCGCTGCTAGTCTCGCTGGCGATTTGACTATGCGCAATTTTTGTCTTACGTGGTGACCTTGGAACCTAACCCTTGCGTAAGCTGCGACATGCCTGTATACCACATTTACAGAAATGAGGACAAATTCTAGAGAAATTTTTTCCCCCAAAAGCATTAATTTAAAATGTACTGAAGACTATATACTCCATCTCTTACTTTCTTTTACCATTTTGTAAATTTTGTTTTAATACTTAGAAGTTTTTCTCACCATAGACAGTAACTTAAAGTATCTCAGCGGTATCGCACGCTACCACATAATGTTTTTCAAAGGCAGACAATCCTTAACCAATTACAAACAATACAGGCAGTAAATGTAACACTGTTGAAAACATTTTTAATGAACATTTACAGGTTGCATTCATTTTACCAACTTGGTTGGGGGCAAATCAAAACATCAAAATGTTATATCTAGTTGTGGTATCTTGATGGCAGATTCTTCAACTTTGGCTGAAATATCAATTCCAAGTGGAGCTCTAGAGTATAACAAACATTATATTAATAATTATTTTTACAAATAATATGTTCTTTTTTCTGTAGTAAAGAAGGCCTTTAAGAACTAGGTCCACAAAAGTATTTTCACTGCAGCCTTTAGGGGAGTTTATATATGTGCTCCAGGAGCCAGTGGGGAGGGGCATTCTACTTAGAGTGGCTCCAAGAGCTGTCCTAATTCAAGTGCCCAGAGCATCACATTCATCAGTATCCCCATGATGAAAAAATGGCCATGAAGGTGCTTTAACTAGAGCTCTAAAAAGCTTTAAAGTGCCCCTGTCACCACTTTTCAGCATAGGAACACTGATGCACATGATATTGGAATCTGCTGGAGTGTGGTAATTACGATAATCCAACAGACTTGAGTAATCAGCAGGCTTGCTGTAATTACAGTGCATTGGACCAGCCTCGCAACCTGTGTATAGGTGGCCTTGGTGCCCAGCTGTCTAATACAATCTATGGCCCCTAGTTACGCATCTAGGTTCCCTCTATAATGGATGAGGAGAGTTAGATTCCTAAAACTGGGATGCACAAATTCCACCACACTGACAGGAAGCTGGCTAGGCTTGCCAATAGAAAAGGCTGAGAGGAGAGATGTCATAAACCCTGGCCCTCTCAGTGGCTTATGTGCCTTTTCAGGGCTGCAGCACTTCTGATTAGCATTCACAACCCTGAACTCTCTCCTGAAGATAAACGTTTGTGCCAACCTTTCTTACACAAACGGAGGTGGAACACTGATGGTATTTCCCCCTTTTTTCCAACAGTTCAGTAATTAGAGCATGTCCATGGGATACAGAACACCTAGATTCAATCCTTGCCTCTGTCTGAGGAGATCTGAACCTGCATCTCCCATCATTTAGAGCCCTGTTACACGTTGCGTATCAAGCTCAACATGCAAGTGTCTTTGCCTCAATACAACAAGAAGTGTCCTTGCACTTTGAGTGTATATGTTGATCAGTGGTAGTACTAGTTTGAGTTTGGAGCAGTTTATACATTCAGCCTTGAGGGGTGAAAGGTAAGAATCCTCCACCCTCCCCTTCCATTCTGGGTCCCCGCTATCCCTCACCCCTGGGGTTCCCTTCTGCCCCTCAGGGGTCCTCCCCTGCAAACCCCCTGCTGTAGGGCTCCTCCCTGCTACTGGGGGGTTACCCATGCTCCCCCCCCCAACATCAGGGCTCCCTTCTGCCCTCCCCGCACACTGTCTGCTGGCACTGTCCTGGGGGAGCAAGCAGGGAAAGGGGAATCTCCCCTATCCCACCTCTGCTACACTCTGCTAGCCTGCTGCTCTTCTCCAGGCTAAGCCTAGCTCAGAAAGCAGTGGTAGTGGCAAGAGCTGGGCAGTGGGGTTCCCCTTCCCTGCCTGCTCCCCTGGCACAACGCATGCAACTGAAAGTAAGAGAGAGGGGGCAGGCAGGGGGCAAGCAGGGAGCTGGAGTGCTGGGGAGAGCACCCTAGACCCATTCTAGGAGGGCAGATACAAATGTCTGCAAAGTACTAGAGACACTTTTATTGTCATGTTGCCACATCAAGTAATGTAAAATTAAGGGCAATGCGAAGAAGTGGAATAATAGATTAGTAGGAATTGTCACTTACTTTCCTTCATAGCGGAAGCTCTCTATGTTGTGTAAAACACCCAATCCTGCACGTAGCCGTTCAACACCATTCCTAAAAAGAGAATATTCATGTAAAAGGCACAAAGTTTTTCAAGTGCTGTTTGTCTGTCTGTGACATGTGGTTTAATCACAATAATAAGTTATTTTACTTGATGTTTTAAATTGATGTTGATTGTAGTTTTATAAAACACTTAAAAACATACAGAAAACAGTCCTTGCTTACCATGCAATCATAACACCATTGTCAGTGCAAAGTCTGGGAGGAGGGCACAACAAAGCAAAATCAGTTGCATCTGTTACACTTTGCAGAGTTCTTTGGATATACTGGTTACTTGCAACTCCTCCTGACACAACCTGACACCAGTTTGGAAAGAGAAAAAAACAAGTCACACTAAGACTAAACAAATTAGGGACCACTTATATGGTTAAAGAAAAAGCCTGATGATAGTACTGTTAGAGACAAGTTTTGGAAACTAAAACCTATTACAAGAGAAATTTGCATAAGTAGTCTAAAGAAAAAATTACCAAAGAAATTAGCAAAGAAATATGACAATTGACAAACTAAAGCACAGTATAAATAGGCCAGTTGTCAAATATATTGGGGATGACTGCATGGAATTTGATGGTCTGTGGTCAGAGTAGATCATCATCTCAGCCTCTTTTGACTTAATAAAGGAGAATAATAGTTTCATAGATCTTTAAAGTCAGAACAAAAGCAATAGGCTAAGTTGCTGAAGTGCAAATTAAACAACTAAACAATTAAACAAATTGCCAGTTGTTAACATTGTAACCAAGCTACTGTTTATAAAATGTTAATCAATGAAAAACATGGAATCACATTTGACTATATTAGAAGTTAGATCTAATATTAATCTATGATAGCTGTTTTGAGAATAGATTAGATCAGCATTTCTCAACCTGTGGGTCACAAGAATATTTCAAAGGGTCGCAAGCAAGCATCAGAAAGCATGGGTTTCCCCTTACAGGCTGGCAGCATTTCAGCTTGCAGGCAGCTGCTTGAGGCATGGCCAGCACGCAGACAGGCAGGGTCATGGAAGCAACCCCAGCAGCTGGATGAAGGTAAGTGTATGGGGAGTGGGGGTTAAAGGGTCAGGGCGTGCATGCGTGGAGGGATGGGTGTGAAGGGGAGGCAGTGTTTGTACCCTGCTGGCACTGGGAAAAGGTAGCCTGGGGGCTGGGTGCCAAGGCTGCAGCAGGGCAGGGGGGTGGGACACTATAGGTCAGGGACCAGCAGGGCCAGGGGGGTGTGGGCTGGGAAAAGCCACTGATTGTGGCAAATGGGTCCCAGTATGAAAAAGGTTGAGAATCACTGCATTAGATGACACCCCACTACCCCATCCAATAATAGCTACACTTTACTATTTGCATTAGGTGGTCCACAAAACTCTCAGTCAGGATGGTGCTCCACTGTGTTGGGAATTTATTAAAATTCTTTCCACTTCTTGTAAAAATAATTTAAAATGTTAGCTGTGAAAAATTACTTTCTTGCTGTATTATGAGGCAAAGACACTTTTTAGAAAATAAGTAGTGTTCACATAACTCTAGCACCACAGACAAAAAGTCACTTTACAAACTTCCCTTTTTAATCATATACATCATTGTATGCATCAAACTGCCTTCTGATACTATTATTTACTTATTGTTTAAAAAAAGAAAGTAATGGAAACTACTGGATCTTGCATATAATAATTTTTATGCTTACTTTTAAAAAGTTCACTTCCAACTAAATACCTAAAACCCAGGAATAGTACATAGCCCCTAAGGTTCTATTACAGCTAGGATTTTCTGCAGTTTGAAAAGCTTCAAGTTTGAAATTTTAAAGAAAAAAATAGCAAAAAATGTGCAAAAAAATTCCTTTAAAAGATTTCTATCTTCCAGTCAGCATGATTTAATATATTAAGAAGAGCCCAGTTAAATTGAATAGTAAGAAGATATGAACTCAGTTAAAATTATAGAAGTTAAGTCATATTATCACACGTTCACAAAATCTTTAAAACATTTTATGTATGTCATGAAGCTGTTAAAATAGCACATCACAGAGGCATCAGCAGTGTGATAATTAGAATACTTGTGTTTTACATTATTAGTACCAGGATGGGAAGATTTTTAAATCTAAATTAAACATTAAACAGTGACAATGTATAGTCTGTAGCCATACCACCTTAATTCACTATACTTTGTTAAATTAATGAAATATTACTGAGTTGGAATTAAGTCAAAAATGGGATGGCAAAACTAAATGAAAAAGCAAGGTACTTCAGAAAATAATGACAGTAATTCAGTATGTGTTGACTCTTTCCCCAATACAATGCAAAAATGTTCTCGCAATTTCGGCTGGGTTTATAATTCACTCTCTTCCTAAACTATTGTGTAGTTTTACTGTGCTGAGACACTACTAGGTTGCTGCAGGCAACATTTTTTGGGTGAACTATAAAACCATGATCTAGACCGGGTTTTTTTTGTAATTTGCAGTTGAATGGTAATTTACACAACTGGGTATTAATCCTGGAGTCCTGTTCAAATGTAAACATTGTTAATTGCTCATTTTAAATGAGTGATGTATTTTCCCTGAGGTGGCTGTGTTTCAGTGGAGTTGATTAGGAACATGCACTGCATTTGCCTGTAGAAAACCTGTGCTTGTGTTTGTCCCAGAACAGAAATACCCAACAATTGGTATGCGTAGGCCTCAATGGAGTAATGAATAAAATAAGCACTGATCAATGCATATGCAACTCATATAAAGGCTTTACTAAGAGTTAATCAAAGTCAAACGCTGACCTCACACCGCTAGTTCCCTGTGAAAGTAAGCTTGACAGTTCAGAAACACTTTCTGATATCCTCAGTCCCTAGGATAAACTGTTAGTATTTCTTATCCTGTGAACCTTTTTACGATTTAACCTGGGACAATGGCCATATGCACCTGGAAAACTGCACTGTGTCTCAGGATAAAATAGTTTATTCTGGGATAAATGTGACATAGTTTACAGTTTCACTCACTCAAATATTAAAGTTCTGGCTAGAACCCACCTCCTAATATAGCTAAATATATTGAAAAATTATATAAATACAGTGGAACTTGAATCATTCCTATTTTTCACACCCAGTTTGCTTTGAAGGCTGCCAAATTCAGAATAAGCCTCTCAGATATATGCTGTGGCTTTACTGCAAAGGACACAGCTTCCTCCATCAGCTGCAGCTCACCAGCAGTCTTGCAAAGCTGATAAAAGAAGCCATATCCTTTGAAATAAAAGCTGAAGCAAAAAGCTGGAACACCATAGCAGCCCCATGCAGTTGTTTTGTTGCAATTCTATATACCCCCAGCAAACCCTCAGCTGGGTTAGGAACCTAACCCTGCAAAATATCTAGGTTCTACTGTATAAATGCTGAAGAACAAAAGTTAAGATTTGGAAACAATCCTAAAACTACTTTCTTTAACAATACAAAGCTGCACAATTCTCTAGAAAGCTGCATGACCAATTTATTTCAGAGACTGCTTGTTCAACTGAGGATGCAGACACATAACCTTACTGTGGTTACCCACTCTAGCAAAGTTATCCTTCAGCACATGAAGAGTAACTACACATCAGTGTAAGTTACACCACTATACGCTAGCCACTCTGCTCTTAGCATCTGACATAGTATGTTGATGCCCATGAAAGTGCATGCCTCTCTGAACAAGTTAGTCCCTAGCCAAATGCCCTTCCCTCTACCCAACTTCTGATTAACATGGCTAACCTGTCTGCTCATGGGCACCATGCTCAACTGAACAAAATGGACTTCAGTCAGCCTACACAAGAAACTTGCTCAGGTATGCTCATAAGGAGATTTTATAGCATCTGACAAAGTTGTTCCTTATGAAAGCTTGCCTCACTGAACCAAAAGTCTCCAGGTGCCACCCTGTCCTACCTTCTACCTTGGTAAACAGATTGTGAGAGCCTGCTCCTTTAATCAATTCCATTTCTGGGTAGTTTGCTCAATAAGAATCATCTCCCCATTACCCAATGGCCAGGTGCTGCAGGCAACACACTTAGGAGAACTGTCATTTGTCTGTCTCCTACTACAAAATAAATTCTGGAATACAGCAGCCACTCGGCAGTCACAGGGGATATGTTCTCGTATCCCCCCCATGAATGGTAAAATCTGTGAATAAGGCACTGCATTCATGAACGCTGTCTGTGTTCATGAACGCAGTGCCCCTGGAGGCTGTGCTGGCAGTGGCAGGAGTGCGGCAGCAAGCGCAGAGCTCCTGAGGAGCTCCTTTAACAGTATTAAGATACACAAGTTCAGCATTTGCAAATATTTGAAACTGGGAATGCCGAACCCGCGAATAGCGAGGGTGTCCTGGATATTACTGTGCAGTAACTGTACTGCGTGTCTTTATCCTAAATATACAATATGCATTTATTTTAATGTGGGACCAGAATCGGTACCTCTGGATATGTTAAGGAGGGTGCTGTGACATTATTTCACAGACTTACATTTATACAAATACGCAGCAGAACATACATTGACAAACGGAGTAAGATTATACATGCTTACCAAAGTTGCATTTGTTGGTGATAAGATACCACTTTTTACGCAGAACAGAATGGCTCGGTGTGTTCGTATGGCAATATGAAGGGCAACTGCATGCTGTACTGCAGCAGCAATGTCTGCAACACTTGACAGGAGCTGTCCTTCTTGAAGACCTGTAAAAATTATGATCACATGGATTTTCCCAAGTGTAACTGACCCTCAGGTGCATTATCTATACAGGTTTTATTTGGAAAAGTACCTTCTTCCATCTCTTTTTGCATAATCAGTTTTGTGACATTGGTTTGAAGTCCAGAAAAAGAAAAATTGCAGTTGACATGACGTTGCATGAGATGTTTGAGTTTATAAGCCAGCCTGTTTCCCTTTTGAGCTAAATACTCTATAGCTTTCCCACCAGTTATGCTGCAACAGTCTGGGTGCTTTATTAGAGACAGTCTTCTTGCTACCTAAAAAGGAAAAATATGTGGAAGAATGTACTGATACTATACAACAGTCTCAAAATGAAAAGATGGAGAGAAAATCAAAGTAACAAATATCCCCAGTGAAACTACCCTACTTTACTCTGTAAGATACAATTATGAATCAGGTGCAATGAGGAAAAACTAATGATAGATGTTGACACTGAGAGGACAGATTGCAAACTCTACAAGAAATGAGAGGAATCTAAATCTTGTAGTGTTGAAAATGGACTCCTGAAGGTAACTTACACTTCTTCTACCTCCCACCCCCAACAGAAATAGAAAACTTAAGATTTTTCTTAATTGGTTTTAAAATAGATTTTAAAATTTGTTTTGGCTGAAAAAAAATATCCACAAATATGTTGTAGGGCCTCAGAATATGAAACTGAAACCAGTGGTCTATTTTACTGTTCAGAGTAAATGACCAATACATACAACTTAATGGTGTAAAACAAACTGGTCTTTTTAGAAACTTTCTTAGTTGAAATTAATAACACAAGTAAGTATATATAAAACAAACATATGACATTTAAATACTCACTTCTAAATATTCTTATATTATTCTGACTCATTTTTGAGTATTGCATTTTTGAGTATTGCAGTATTGCATACTGAAGATAGGCTGACCAACCAGGTTATAATTACTAATCACAGAATTATATCATTGAAACTATATCATAGAAAACAAGGGTTGGAAGGGACCTCAGGAAGTCATAGAGTCCAACCTCCTGCTCAAAGCAGGGCCATCCCCAACTAGATTATCCCAGCCAGGGCTTTGTTGAGCTGGGCCTTAAAACCCTCCGAGGATGGTGATTCCACCACCAGCATTGTTTCAGTGCTTCCCCACCCTCCTAGTGAGAAAGATTGTCCTAATATACAACCTTTATTTCCCTTGCAGCAACTTGAGACCATTGCGCCTTGCCATCGTCTGCCACCACTGATAACAGTCCAGGTCTATCCTCTTTGGAACCCCCCTTCAGGGAGTTGAAGGCTGCTATTAAATCTTCACCTTAGTCTTCTCTTCTGCAGACTAAATAAGCTGAGTTCCCTCAAGTTCTCTTCAGAAGTCATGTGCCAGGCCTGGCCCTGCTGCCCTCTGCTGGACTCTCCAACTTGTCCACATTCTTCGGGGGGGGGGGCCAGGTACCTGGTCCCTAAAAATCCATACTCAAATTTGACAGAAATGTTCAGTTTATATTGTATTATTTTTCTTACAGACCCTTCCCTCACAGACATATTGACTAACCTGTTCCAGCCTATTCAGTCACAATCAGATCCCTCTTTTAATAATGCCTATTTTATAAGCAAGTAATAGTTAAATAAATTACAATAAAATAATTTTATTGGAGGGTAGGGAACAACTACAGGCAGATCTTGACTGGTTGGACAAATGGGCAGAAAACAACAGAATGAATTTAACAAGGAATGCAACACGAGGGTGTCCTCGGATCACCATGCTCTCCCCTGACGCCTTCTTTACCATGCCAAGTGGCCTACAGGGCACCCTCTATTCTCACGCGTCACATCTTTGCTATTATATATATCTTATAGGGAAGCTGCCTTTTTGTTCTCTTGGACTCGGTACTCCTGTTCTACACTGGTCCCGTTTCTGGAATGAGCGTTCCAGCACACCTTCCTTATGGGCTATGCGTGGCTCCAACCACCCCTGTACCATGCCCCAAGCCTCACAGATGGAAAAGACAATCTTTGGTCTCTGGTCTCATACTATCCACAGTATTGGCTTCTCCACAGACCGGTCTCTCAACGGTACCCTCCTTGGGCGTTTGGGCTCTCCGCAGCCTTTATGGCGTACTGCACCTCACTGGGCGCTCAGGCTCTCCGCAGCCCTTTCTCATAACCACGCCTCCCTGGGGGTTCCGGTTCCATACAACCTTTCCTCGTTTTGTCTTACTGGACACTTGGGGTCAGCACGCTCCCACTGCTGCGCACTTTTTGGCGCTCAGGGTCAGCACATTCCCAATGCTGCCCTTTTGGACTTACGTCAGTCGTTGCCCCCTTCCCTGGGGCCTCTCACAGTGCTGCCCCTGCTCTGGCGCCTCTCAACTGTTGCCCCCTTTCTGGGGCTGGGGTCCCCACACTACTGTAAGTCCCTTTATAAGGCCTCCTCCAATCCCGCACAGCCTCGCCCAAACCTCTGGTTACAAACAGCAAACACAAAGCATAAGCCCCTAGGCTATAACATAAATCTCAGCCCTCTGGCTCCAAAATTCTTCCCGCCACAACAGGGATGCTCCATCTCTCACCATCTCAAACCACTCATGTATTCAGGCCTCTTCTCTATACTCACTCCAGCAGCGCTCCTTCCCTTGACGGCCAGCAGGGAACTTGCCAGCCTGGTTCCAGCCCTGGGGATTTTATAGGAGTCAGGCCCTGTCCCTTCCAGCCAGCTGTGGGTCACTAGCTCCCTCTGGTTACCCTAGCAACCGGCACCTGAGTATTTATTCCATCTCTACGAGTAGCAGGCACCTTAGTGTCCTGCTACACGGAGAAATGCAAAGTGCTGCACCTAGGGAGGAAAAATGTCCAGCACACCTACTGCCTAGGAAATGACCTGCTCAGTAGCATGAAAGCAGAAAGGGATCTCGGAGTCCTAGCAGACTCCAAGATGAACATGAGTCGGCAGTGTGACGAAGCCATCAGCAAAGCTAACCACTTTATCTTGCATCAGCACATGCATGATGAACAGAACCAAAGAGGTGATACTTCTACTCTATTGGACACTAGTCAGACCGCAGTTGGAGTACTGCGTGCAGTTTTGGGTGCCACACTTCAAGAGGGATGTGGATAACCTGGAGAGGGTCCCGAGGAGGCCACTTGTATGGTTAAGGGCTTGCAGGCCAAGCCTTACAAGGAGAGACTAGGGCACCTGAACCTCTTCAGCCTCTGCAAGAGAAGGCTGAGAGGCAACCTTGGGGCTGCCTATAAATTCATCAAGGGAGTGCAGCAGGGAATTGGAGAGGTTCTATTCACCAAGGTGCCCCTGGGGGTTACAATAAATAATGGCCATATGCTAGCAGAGAGCAGATTTAGACTGGACATTAGGAAGAACTTCTTTACAGTTAGCGTGGCCAAAATCTGGAATGGCCTCCCAAGGGAGGTAGTGCTCTCCCCTACCTGAGGGTCTTCAAGAGGAGGTTTGTCACGAAGCATCCTGCTGCCCCGCTCCTAGAGGGTGATAACTGCTGGGGAAAAGCCCTGAGTGAGTATGAGCATGGCTGTGAGTTGCCAGGGCAATAAATGACCACACCTGATGGTGGTCAGCTGATTGGAAGGGGCAGGGCCTGGCCCTTATGAAAAACAGAGCTAAGGCTAGGCTGGCAGTTCCCTGCTAGCAGCTAGAAAGGCAGGACATTACTCGGCCAGGATATAGGGAGAACCCTGATGGCAGTACAGCTCGTGAGAGCTCCAGAGGCTGGAGCAATGATGTTGAGTTATAGCTAGGAGGCTTATGTTGTTATGGCCAAATGTCTTATGTTTTGGTTATAGCCAGGAGGCTTGTGTTTGCTTTAGTGTTGTCAACGTTACACCTGTGGTTTGGGTGAGGCTATAAAGGGTTGGAGGAAGCCTCAAAGGGACCCACAGGGTGTGGGGCCCTAGCGCCAGGGAAGGCGCAGTCTAGCGCTAGTGAGAGCGCAGCAGCACGGGGTGCATAGACCCCAGGCCCAGAGAGGGGCACTGGAAGAGCCCAGGCATGGGGCAGTATTTTAAGGAGCCCTAGAGAGGGGCAATATTGGGGAAGCCCAAGAGGGGCAATACTGGGGAAGCCCAAGAGGGGCAATATTGGGAAAGCCCAGATGGGGGCATGACAAGTCCCAGGAAAGGGCTAGGATTAGGAAGCCCAGCATGGGCACAGAAAGAAGTCCCAGAGAAGGGGAATTATTGAGAATCCCTGGACGGGCATGACGAGCCTGGTAATAGGCTAGCACTGCAGAAAACCCAAAAGAAGGACAGGGTGCTGCAGTGGTCTCCAGGCAAAGGGTACAGCGGTATAGCGTCCGGCAAAGGGGAAGCAGCGCAGTGGGTCTGGAAGACCGGAGGCTCGATATAGAGTCCCAGAGCGGGCAAGGGTCCCTGAGCAGGACGACATTTTTAGAGGAGGCCCAGAGCGGGCATCGAGACCTGCTAGGGAGGGGCAGTCTCATCGAGCGCCCCAGGAGGAGGCGGCAGTACTAAGAAGGCCCAGTGCGGGCGCAGAAAGCCCTAAAGACAGGGCGGTAGTGGGGAGAGAGCCCATAGAGGGGCAGTATCCTAGATAGGAGCCCGACAGACCGGGTGGGTGCACGGGCAAGAGTATTGTGACGGACCAACGTCAATTACATCTGCGAGGCTTGGGGCGTGGTATTAGGGGTTGGTAGGAGCCACGTGTAGCCCATAAGGCTAGGGTGAATGAGAAGCACCCATCGTACTGGGAGATCACAAAGAGTCCGGGAAATCACAGGGACAGAGGTCCTGATACGCCATGCCCAAGGTGGTACAAGGCAGCCTCCCAATATATACTTAAGACCAAAGACGTGGCAGGAGAGAATAAGAGGGTGCCCTTGGGCTGGCCTTGACATGGTGAAAGGGACCCCAGGGAGATCACGGCCCTCCCGGTGGACCCCGCTGTGACAAGGTTAGATAGGCATCTGGCTGGGGTCATCTGAACCCAGCACTCTTTCCTGCCTATGCAGGGGGGCAGACTCGATGATCTACTGAGGTCCCATCTGACCCTAACATCTATGAATCTATGAATTTAAGGTAGCACCTGATGATCTTAACAAAAATGTGCTCCTAATAATACAGAAATTAAGACTGATATTCACAAGTGACTAACCTTATCTTGTTACTAGAGTACACCATTTATTTTATTCAGAAAGAATAAGTTACTTTAAAACTTAAGGAAACTCTTACTCAAGACCATTCCAGAATCATCATTTCCTAAAGAAAATAGTTATACCTATGCTAAAATAGAAAACAGAGAAATTATGATGCAAATAATACAACAATCACTACTATTTTGAATAAGACACTTGAGGGAATCCATATGGAATTACCTTGTCAAGCATGTCACCTGGTGCTATATCCAGTGATTGTCCAAGCAGAAGGAAATCTGAAACTCCTTGTACTACTGCCAGGATACAGTGACCTCCAGAGATTAAAAGAACTAAGAAAGGAAATTCCACTTGATTTGTCAGCCTAATTGTAAGTGCATGTGCCTCCATATGATGGATAGGGATGAAAGGCTTCTTATATTGTTTCACCAATCTTAAACTATATTCTAATCCCACTCCAAGGCTTAAAGGAAGTCCAGGCTTTACTGTAGTTGCAATTGCAGAGAGTTCATTTGGAGAGATTCCGCTGGTATCAAGTGCTGCTTTTACGATTTTTTCAATATTTTCTTTGTGAAGCTCTTGTGCCACTGAGGGAACGATTCCACCACTTCTATCAAGCAAAGGAGTTATGACATGTCCATATATTGTGAAGGAATCATAGAACTGACAGAAAACATCTTTAAACTTTGCTAGAACTGACTGTTCCCTGTTGCTTTGTCCGCTCCTACTTATAATTACCCATAGTGAGGAGCTCCTTATTTGCACTGGGAGTCAAAAACATCCTGTTATTTTTTGGTTTACATCCCATTTGAGTCTGGGCTATATCATGCCAATTAACAGGACTTAGTACTCCAAATCAACAACTCCTTTCTGTCAAATCAGTAACGCAACAGCTAATTACCATTTTCTAGCTTACGTTCTTCAGAATTTCTCCAAATTTGATAAATCAGGTTATATTTTAATAAGGCCAAAGAAACTGCTGCTGGATAGAACAAGGAGGAGGAAGCTCTGTGAGTTCATGTTTCTATTTGTACCATTTGCTAATGTCACAGTAGGAAAAAACCCACAGTCCACATAATGCAAATATAAAGCTTTATGTGTAGGAAGTACTCATTTCATCAAGTGCTCTCTATCAGCCCCTCTACCTGTTACACTTAAGGCGTGATTAGCGGTGGTAGCATTTTCCCCACTGCCCATGTAGCTAAGTGCACTTAGCTACATGTTCAATTAATGGTGTAATTAGAACAAGTTACAATGTTTATTGCTCATTTTTTGTGGAATAACTTTGTAGCTTATTGCTTGTTTGATCATACCATTAGTTGAACATGTATGCAGGTCACTACTTAAGGCGTGATTAGCTGGTTAGCTACATGTTCAATTAAGTGCTCCCCTGTGGTTGGGAGCCCCATCAGTCAAGTGACTCCCAACCAAGGCTTACAATGCTAGCAGTGTTCTCAGCTGTACGCCTTGCAGCAGGGAGAATGCTGCTGCCCCTACATGCCCTGTGAGTTGCAGGGCTCACAACAGTGCCAGCATCCCCTGTGTTGCCCCTGCTGCAAGCCAACGTGGGCTATGGGGCTTGTGGCAGGGAGAACACTGCTTCTACTATGAGCTTCATGTCCTGCTGTGAGCTTGCAGCAGAGGCAGTGGGGAAAATGCTACCACTGCTGTGAGCCTCTTGAAGTATGGAGCTTGCAGCAGTAGCAGTGTTCCCTTCACTGTCCCCACTGTGAGCCTTGCAGCTGACATGAGCTATGGGGCTCACAGAGAGAATGCTGTCACTGTTGTGAGCCTCCTGAGGTGCAGGGCTTGCAATGGTGGCAGTGTTCTCTGCGCTACACCTGCTACAGACCCTGCAACCACTGTGGGCTCTGGGTCTCACAGGAGGGGCAGTGCAGGGAATGCAGCTGCCACTGAAAGCCCCACACTTCATGAGTGGCAGCCAGCATTCTCCCCACTGTACCTGCTGCGATCCAGGCAGGCCCCGCTGCAAGCCCTGCAGCTGAAAAGGCTCACAGCAGGGGGGCAGCGTTCCCGGCACTGCCTCAGTTGTGAGCCCTACAGCCCATGGCAGTTCAGGGAGTACTGCTCCAACTCCAAGCTCTGCCGAGCCCCAAGAGCTGCAGGGCTTGTAACTGTGGGAGCTAGCGCAGAGGGAATTCAGAATCATGATTCCAGACTCCCCCTGCACCAGTGATAAGATGCAATGGGATTTAACTCATGATCCTACAATCATCTCCTGCCACGCACGTGTAGCATGGCAGAATGTGCAACTGTGTAAATCAGGAGCGTAGGTTGTAGCCGTGTTGGTCTAAGAACATAGGCAGACAATGTTCTTTGGATGAATCTGTTATCTTTTTTTAGATCAACTTAAGTAGTTGGAAAAAATTTTTTTAGCAAGCTTTCAGGTTTAAAAACCCTTTGTCAAGCTGAGGAAGCCTCTGCAGTTGGTGTGTGCTCTTCCTGAATGGAATGAATAGCAAAGAAGCCAGAGGCTGGGCTGGTATGCATGCCACAGAGGCAGTCAGTGAAGATGTAAATAGAGAACCCTAACTGAGGAAATATCAGGTTTCGTCAAATCAATCCTAAAACCTCTTGTCGCCCAAAAAGCAAGTTTTGTCCAAGGCACTACAGACTTTCTACAGAAACTTAAAAACATAGACCGTCGTCCAACGTTGTTCCAGCAACACCCTCCTAGCCACCATGGATGTTACCAGCTTTTATACCAACATCCCATACCAGGATGGCATCCAAGCCTGTCTTACATATCTACAAGAGCAGGATTACAACTTAGAGTATAGACCCAAAGATATTACTAACCTTATACACTTCATCCTCACACACAACAATTTCACTTTTAATAACCAATGCTTCCTCCAGACCATGGATACAGCTATGGGCACCAAAATGGCCCCACAGTACGCCAACCTTTTAATGAACCACCTGAAAGAAGAATTCCTCAAGGACTGAATCATCAAACCCTTGCTGTACTTAAGATATAGCAATGACATCTTCTTCATTTGGGCTGAAAACCTGCAATCTCTGACTGAGTTCCATCAGAAATTCAGCAAGTATCACCCCTCCATCTATCTCTTGAAAACTCCAGCACCAATATCTTTTTAGACACGATGATCAGTATCCAGAATGGTAAAATACAGACCACTTTATACAGACTAACATACATATCTGCACAGAACCAGCAATCACCCTAAACACACTAAGAAAACTATGATATACAGCCAAGCCCCCAGATACCACTGGGACTGCCACCTCACTAATCTTAAAAAGGCTTTCACTCAACAATGACAATCCTCCAGAAAGACAGATTGCACGTTTGATAGAGCCACCTGGATACTACATGATGAATTTCTGCACTACAGAAGAAAACCCCCCACAAATCACACACTGCTGGTTATGACATATCACCCCACCCTTGACCCCATACAGAAAATTCTCAAACTGCAACCCTACTAGAAGGAGACCCTATTCTTAAAGAGGTCTTCCCAGAACCACCCATCCTAGCCTTCAAACAAATACTGAACCTCGCTAACCTCATCACCAGAAGTAAACTTCCTATGGCCCAGAACACATCAAATGGATCCAGACCGTGCCATGACAAGAAATGCAGAACCTGCCAATACATCTCCACCACCCCTACAACTACTACACCCCACAACAAAGAAATCAGCATTCCTAGATCTTGCAGCTGCACCTCTAGAAATGTAATACCTCTCATCCAATGCACCAAATGCCCTGATGGAAGATATGTAGGAGAGACCAAACAACAACTGCGCATCAGAATGAATGTACATAGAACATCTATCAAAGAAAAGAATACCCAATTACCTGTGGGTGCACATTTCTCATAAGAAAACCACTCTCTCTCCAATCTCTCAGTTCTAATCTTCAAAGAGAACTTACAAAATTCTTCTCAGAGATGAGCCTATGAACTTCACTTCAACCTCCTGGATACAAAAAATCATGGACTAAATACAGACATTGGATTTATGACACTTTATAACCTGTCTGACATCTGACTCCCCAGGTACCTCTCCACTATTTACCTGCTACATTCATCTCCTTTTTCTCTCCTCCTGCCCCCAGCTTCCCTCTCACCCACTGACTCCTCAATTTACATCTTCAGTGACTGCCTATCTTGCATGCATACCAGCCCAGCCTCTGGCTTCTTTACCATTTGTTCCATCTAGGAAGAGCACACAGCAACTGCAGAGGCTCCCTCAGCCTGATGAAGGGTTTTTAAATCTGAAAGCTTACTCAAAATTTTTTTTCCAACTATTTAAGTTGGTCTAATAAAAGATATTAGATTCACCCAAAGAACCTTGTCTGACTGCGTAAATCATGCATTAGATCCCACTTCACCTTTACCTGCACACGTAGGGGGGCCCTAACAGATATACATGGTAATTTAAGAAAAGACATCCTGCTTACAATACAATAAATACAATCAACAAAATCAGCAGTATTTAATTACAATTACACTTAAAAAACAAAGCATGCATGGAAGTATTTACCTACTTCAAATGGACTTCAGTTTGAGAATGCAGAGCTTCTCCTAAAATGTTGCCACTATCATCCAGAACTGCAGCTCCTGTATCATCACAACTTGTTTCTATTCCCAGAACTAATTTACGAGCAGAATGGTTTGCACATTGAGAGAAAAAACTTCTTAAAGACACAGCTTGACCATGTCTAACTGATTTTGAAATGCCTCTGATTATGCTGTCCACTGCTAAAATCTTCTGCACGTAGGCATGTCTAAAAAGAAGCTGTACAGAAACCATCCTCAGATTTTAAATTCTGCAAAAGTAATTTATGCAAGCTAAGTCATATTAGTGACAAATATCTTTAAAAGCACTGGCCAAATTCATTCAGATTACTCATTTGATTATATTCATCCTTAAGTGAAATGACAATGTCCTAACAGCCAAACGAAACTCAGATATCAGTCATTCTTATTTTGCCCTGGTACTTATACTAAACTATGCCTAACAGATACCCAAATATCTTTCTTCACATTAAGTAGAGGTTCTACCAGACACAACAGCAAGTTCTCATGATTCAATCTAGATCAGGGGTGCTCAACCCCCACCCCTCAGGGCCATGGATCCTAAGGAGGTTGGGCAGCACAGAGCCCTGTGCTACCTCTGCCCAGGTAGGTTCAGGCCTTGGGGCCCCATGCCACCCCTGCCCAGCTGGGTGGAGCCAGCATGAGGCTCCGGAGCCCAATCATTCAGACTGGCACTGTGTCATTCGTCTGGCCTTCAGAGCCAGACACGTGAGCATCGCTGATTTAATTCTCTTCCCACTCACCCAGGTTTTGCAGTACTTCCATTTATACATTATTTACAGTGATAGTGTAACTCCTTGGGTGACTCAAACTATCTTTATTCCTCCAAACCTCATTTATGATGACACATTTCCATTTTTCATACTCTTACTAATCCAACCACCTAACCTATGTTTGCTTGAACTTTCCAAAGACATTTATTACTGAACTGAGAACAAACATGCCAAATTTCCCCCTTAACTATTCGTTCTGCTAACTCTAAAAACACCCCTTTGAAGAACTCATAACAGCCTGATCTAAGATATGAGGAAAAACACTTGTATTTATTAAATTGTTCAAATGCTGCCCCTTCTTATTCTCTCTAAGCAAAACCCTGTACTCTGGGAGCTCTTTAAATAAACTGTCTAAAACAAGGATGAAAAACAATAATGATTTAATTTCTATGTTTTAGTTGCATTACAGGGCAAACAATTTGCATGGTAGTAACTGTCTACCCAAACACATTCCCTTTGTGTGTGAGTTGAAATCAAATCTCCTCTTCCTATATGTCTATACTAAGTTCACTTTTTAAAAAATAGTTTATTTTCCTCACTTGCTTTAAAAACAGCGTATTTCAAAGCTAGAAAATAATGTGTTTTTTCCCCCTTTGGCTTCTTCTTTGTGCATGAATATCCATTCCTTAGGGAAGCATTTTCAGAAATGCTTTTGTATTTTTCATTGCATGAAGAATTAAAATGACATAGGTCAAATTTTAGGTCAAACTAAAAGAGGAATGTATCCTTAGGCTTCTGAAAATCTTACCTTTAAAGCTTGGAAACTAACCTGAAAGTTATGTTTCACTCTTTTTTTTACCATTACAAACTACTGGGTTTCTTGTGGGTATCTTAAAAAAAAAAGGAAACATGCTTTCTTAATATTCAATGCATTTACAGAAGAGCTTTTACCTGCACCCAAAACATGTTTTACAATTGCTTCTGTTCACTAGCAGCAACTGCTAGCTATCCCATGTAGATAAATGGGATAGTTCCCTTCTGAAAGAGAGAGAAAACAAAATGTAAACCTTTCAAAACTCTGCAGTGCATATGAAAGACAAATTTGTGCCTGGTTACCTAAATTGTATGAGCAGTACCTTTACGGATTATATTCTTCTATTTTCCATTTTTTGCAAAGAAACAAATATGTTATAGTCATTTCCACTTCAAATATCTTTCAAGCTTTCAGAAAGGTAATTCTACAGACAAAGGAGGATTAAATCATATTGGTAAAGCAATTATAATAAGGTAAACAAAGCTTAATATATGTGTTAGTGCTTTATTTAGAAGTCTGATCACAAACATCAATTAAATCTTTTAAATTTGCCTAATCTATTAAAATATATTCACAAATTACCATGTAGATGGTACAAGGCTCCTGCTTCAGATGCAGCACTAAGATGTTGCTTATGACACTTGCCTCCACTCTGCCCCTAAAGCAAAGTAAGCAAGATGAGATGGGTGTTTCCACATATTAAAATAATGATTATTGCATATCTTCATGTGTAGATAGCTGGCTGTCATCTTGGTTTACCAATACAAAACTTGAGAGATGGCTCAAATGACTTGGCCAACATTACAGGACTTGTGACAGAACCAGGGACAGCACCCAAATTTGTCCCAGTAAAATGCCAAGCAGTGGTTCTCAACCTTTTTTACACTGAAGTCCCTTTTGGAAAATGCCAGCTATTAGTTTTCATTTGTTTTTTGCTCATGGAAAAATTACAGAGCAGCTCTTTTATGCAAAGAACTCAGACAGAGCAGAACGTTTCTCACTCTGGACTCCTAGATGAAGTCTTGGTTTATTTTGTATATCCTGCGTGAGTGCTTACATGCCTACTGTGCAGTAGGGGTGTATGAAGTGGGCCCTACTCGATTCAAATTCAGCCTAAATCAGGGACAGTGATTTGATTAGTTGATTTGCAGTGCTGTCCCTGATTTGATTCAGCCAAAAATGAAGGTGTGATGCTGATTTGGAGAATCAGCGATTCGGACACAAACACAGAAAAAGTTTTTTCTAAATACCTTGAAGTAGCAGGCATGGCTTATGATCATTGCACTGCTGAGGCACATGAAGCGTCCCACAGAAGTGCAGGGGGGCAGGGGGACCTCCATGTGTTCGGCAGTGAACCTGGAAGTGGACTGGAAGTACTTCTGGTCTACTTCCACGTGTGCTAGGGAGCATGCTAGGGGGCCCCCTTGTACCTCCCCGGCTTGGCAATCGGCTTCAGGGAGACCCCAGGTGTCCCCTCACCCCCACCCCCAGACCCAGGAGGCACCAGTCGCTGAACCGGGGCAGGGCTGCGGGGTGCCTCCCCCATCCACTCCCCAGCAGACCCGGAAGTGGACCGCAAGTGTTTCTCCTCCACTTCTGGGTCTGCTGCTGAGCATGGTGGGGAGCCCCCCCTGTGCTTCTGTGGGACACTCCACGCACCCCAGCACTGCAGCATTCACAAGCCCCTGCTACATAGAGGTATGGAAAAAAAACATTAAAACTCTCTCTATGTCCAAATCTCTCCGAATTGATGTGGAGGATTCTGATTTGATTCGGAGAGATTAAAGGGTCCTGACACCAAAACAGGTCAAATCTCTGCCAAACTGAATCATGGTCCGAAGCTTCACAGAGCCCGATGGTGAAGCACCCCACGAAGGAACACGCGGCACCCAGCACCGGGGTCCCATCTGGGTGAGAACCACTGTCTGCCCAGAAGAGCAGACATTCCTACTGACACCTGGGCGGGGAAACTCCCTGTAGGACACCAGTGGCAGAAAGAGGGAAAGAGAAACAAGCCGCATGCGCGTGTGACCTCGCCCCGCGGGCTCCCACCCCGGGCAGTGGCGGAGGGGAGAGAGGCCCCGGGCTCGCTTGTCACCGCCGCCAGGCGTGGACACCTCCCCACCACCTCCCTCTTTCCCTCCCTCCCTCGGCAGAGGTTACCTCCGCCCCCCCTTTACTTTTGTTTCGTGGTCCCGCTCCGCATGGGTTAAACCTCTGGCGCGCGGGACGCCTGGGGACTCGTCACGCAAGTGCTGCGTGGTCACGTGACCTGCCGCGTCACAGCGACTGGACGGGGAAGGCGGGAGCGCCCGAGCCATTTTCACTAAGGGAAAGTAGAAAAGCAGGGGAGTTGCGGCAGCCATCTTTGTTAAGGGAGTGTCCTCCCTTCCCTCCCAGGCTTTTATCTGCTAGGTAGAGGTGGCTCCAGGTCCGTCACGTACCGGGGGGCGCGTCAGAGGCGGCCCAGGAACTGGTTGAGCTACGCCCGTCCTGCCTCGTCTCTCGCTGCTCTGCCGGCAACGGCATGGAAAGAGCCAGGTGTGCGCTGGAGGCTTCCCGGGAGGCGCTGGGACACCTGAGTGGCGCCGGTTGCTCGGCTTGGGCTGTGCTGGGAGGCGTGTCCCCTTCACGTACACGCGCTCCCTCTGAAGCAGCCAGCCCAGTACACTTAAATCCTTGATGCCTCATGTAATAAATGGGTGTCGCCACGGTGCAAGTGGCTCGTACCCGGGTGTAAACTCACGTGACAACCTGCTTGTTTACTCCAGCTGCCTGAAGGCTGGACTGGTTCCTGGGCTTAGATCTGCCGTTTGGAGGAGGTGGATAAGTGTATGCATGCAAATACTCCTTCATTAACTGGCTGATGGAATGTCGCCTTACATGGGGCTTGGGGTGCATGGAAGTGCATGCTCTTTGGACCGCAACCAAGAAAATTATTCCAAGCCATTTCACAGACCAGGTTTTTAATTCTATAAACCACATAAAGCCACTGGAAAAGGAAAAATAATACCCTGTTGCAAATATGTCTTTCACAATTACCAAAAGGTTGTCCTGTCCAGCTCTAGACAAGTTTCACATAGTGTTTCAAACACTAATTCTATGTTCCCCTCAGTCTATTTACAACAGCATGCCACCAATTTGTGGTCTGAAGTGTATTTTGGTGAAACAAAGTAACTTGTACAAAATTCAAGGTTGATTTCCAGCTTTGATCAATGTCATTTACAGTTAGTTTAAAACAATGATTTTCTAAAAGAAAACAATTTTCAGCGAGCTACAATAGCCTGCTGAAGCAAATTCTTTTTTTAAGGGAACCAATTATCTGTTCATACATAATCATCTGCTTGAAGACTGATCTGTTTCAAAAGCTCGAGAGGGTCCAGAGGAGGGCCACTAGATTGATATGCAGGCAGCAGGCTGGCCTTACAAGGAGCATCTGAGGACCTGAACCTGTTCAGCCTCAGTAAACAGAGGCTGAGGGGGGACCTGGTGGCTGCCTATAAACTGCTGAGGGGAGATCAGCAGGAAATAGGGAAGGCTCTTTTTTCCCAGGCACCACCAGGGGTAACTAGGACCA
>JAGPOW010003685.1:52922535-52952554 GCA_030014935.1 Caiman crocodilus
AAACAATTTTCCAGTCTCGCTGTGTATTCTGTTTTGGGAGGATGGCTCGAGGCCATTTATTAGGCCTTCAAAGAAATGGCTCGGGGTTATTCACAACAATAGTACCTGCCAGATCCACCAGCTGGATCCAGACCATGGATGGAGAAGGCACTGCATATGTAGAGTATGGGACAACAAAGTTGAGTACCGCTGATCATTGGTTCTCAACCCATTTATACTTGAGGCACCCCTCACTGGACTCAAGGCATCCTTCTGTAAATTTTGTGATTGAGTGGCATCCAATTCACAACACTTATTTATTACAATCCTTACCTCCTTACACAGGGGCTGGGCAGTAGGCGTAGGGATTGTCCAGGCAGAGATGAGCTTTGACCTGGTTTATCTGCTTATGTCCTCATTGTACCATTCAAGGGATCTGTCGGTAGCCCAGAGTGCTGGGCATCCTGGTTGAGAATCACTGGTCTCAGTGGAAGATGGAAGTTATCATTAAAACTTGAAGTTGATTTATAATTCTAGGTTTATTGAATTGTTGGATGTACTCTTGATTTTGTATGATAGAGCTTTGACTATCACCCAACTGCTTTCGAAACACACTATCTCTGAGCAATAGTGGCTATAGAAGATAAGATACTATACTGTACTTTTTGATGGAAGCCATTACATTCTGAAATCTCTTATGAAGAAACATTTAAGTAATCTTGTGATTAATATTTTGTGACTTCTCCCATGAAGTAAAGAAATTGGAAAATCTTCTGTTTTGTTGGTTAAATAAACTGACTTTGAAAAGTAACTTTAGAAATACTGTATGAAAGGGCTACACTTCATGGAGTGGTACTTGTGCTTAAGAGAAAGAAGACATTTTTAATCACGGGGTAGAATAATTGATAAGGATGAATGTCCATGGGATAAATATATAAACATTTGACACAACTATATACAGATTTTATTATTATCAACTTGTACATTGAGTTATAACTTAATGCTGAAAATCATATCAAAGCAGATCTAAAGTCTTTAAACCATTATGGACTTTAGAGATTACTGATTAACTTGAAGTTCTTTTATTTTTAGGTTGTGATCACAACAAAGACCTCTGTAGATGACTTTAGCACTCAGTATACTTTGGATAGCAGTGGGCATGTAGCTTCTCAAAAGCCTTCTCATCTTAGTCAAGGTAAGTTATGATTATTGCAGTATTGTTTCTTCTTAAAATAATTTGGTCAGTTTTGGATACTTTAACTCCTCTTTTCCTATTTTGATGCCCATTTTGGCACCCAAAAATTAGTCAACCAGTTATATCTCTGCTAAAGGGAAATCAAAGTAAAATGCATATAGTTAACTTGATTTCAGTTGATAATTTCAAAAAGCCTCATATCTCTTCTTCCTATGCAAAACCAATGGGGAGTTGAACTTGAAACTTAACTTGGAAAGGTTCTGTCAAGTTCCATGAGCTGAAAAGCATTTTACCCAGCATTTTTATACAGTTTACTACCCTCACTCAACCTTTCACAGTAAAACATTCAGGCAAGCTGTTTTCTGCCAGGGATGGTGGATAAAATTTTCTAACATGCGTAAGTGAGCTTGATTCTTAAGTCCCATTTTCCAAAAGGAAATTTGGTTACTACTTACTATGCCTCTTTTGGAAATGAGTCTTAGAATTCGGCTACCTCAAGAAGCCTGTACTTCTGACTTGTTGAAGCACTTAAAGATATTTTCTGAGTTGCTCTGTGGATGCTACCTCCTGACCTGGAAGTACTGTAGCTGTGTTTGTGCCATCCTAACACTACTTAAAGTTTGGAAGGCCATGTACGTGGCATATTTTGTGCATGTCATTGCCTCACAGGGTAAGTTTAGTAATAGAGACATGTCCTTGGGCACTTTTGAGAATTCTTTTTATTTTTTTTGTGCAAAGTACCCAGCACCCTTTTGGAACCAAGTGCTTTGTTGGGATCTGAGCAAATTATTATACTCAGTCAGGCTAAGATTTCAATCTGTCTCAAACTGGTTTAGGACTTACTAATGGAGATCAGAATTTCAGTCTGATATCAAACACAAATTACTCTTTAACATTTTCTTGGTTTCCATCTCTGACAGTAGTTTCAGTCTTTTAAGAGCTTTTTCATCAAGTTTTGTCTACATTATAAAGTTCTGCCAATGTAACTATGTCAGCTAGAACAACCTACCAGCTAGTGGCAAAACACTGTAGCTGACAGTTCTGTAGAAACTCCCTCTCAGTATGGGCATAGCTCCATAGCAGAAGGATGCAGAGCTTCTGTTAATTTAAGGAGCTGGCCTAGCTCTGGCAGCGGAGGTGCCAGCAGAGATGTATCTTCATCAGGGGGCTTAGCTACATAGCCCTTTCACCGTAGTTATAGCAGTAGCATCCCCATTAGTGTACTGTAGCCATATAATGTGGATACAACTTATTTACACTGGTGTAACATATTGGTTTGTACACTAGAATAACTAATATTCATATCTGGAGCAGACATGTGATTGACTCACTGGTAGGTTACCTATAATAGGCTGCTTCCTTGAGTAAAGGGTTACCCAATTGTGAAATCCATCGTAGTTGTACACACATAGCTCATGTACTGGTATTAACTAGCCCTGGTATACAGTTGCTCATGACTTTCTGAGTCACAAGTAACTTTATTCCATAGTGGAGTGACTTGCTGTTGTGTAAACACCAGCATAAAGGCAGAATCCACTGGTTTAAATGTCTTGTGTGTCTGTACTTAGTCTTGTGAAGACATAGTTCACTAACTTTTGTAGAGATAGTAAAAGAGTGGGACAGAGATTGTATGCAAGTCATCAAGGAGCTAGGTTTCTGCTTTGGTCTCTCACTTCAGCAATGATTCCCAGCCAGTATTTCATGGCACCCTGAGGTGCCGCAACATTGCTGCAGGGTACTGTTCAATGTTTGCACTGTTTGATGTGCAAACACCTATTCACATATGATAGACAACCCCACAGATTTAAAATAGGAATTCCTACTGTCAAAAACCTTCTGACCTGTTGTGCTTTTTCCATGTCCTTTTGCAACAGAAGAATTGTTCTGTTATTTTTCTATAGTCAAAAAAGGAGCGGAAGCTAAGAGCTGGCATTTTCAGAGGGGTGCCTTTGGTTTAAGAAGGCTGAGAATTGCTGAACTAAGGCTGAATTGCTCTCTCTTACCTAGTACAGGTGCGGGCAAAATATCCGCGGCCCCCCCAGGCCCTTTCATCCAGCCTATGATACCCACCAGCTAATTGTACCCCGCCCAGTCCTTCTGCCCGTGAGGGTGAGAGTGAGGTGCCCACATACACACACCCACCAACATACCCTATTGCACCTTGCTCCCATGTTCATGGGCAGATGGCCCTGGCCCAGCTAGCACACACCTTCCAGGCAAGGCTGCAGCTGCCAGGGGACTTACTTGGCTTCTCTGCATCTGACTCGCTCCAGGCAGCAGGTAGGGAAGCAGCAGGGATGGGAGCATGAGGCTGGGGCTGGTGGTACTGCGGAACCTGCACCCAAGGGGGTGGTGGCAGCACAGGGCTCAGGTGGGTAAGGCATGTGTGTGAGGAAGGATGGAGGGTGCGGAGACCGCCCCACACACACACTATCCCATAATGTGCAGCCCCTGTCAACAGCAGGAAGGGGTGCGCAGGGTACTTGTGCCCAGTACAGGCACTGCTGCTTAGCAGCATGTGGCTCTGGCCAGTGCTTGCACATCCTGGTAAGAAGCATAACCCTTGTGGGGAAGCAGGGTCTAGGGCTCTTTCCAGCGGAGTCCTAGGACCTGCGCAGCAGGGGGCGGGGAAGGTAGCTGGCTTCAGTGTTTAGCTTCCCCTGGTGGCATACGAGTGTAGTAGTTGGACACATGCAGCAAGGAGTCCCAGCAATAAAGGCTGGCTGGCTGGGCTGCACTTCTCACCATGATGTGCAGTGTTGGCTGGAGCACTGTGCCACTGGGCTACAACACCTGCTCTGGGTACAAGTGTCCCTCCCTGCTGCTGCTTCTGGTGGGGGCTGTGTGCCAAAGGGAGAGTGTGTGTGGGGCGGGGACCATACCCCCCCGCCCTCTCTTACCCCACAAATGCTACGCACCCACACCCTGTCCCTGCAAGCCCCCCATACACTCCCAACACACCGTTCCTCATATCCCACTATTGACGCGTGCACTCGCTCACTCACTCGCTCACAGGTCCTAGCAGAAGTTAGATCAGTGTGGCACCTGGCTGCATGAGCTTCTGTAGGTACTAGCCACAGATTTGTGGAAAGGAGGAGTTTAGAATAGAGAACAATTTAAATACAACGAAAAAGATGGAAGGGAATTCTGTGCAAAGCAAAAGGTTGTTTGAAAAGCGCTATGAGGGTAAACAACCAAAGCAGTTAACACACTGAGGAATCTTTGATCTGATCATTTATATTTGGCTATGTGTTATATGACCATCTTACCTAGGAGTGATAATTGTTTGTGTGTGTGTGTGTGCGCGTGTGTGCATGTATGTATGTAAAAGATGAGTATTACTAATATTCATAATTATCCAGACTCATGTTATTCATTCTTTAGTACTAGAGTTTCAAGGTTTAAGATCTTGAACATCTGTTGCTCAGCAGACTGCCAATGCTGGTGTCAAAAAGGGATATTGGTACAGATAAAGGACATTACTACTATCTTGTGATTTATGCTTTTTTTAATAAGTTGTACAGTATAACCTTGTAAATCTGGAATTATCAAAAATCTAGCACTTTTTAAAACTACACTCCATTGGGGAGTTGTGGCAGCCAGTCTTGGAGAAGCAGAGGGAAAAGCTTGCACACAGTGGCTGCTGCCGTGGTCCACCACCTGTGCTGCTGCTCTGCATACGGTCACTGCTCCAGGACCGGTCACTGCTCCAGTTTCAAAAATCTGGAATTTTCAGATTTCCGGCAGGTGCTTGGTCCCAAGCATGCCAGATTCATTAGGTTATACTGTAGTATGAAAATCTTGCTACAAAGCTGCTTTCTTTTTAATTTGAGAAACAAAGGTACATTGATTTAATATAGTGATTAATAAGAAACTTTGGTTTAAATTTATTTATGTTAATCTCGTTTAGTATCTGCACTCAGGCATAAAGAGCAGTTGCTTCTCGTTGGTTAGAATCCATTAGGATATGTTGACTTGCCACTTAAAGAGACTTCAATTTCAGTGTTTTATGTTTTTAAAATGTTTTTATGATGGAAAATGATGTATGAATTATTTACTAACTAATTAATAAGTTTTACTTTAATTTGTGTCCAGCCACTTTAGAATAGATACTGAAATTCAATCAAAAAAGCAGAAATCCAAATATGTATTTTTAAAGTTTTATTTAACTACATGTGAAGGACACAGGAACAACATATATCAAATGTATGTTGTTTTTATGACAGTTTGATTCACTATTTATTTAATAAGATATTGTCTGTAGTTAGCAAACTAAACTGATTGTGTCTTATCTAGGGTGGATTTGATTTAAAGCAAATCAATTTAAATCACTGGTCAGGAAGCATCTACTTTAATCATTGTTTTCTATAAAAAATGTATTCTTATTATTTGATATCCTCTATTCATTTAATTTCTTGAAACTGCGCTTTTAGAGAGAGGTAAGGGCTTGACTATCTATACAAACTTGCAGAGACAAGAGGACTAATGGGTAGGTAGTCAGGTCTGTTATCTCTCATCGCCATATACTGGTGTTAACAAGGATGTTATGTCTAGGGGCACAAATCTGCAGATTGAGAACTGAAACTAAGCATCACAAAGATGCTTAATGGGATCTTCTAGCCTGAGCACTGAGTCCCATTGGATAGTGTGGTTTTCTTTAATCTTTACTAATCTATAGAGGAGCCTCTGGGAACCCCATAATATAGTCCATGGCCTGTTGTGATCTATTTAGAAAAGTTTTATAAAAGGTTACATGAATATATTGTCTCAAATAATATATAATTAGAAATTATAATCCCTGTTCCATGATGATATCTTTGAGCTTTGACAGTTTTAAATTAAAACTATCTTCATATAGATGTTTTTTAGAAGTATTTTAACAACAAAAAAAGAAAAAAACAAAATACAATTAAGTAAAAAAGTCTGATTTAAATTTTAAAAAATCCAATTTTTTTAATTAAAAAAAATGTTGATTTTTTCCACTCTGGTCTTATCACTATACTGTTTCACTATTTTAGAATTAGTGATCTCTGCTGCTTAAACCTAATTTCAACTCTTAGATTTCTTAACTTTGAAGGATCTAGCTAGAAGGGCAGCTAAACAAAGAAAAACATGAATTCTGCTTCAGCAGATCAGGCTACATTGTTGAAAGCAGGTTTATTACTTCAGTAGGCTCTGGTTTCAGGAGTTTAATCATTGACTTTCTTCTGTTATAGGGTTTGACTTTCTTTAAAACTTCAGCAAGTATACTTGAATATTATGATATTAAATTGAAATGATTGCAATAGGATTATAATGAATCTAACTCTATTTTGAGTTTTGGCTCTGGTTTTCATAGCATTAAGTACCCACAACTGCAACTGAAATCCAAAGAGCAGTAGTTGCTCAGTTCTCTGAAACTCAGGTCCTGAGTAACTCAAGATGAAAATCCAAACTGTGGACACTTGCAGGTTGGGATCTTTATTTACCTGTGATTCTCCTCTCGGTGAAATACGGGATGATAATACTTAACTATCTTTGGAGGGAGAAAAGAAGTGTTGCTTAAAAAAAACTCACCTGAAAGGGAAAGTAACTCTGTGTGTAAGACTAGACTTGATTGCCTGAGGCCCCTTTCCTAACCATGGCAAAAATTATCAAGAAAATTGAGCAGACTGATCATAGAAATTTCTGAATTTCCAAACACAACTTTTCTGCGTTTGTATACTCAGTTGTTTTCTCGCTGGGTAACATCCTCATGGGTAGCATAATTTCTAAATCTAAAAATTTTGCAAAATTTCAAGACTATAGAGAACTGATAAAGGCACCCGTGTTTGGCTGAGGGAATATGTGCCTGTGATTTAATGGTGGTGAATCTAATCTCCAGAAGCAGAGAAGGTATGGTCAGAAGCTGGGTTTTTTCTATTTGAAAAGTAGTGCAAGACCTACACACATTCTGTTAGTCTCTCTCTCTCTCTTTGTTTTGTATTTGTACTAGACCTTTGCTCTTTCTTTATGCAAGAGTATCACTCTCTCCCTGGGCTGGATCCAAACCACAGGAGCTCTTCTTGGGAAAGATCTGTGGATCTTTGTTCAGACAGCAGGCTGGGTCCAGCAATATACAGCTGCACAGAGCTGGGGGAATCTAGCATTGAGGAGCCAGGGCTGTGCAGGAGCACAGAAATCTGCCTGTACAGTGGCACAGAGTTTGCGTGCATTAGTGCAGAACCATGTTCAGCTACAGCTTTGTGCTTCTGCAAGCCACTGGCTCCTTGCCAGCACATGTTCCTAGGCTGTTCTGCATGTCACTGTACACCCCAACTCTGCTGATCAGCTTGAGTTCTGCGCTGCCACCCAGATGCAGCTCTATGCAACTGCACACTCCTGGCTTCATGCAACTGCTCAGTCATGCAGAGCTCTAGCTAGTTGTCAGTGCTAGGGACATGCAGAAGTGCAGAGCCAAGAGCGTGTACTTCTGGTAGACTACCAGAGGGCTCGATGCAGTGGTTCTGTGGGCCGGATCCATACTGCGGGTGATATGTTTGCCCTGTTATACAGGATAAATAATCTTTCAGATTGGTTCTAGCACAAGCTACATTGTGTTTGTTTCCTGATCCTATCCAGTGTCACCTTAGATCAATTTTTGAAACTAATTTGAACTTTTAATTTTTTGTACCTATTTTTATATATTTCCATCAAATAATTATAGACATGTACAGAGAACCTAAGTCTCCTTTTTCTTTTGTCTGGTTATTTTCTATATCACGGGTAGGCAACCTTTTCCACCTATGGGGAAAGTGACCCATCTGGGGTCTGCAGTGGGTAGGTTGGTGCTAGGACTCAGCTGCTGTTGTCACTCATCTCTGTAGTGACCTGGGGACGGGTGCCCAAAGCTAGAGCAGATCTGGCCCCTGACCTATAACCATGTTTATAGTGAGACAAGAATATATGCATTGCACTTTGTGTAATGCAGTTATAGAGCAAAAAACATTTAAATATCTCTGGCATTTTTAGTACTATAAAATATCTCTGGTGCTGTGTTCTTATTACCTGTACTTTACATTAGATTTCTTGCTTGGAAAGTAATTTAAGCTAAATTAAGTTACAGTCATTTTAATTTTGAGTAAGAGCATCTACATGGGAATTAGAAGTGATTTCACCAGATGAAGTATTTCTGCCTTGAAAAATCACTTGTAGAACAATTGGATGACTGCATTTGTAATGAGCCAGATTTCTAGTGCTGGAGCTCCAAATCCCACATTTCCAAGATAATGTAGAAGTTAGTGAATGTTAATTATATTTGTAAACTTTGTAAAAATGCAAACATGAGGAGATTGTTTTATTTCATACTGGAATTAAGATGCTTCCTTATCATCTGCCTCTTGCCAAAAGACAGGTGATTGGAATTTCCCTGAGAAATTCCCTAAGTCTAAAATTAAGTTCAATCTTGTATACTAAAGATACATTGCAAAAAGAAGCTGAAATCTCTGTAATAAAAACTTCAGTACCTAATATATGAGGAAATTATTGACAATGAATTTGGTTACTTTTCTGTGGCTTTAGATTTTCAGAAGTGAGCACATGCCTATTAGGAATGGTGGAAAGAATGGCATGGCAATGACAAAAAAAGATGGTAGGGGTGATGTGGGAAGGTGGCCTTAAAAGGAAACCAGTTACTTCTAAGGACCTTGTCACATGGGACACTTAACATAGTTTTATTTAGATTGTAGTAAGGATTACCATGCTGTATTAAAATGAAGAACATGTTCTGTCACATGATAACATTTACTGCAGGAATGGGCAAAATACAACCAGAGGGACTTTGTCTGGCCCACAGCAGATCCCTTGGTCCCACCTGGCTCAGCCATGGTCTGGTCTGTGGTGTGTCCCAATGCCCTTTGGGCACATGGTGGGGTTGGTGCAACTCCACAGCTGGACCACCTGGTGGCTGCAGCAAGAAGGCCTGACAGCAGTGAAGGGGAGGGCAGCTTTTCCCTTGCACCAAGCAGCAGCTTCTGCCCAGCCACTGCCACTGCTCAGCATGGATGGGAAGTCCAGAGCAGGCGTGGGACAGGCCAGGGCTGTGCATGCAGGTTCTGGCTGGTTCGCTCTGGCTGGGGCAAGTCCAGGGCAGGTGCATAGCAAGCTGGGGTCAGGGCTAGGCCTGCACACTGTTGACAGTGGTGGGAAGGAGCCACAAGGCACATGGGCTCCAGGCTGCTGTGGTTCAGGGGCGGAGGAGGGAAAGAAATGCTGCTGACCAGCCCACCTATGTAGCTCATAGGCTTAAATAATTGCCTGCTTCTGGGTTACTGCAGTCTCACCTTGCTTGGGCTTGAACCCAGCTGTGTTGATTGTTAGTCTTGAACCAGCTGTGGTGCAGTCCTGGGGCTGGGATAGACAACCAGTTGATTGTCAGCTCCAGCCACTGCACTGCACTAGAGTCTTGAACCAGCTCCAGTACAGTCCCAGCCCTGAAACCAATAGTTCCTAATGCTTTTCCTCCACCCCCACTGAAAAGCATAAAATTAAGTTGAATCTGGTACAAAAAGATATATGCCAAAAAGAAGCTGAAATCTGTAATAAAAACAGACCACAATTTTTTTTTTTGGGGGGGGGGGGGGTCCTCTTTTTCCAGGCTGCAGCTGATACATGGGCATGTTACAGCATTTATTAACATCCCAAAGACATCAGAAAAATGAGTCATATAATGAAAGCTCCTACTTATGATTTGTTTGTACCTCCTTCAATTTTCACATTTCCTGCATTAGGCTCTGATCATGTTTTAACTAACTTAATCACATTTTTTTTTAATCTAGTTGAGTCAGATCAGGCATATTAGACCACAGATGTATTGCACATTGTCACGAGAGTGTTTATTTTTCAATGTGAGGGGAAAGATGGCTCTTGGGAAGATCAAAAAACAATGAGTAATTTTTCTAGCAGTAAATCTGCATCCTGGACCTCCTTTTCTATATTTGGCTATAGTTCCCATGTCTGAAATATGACATTGTAGCTTTGAATTCCTTTTTAACAACTTGTTTTTAAAATGATTGCCAGTGTCTATCCAATTCAGGGGGCGTAAGAGATATTGCTCACAGAGCCCTATCATTCAGCTCCTGGTGCTGACCTTGGGTCTTGGAGTTGACCCACACCATGTGGCATGTGCAGGTCTTGGGTTCCACACTGCACACTCCAGCCAGCTTGGAACTTTCATGTACATTGCTCCTGCCTAAACCAGCCCAGGACCCACCCATATGCAGCACCCACTCTAGACAGTGCAGGATCGGTGCCACATTTAAGCGCAGTCATTTACTCTACTGTCAGATAGTACCTGCGTCTGATGGGACTATCCTACACTGGAGTAAATTAATCTATTGTGCTCTAATCATGTCACGTGTAGACAGTGATGTTTTACTATGCAGTAAATTAGTCTACTGTGCAGTAAAGCATATATGTCAATGTGCCCACTAATGGCCATGTCCAGTAAAAGTTAGGTGCTATAATGTCTAACTTTTTAGATGTCTACCCTCAGAAGTGGACTCCAGACTTCAAGTGAAACTCCTAAGCTTGCTACAGTGTGCATGGGTGGAGGAGTAAGCCCCCTTGAATAGGATCTAAAATATTGATTATTCTCAATATGTAGCTGCTATCTAGTAGGGAAATGAGAACCACAGTGAGCTTTAAATAAAAAACCTTGAGTTAGTGGCAGTAGAGCAGAGTTGTTCAGAATTGCAGCTTTGAAATCAGGCACCTGAATTCTGCCTGTGCCTTTTTTGGATCTGGCATCAATGCTTTTTACTGAAGGCCTGATCTGAAGCCCATAGAAATCTACTGACTCAAATCAACCTTGGTGGGCTTTGCATAAGGGTGATGCTGCCTTTTGTCTTTATTAGAATTGTGGAATGACTCCTGTTGAAATACAAGTTCTCCTGTGTCTATTTATCTTTTCTTTATATAAGATAAAACTGTAATTATAAACTGTATTTTGTATAATTATACTTGATTGTGTTAAATAGGCCAGTAGTCTTTCCTGTCAGTTAGCATATAATATATACAAAGTATTCAGGGCAGGAAACATTGTTATGTTTGTACAGTGCCCAGCACAACGTATTTCTGTCCTGTAGGTGTCACCACAGCATAAACAAAAATTAAGTGTTGTAACAAAGATTTATTTCCTCCTCATCCATTTGGATACATCAGAATGAGTATCTAGATCTTTGTATACTACAGTAATGAAAGTTAGATTTACCATGCATTGAAAGATCCTTTAGTTTGATTCAGGAGTTGATCCTTATTACTATCAGCATGTACAAAAAAAAAGCTTCACACTGAAATCAAAACCACACCTTTTATATATTACAACTATAAATGGCTGACTTTGTAAGCTGATATAGTACATACATCATAAATTATACCAGGGAGCATTTGGCATGCCTGGAATTTAATCAGGGTGCTCATTGAGTGAGCTAAACTGAGAGAGGAGAGCAGTTAAATCTTAAGAATTTTCTTGTAAAAGATGATAGTGTCTCCTCCAGTTTGCTAGTTAATATTTTAGAAGACATAGTCATTTTTAGACTTTCCTAACCTTAGCAAATGTTTACTGTATCTGAATTGGGTATAAAAGTCCTTAGTCTTGTCATCTTCCTCAAACAAGGGAGCTTATTGCCGTGACCTGCTGGAAAAAAACCCATAAATCTTCATAGAGGAATAATGGGGAAGTGCTTCCTCTTGCAATATTTATTAAAATAGTGCTGATTCATGGTTTACATGTTTTTTATCCAAATGACTCAATTGGTGACAGTTCTAAGGCAGTAGCTTAAAGCAAGGGCGGTTCAGAGAGGCATGAGCTTTTGCAGACAGCCTACCTTGTCAAACTTGGTGTGTTCAGTAAATAGATCAGCAGCTTCTCAAAGAGGCTTTTCCCTAGCTTGAACTTTTATGGAATTAAGTACAATATTGCTCCTTCCTTTTGTTTGGTTCTTAATTACTTATTTCTCTTTTTTCCTGATTAAACAAATTTGGGTATTAACTAGTATTTCCTTGCTGACTTTTAGATGCTCCTGTAATGACTTGTGCATCAGGAAAAAGTGTATGGGCTCTCCTCATCTTAGCTATATTATAGGCATAAAGTTAGGGAGAGATTTATTACAGTATTATACTCAATGTCGGAGGTTAATGGACCTGCATTACAACAGATTCAGCACAGTTAATTTTTAAGCTTAGTTTAGTGGTGCCTACTAGTCACAGACAGATCAGCCTGCCTCCCTTCTAGTTACAAAATAAAATTGAATTTGCAAATCCTTGCAGTTTGGAAGAAAGAGAAAATGTGTAACTTCTATGTCAAGTAGTTTAAGCAAAACTGTGAATGAAGGACAAGACCAGCTTGCACAGCTGTGAGATCTAACAAAGCAGCTGTAGAATTGATTTTAATTTAGCAGCATATTTTTTCCTTTCAGGCATGCACCATTCTAATTAACATTAAGAATTATGTGCATTCAGCTATTGGGAAGAATAGCCTCTTTCAGCAGAAGTGTGGTTTTCTTCACAAGCAGGTAATCATATACTTGTAATATTAACTTTACCCATTTCTTTCATTTCTTGTTTACAGGTACAACAGTAACTGTCCTGAAGCTGTTTAAGAATCTTCCAGTAAGAAAACAATTTTATTCAACAGCTAAAAAATGTAAGGATGAACTAAAAAAAATTCAAGATCTTCTAATGGCATATGGTATTATAAAACCAGAACTTCGGATAATCTTAACACATAACAAGGTAAACATTGCATACCCTGTGCTGATTATCATAAGTCTATGATGATTTTGTGCTGGTAAGAATTTGCTAAAATTATGGAGCAGGAATCTGAACTTCATCCTTATTCTGAATTTGCATGCTTATGATGACTTAAATATTAGATGTTTATGGTCACGCTTTTAAAGCAGTCTCAGCTATACCTCCTGATTTATCAAATCAAACCTGATTTAAAGTATATGAAGCTGGTTGGTAACTCTGTGGTTTCTCTTATTTGTTGGATATCAACATGCTTGGTGCTCTTCAAAATGAAGGCAGGACCCTGCCTCCATCTTGCTTAATAAAGGTCTGATACGCTGGCATTTGAGGTTAATGGAAAAGCTTCTACTGAAACGGACCCTAAGTAGATGGAGACATCTGTAGTTACAGGTTATTAGTATTCAGGCAGCTGAGCTGTATTAGGTTAACATAGGAATGATATAGTCTTTCCTGCCTAGACCTGTATATAGACTTAACAATTGTGCATCTCAAGAGAGATGTTTTACATGTGTAAAATCAGACTAAAAAGATATCATGATAGCTTTGTGGTCTTCTATAGAGTTAATCCTGATTTACATCAGGTATAAAGTAGAGCAGGGATTGTCAACCTGTGGCATGAATGCCACAAGTGGCATGGGCAGCCTCTGTCTGTGGCATGTAGCAGATCAGCGAGGGGAGCAAACAGTAGATACAGCAGGAAACAGAAGGCAGAGCAGGAGATAGGACAGGGAGCAGGAAGTGGAGCAGCAATTAGAGTCATGGAAGAGGGCTAAAGTTGCCCTTGGGGAGGGTACAGGGCTAATTTGTGGCATGCTGTCAAACAGGTTGGCCCCAATGAAGCAGAGCAAAATCAAAGCCAGTGGATCCAATCATCATATCTGAGTGAGCTAATGGTCAATCTGCCTGGTTTTATAAGATCATAGGAAAATAGAGCTGGAAGGGACTTTGCAAGGTCATCTAGTCCAGCCCCTGCTCAAGGCAGATTCATCTCTGACTTAAACCATCCCAGCCAAGTTTTGTCTAACCTGCTTTTGAGTTTCCAAGAATGGAGATTCTGGAACTTCTCTGTGTAGCCTGTTTCAATGCTTGATCACTCTCCGAGTCAGAAAGTTGATTTAGAGAAGATGCTAAACTGAATTATGTTAATAAAATGTTCATGCTGCCACAGAAAATAAAGAGTGACACCTAACGGCCAAATAATTTATTCCTTTAGTAGTTCTGTGACTTTATGAATGCGCTCAAATGAGTAGACTTAAAGCCATGCAGTAAAGTCATCATTTTAAAACTTACATGGTTTATCTTGCAACTCCCTGATCTTCTATATCAGATGCTCAACCTCAGGCCAAATTAGGCCCGCATCTGGCCTGTGGGGCTCCTCACAGGTTGGGAAATTTGGTGGCAGGGGAGCAGTGGCAATTAATAATGCCACCTCTCCTCCACTGACAAATTCTCCAGCCCTGCAGGACTGGAATGGGTTGTGGTCACACCTGTTTCCCTTCCACAGTCGCATTGGGGTCCACGCACCTGGATTGGGCCTCCATCACATCTCTCCAACATGCTGGATTGGGCTCACTGACTGGATCCCACCTGTGGATGAACTGGGCACTGCCCATCCAGACCATGCCACTGCCCATCCGGGTGAAAAGGTTCAACACCACTGTTCTATACATTAGCTTGCTTCTTGTTAGACCTAGTCTCTGTATCCTTTCGACTGGTTCAAATTCAGAAGTACAGCATTGGCATGACTGAAGTACTGCTGAAATTTAAGGGTGCCTGTACACGTGCTGGGAGGCTACTCTGATGCTCTGTAATTATTGCACATTGTATCAGACTCAATAGTCTGCTGAATTGTGCTAATTAGTGCGCTCCAGCCAGACTCCATGTCTCGTGTATCAGCGTCCCCATGCTTCAGAATGACAGCAGGGGCACTTTATGGAAAGCTCATTCAAACTATAGTTAAAGTGCCCGTGCCACCATTTTTGAAGTGCGGGGATGCTTATAATTGAGACAGCTTTTGGAGCTGCTCTAATTATAGTAGCCCCTGTCATGCTTGGAGTGCATGTAAAAACACCCTTTACATGCAAACATTTAAGAATTTGTTAAGAACAGAGAGGAGTTGTAGTCGATGGCTAAGGCTTTAGGTGCATTAGTAATCCATGTAAAACTACTACTAGAGTGCTCAAAGTATCTGATAGGATTTTACGTCATTGCAGATGGTTCTTTCATATGTCTTCATCTCTGACTTAGTTGCAGGTTGTTATGACTTGATTCTTCTTTGTCTCTTTCTTTTTCCTCAAACTCTGCCAAGTCTTTCTCCACTCTATTTTAATGCAAGCCATTTGTTCTTACTGGTAACCTTGAATGCATCTCTTCCTTATACTGTTATTTTTTTCTGGACATTAATACAGGAAATATCACTGTGTTTGTTTCCTTAAGTCACATTTATTGTGGTGTTATATTGTCTGGTTTCCCTCAGCTGGTAAGACGGTAGCCACAGTCAAAACCTTCTTCACGCTGAAGCTTGCCACAGGGCAAATTAAACATTTTATATTTTTATTAGAGGGAAAAAATATCTTGAAAATATTTTTATCTTTTTCCCTGCTCAAATTTAGATTTTAAAAGACTTTAGTCCTTAGTTTGGTTGTTTTGAAGGCTTGCGATCCTTAGAAGAAAGTTGTGGGTTTTGGTATTTTTTGTTGCTTATGGGAATCTCACAACTGAGAGAGCTAGTTACTTTTTAAAAACATCAGGAAGTTGTTTTTTGGGGTTTTTTTTAAATCTTATGCTGAAAATTTCTCCAATCTATTGGCTTGGGAAGGAAGTGGTTTTTTATATAAATATAAAAATGTTTCATGGCTTGTAATACTTAAAAATGTGATTCTGCTTTTGAAACTGACTGTAAAAATTACAGGTTTTGTTTGTTGCCACTCACTCTTCTCCAAACTGGATGTACTTATCTGAAAAATAAGAAGACATTTTTCAACCTGTCAATCATGTCAGTTTGCACTGGGCTCTAAGTGCACTGCATCATTACCAGAAATGGTATTTCTGCGGACTAGTTACACTTCTGCAACTCCATTCTGAAGCTCCATCATCATACTATGTTCTCTGGGGTACCAGTGAACTCATATTGATCTTTGTTAGGTTTTAACAGCTGCAAATTTGTATGTCTAAACCATTGTTTTGCTGAGGGACAAGTAGGATTAGATTCTAACTCTTGTGCATTTTTGTTTGCTTTGCACAACAGAAGCAAATTACATTAACATTTGTTTTGCCTACAGAAGTTACTCATAAAGCACACAGATTTGTTGAGTAAGAAGGTGCCATTTTTACAGTCAGTTTTTAGAACAGAACTCTATTGCAAAGCTTTGAAAAAAATAGAAATTTAGGTGGGGGAGGGGAGAGAGAGGAATTCTGAAGATGGGGGTGTGGAAATAGTACGAAAATTTTGAGCATACAGTGTAGTTAAGAGAAAATTGGTAGGATCCTGTAGATAAAGAATTGGGATAGAGGGAAAATCTTCACCATTAGTACTTAAATTGGTTCCTTTGATCACATCCTACATAACTTGAATAATAATCATGTGTCTGTTTGAATAATGATCATGATAGTCCTTCAAATCCAGTCTTTTTAAATTGGAATGTGGCAATGTTGGTGTGTTTAAAATATTTCATGATCTAAAACATGAAGATTTAGAAGCCTAGCTTGCTCAGTTGGTAGACTTGGGACCATTTTATGTTTGCAAAGACAGTAATGGCCAAATGATCTTCTCATATAAGAGCTGCTTGAATGCTTCTTAAATGGTGGTCTCAGTCCAGTTTCTTGTGAACAAATATCTCCAACTGCATACCCTCTGTTTCAGGAAAGCTATCAAAACTGAATTATCTTGACCTTTCCTAAAGACTGATTGATCTTCTTATCCTCAGAGGTAATTGCCACACTGCAGGACTCTTGCACTCTGTGTAATATGGAATAGTAGTAAACCATCACTGCTGCTACTTGCACTCTGTGCTTGCTCTAAGAATACAAGTGACATTGATTTTTTGGGGGCTGTCTATCTTGTGTCTTCTCCCAAGCTATACATTTATGTAAAATAAAAATGAAAATAGGAAAGGAAAATCAAAGCTGTTTACAGATTTTTCAACACAAGGGGTCACTCATCAGCTGTTGCTCATTGCATATTTGTACAGTATTGAAATAGTCTGAATACAGGTTTTATTTTGTTCTTCACTTCATATTCTTTTTGCTGCCTGATTTCACTCTAGCTTCTAGAGGTTCTTCTGAATTCTTATGTGTAAAAACTTTCAGGTTTTCTACCTGCAGACTATCTTACAGCAATACTACTGTGCATGGAGGCTAAAGAATAGCATTACCACAAAACTAACTTAATCCAGATGAATAGATTTGTCTCCCTTGTGTTGTTTCTACGAGATGACTGTGCACTAGAAAGGTACTCTAGCATGTATTATTTGCTGTAAGTATTTTAGGTTATTAATGTGTTTGTTTGAAATACCCAAGAATAAGAATAGACAACAGTTTAGGATACCGGTAATTCTCATGGAATATGTGTCTTTATGGATAAGATAATATAGTAAACATGTACATGTAACAACTCAAAGCGAAACCTACGCTGGTCTGATTTTAAAGGCCTGCTTCCAACTCGCACCCGATATTATGCAAACAGACCTGAACTCACAGCTCGAATTAGTAAGTCTTCTTACCCGTGGATTGACTGGACCTGCTTTAGACAAACCCGTGACCTGACACACACTGCTGATATACATGAAGAAAGAAAACCATGCTTTTTCTGGAAGCAGCAGAATATTAATTCAACCCAGCTCCACAGCATATGTATAGATTGGGTGTTTCAGCTAGGCTTTTTGGTGATTTTATCTAATAGCTGATTCAGTCTATTCAGTCAGCTATTAGAGAAAAGCACCAAGAAACCCCCACTATAGCACCTGATCTATACAGCTGTTGAGCGAGCCCTGTCAAGCTGATGCAGTACCTCTTCTGGGCATGTGTTAGGGAACTGCTGACAGATGTGAATAAAAAACAAACCCCAAAATGTGCTTTACCAGAAGAAGCAGTGCGTTGGTGTTCAGAATGGCTGTGAAGAAGACATATGTTTCATAGACATTAGAGGCTCACAAGATTAAGTCCAAAATGTGAAGTAGTTCACATACCCAACCAAACCCTGTTGCAGCCAAAGTGATGGGGGCGGGGAAGGGAGAGTGGCTGGGTGAGAGCCTGAGGGCTGGAACTTAACCCCTTGTAGGTGGCACGTGGCCTGCGGGTTGCAAATTGGACATCCCTCATCTAATGTATTGCATTGCAGGATACCAAGAAAATGAATGGTAAAAACAGTACAAACCAAGGAAGGCCTTTAACCAAAGGCCATCACTGAGTAAGAAATGAAGAAAAGTGAGAACTCTAGCTTTTACCTCTGTGGGTGTAGTGTGCATAGAGTCCGAAACATTTAAAAGTAAATGTCTTAGGTTAGATATTTAAATATATTTAGCTACCTGCTCACATGGCAGGTACTGAGCATACTTGAAAATCAGGGCTTGTATTCTGCCATCTAAAGAATTTAAGTCTTTAAGCACACCAGTTGGGAGTCCCCACAGACTCCAAAACAGCGATCCTCAACCAAGTGCCATGAGGTCCTTGTAAGGGTGTCACAGGGTGTTATGCAGTATTAGGATCATTACTTGGGTAAACAGCTACACGGTTTATAAAATAAACCCGAAGATTTCAAATCCACAGCATCAAAAATATTCTGACGTGTTGTCATCTTTCTATGCTCTTTACAACAGAAAAATTGCTGTATTATTTTTCCATAATCAAAAGAGTGAAAGCTAAGAGCTGGTATTTTCTCAGAAGTATTTTGAGTTTATTGTGAGGGTGTCTTGAGTATAAAAAGGTAGAGAACTACTGCTATGGAGCATGTTGTTGTGTTACCACTTATTAAACAGTGGGTACTGTGTTACTTTTGAAGAAGCTTTCTAGAATTTATTTTCACCTTTAGGCAGTCGAGTTTGACTTGTCATACTGGTTTCTTAGTTTATATGAAGAAATAACAGCTCTCCTTGCCTTTAGCTTATTTTGTAGTAAAGTAAGGAAAAATATATATATATATATCTTCTTACTCTTCCTGGCATTTATTTCTGTAGTATTTGTATAAATTACTTTCAGAAATAGGGAGTACTTGGCTGCTTTTGTTTCAATTCAAAATGTTTTGTTTTCATTAGTAATAAATAATGAAACACTTTGCAGGTCAGCCCTTGAAGTACTATGGCTATTTTGACAGCTTGGATTAGTTAGTGCTCCTTCTTTTTATGAAGGTTTATCCTGCCAAGACATTCTTTGAATACTGATAATGTTGATCTTCTTGCCAGTATGGTTACGTTAGAAAGAGGTATTTTTCTTCTTTCATCACCACGTTCCTTGAAAGCATATTGAATAATGAGACAGCCGAATGGGAATAATTTACAAGAGGATTCAGCGAGTTTATTTAAAGTTAACATTATCTGGAGAAGCACTAGGAATGTTCCAGAGTTAGCTACTGTTGTTTAAACAGTGTTAAACTCTTTCACCCGAAACGCTGTGTTCCAGCCACCTGTAATTTCCTGTTATAACTGACTCGTTAAAAGGAGGCTGTCCCTTGGAATTGTAGCTTTCTCGTAATCATTGTATCTAAAAGCAGTGCCAGGTTCTTCTTGGCCATTTTAAAAACCATAACCTCTAGTTAAATTATTAATATGCTTGGGAAATATTTGTATTCAATGAGGCTTAGTGTTTGTGAAATTCCTTAACATGTCGAAAGGAAGGCAATAAGTATAAGTTATAATGAGTATTTCATTCCAGGCATCTGTTCCTTCTCCTGTCCCCCACAACTTCTAAAAATGAGAGAGTTGCATTTTAGGCTCTGTTGTTTTAGATGCAGTACTGTTGGTAACATTTATTGAGATGTTGTTTCCTATAAGCGTTGCCCTGCAGAAATGTTTTGGAAGCAGAACCAAGCAACAAGGGAGTGCAGCTAGAGCTGTGATACCCTGAGGCTGGAAGGTAATCTTTAAGCAAAGGGTCGAAGAGATGACCCTGCTCCCAAACACAGCTTAGTAAGTAAATGGGGTTGGGAATCAAACTGCTTTGTAAGGGAGCAATCAGTTGGAGTATCAGGGTAATAGGTATCACTTTGCATAATATCACTTGTGTCATGCCTAGTCTTCTTTCTGGATCTTGCATCAAGTAAACTTCAACCATATCTAAATCTAGAGCCACAAAATGCAGATTTATTAACTTTCCCAATTCCTGTATTAGAGAAACCTGCCTAAAGAATCAGATTAGTTCTTTATATTTTTAATATACAACAGTCAGCAGTTTGGTCCCGGATAGTTTAAAGCCTAGCTTTGTGTTGATTTCTGGAGGTTGGGGGAGTGGGAGCCAAGAGAGAAATTTTAACTCTGTGTACCTTATCTGGAAAATTCATGTTTTTGGTGTCTCTTTATCTGGCAGCGAACTTTATGATAGCTTTACATGAATACTGTTGTCCAAATAATGCCTTAGTTTCTTACTGTTCATCCTGATACAGTATAAGGCATATAAACCTGGAAGTCCCTCCTTCGAGTCCAGAATTGTCCAGAATAGTCTCTAGTGCTTAACTTCTGGCAGAAAGTCCATAACCCCAGTTAAAAATACTTATTCTTTTTAATTAGTTTAAATTTTTCTGAGGTCTTTGCCTCAATGACATCATCCTTTGGCAATGGATTTCCACAATCTAAGGATGCACTATGAGGGGAAATTATTTCCTTTTATTAGGTTTGATTTTGCTGCTCTCAGTTCTATTGCAAGAACTCTAATTCTCATATTATACAAGTTAGGGTTAGATTTTTAAAAGTATTTAGGCACCAAACTCATTGATTTGTCTAAATTCCATTTAAAGTCTGATTATTGGTGGATGAAAGTCCTTCATCTGTCATTTTAGTGTTTATTGTGAATATTTTCATCATGACTCCTTTCTAAGATTAACTGTAAATTTTCAAAGCTCAAGGCCTCTTTGCAGTCTTGTTGCCTGTCTCTGTGTCTTCTAATTCTGCAGTTGCTTTTCATTTTTTTGAGAGAGGGTAACCACAATTGAATCCAGTATTGCAGATGAGGAAAAGCTATTTTTTTTAATAATACTGGTATAGTGTTTTTATATATTCTATTCCATTCCTTTCTTTGTGCATTTAATCATTTTTGTTCACTTTTTCAGTTCCTTCCCTGCATTATATTGAAACCTCCATTTAGCAAATCACAATACTACCTAGTCTTTTTTCCTGTATTGATAAAGTCATTTTTATACGATCTTGAACTAAGCTCCAAAACATGAATCTAACAATGTTGAATTAGGCTTCTAATAATAATAGCCTCAAAGAATACAGTGGAATTATGATGAGTGAGTGTTCATAAACTTAATGTTTGGCTGAATTCGATATTTAAAATATATTATTTTCTCAGGACAAATGACAATGTAATTATACTGGCACAACAATAGGAATGCAACTGAATTCCTGTTTAGTAAAATTGGCTTTTCCAAAGGTGAAGTTTACTGCTTTATTTTTCTCAATATTTTTGTTTTGCATTTTGTTTATAATGAAGGTGTACAGCTGTCATTTTAACAGCTATCAGAGTAATAGCTTTGAATCACAAGCTTTTCAAAGTTCTGTATACTTTGGGAAAAAACTCCCATTAACTTCAGTATGCTTTGGATCAGGCAGTAGAGAAGTAAAGAAATTGGGAGGAATTGGTGCCTTATGGTTGGAATTTTTCTTTTGAGAAGCAGATCTTTTGTATGTGTGCTTGTAGATTTGTGATCTTCATGCATAAAATCCTTCTAGAAGCAATTTAAGGCTGAAGCATTCTTCAAGATAAAAGTAGGAGAGTTCAGGAACCTAGCTACAGTATGGTGATCCCACAAACTCTACATTTTATCCTCAGTTTCCAACTTACTGTTCTTTTTAATTCAGAGAGAATTCAGGTTTTGTAAAGGTGCTTTATTTGAAGTATTACAAACTGCATACTGACAGAAGTGACACATCCTCTACACTTGCAATATAGGCTTTCTTAGTACTGTCCAGCCAGTGCTCTGCAATCCTGACCTGGAGAGTAATTTAGTCTTTATGTTCATTCACTCTTAAGTATATTTGCAGGATAGGCAGAGAGCTAATTATGGTGGTTTTTTGTGAAGTGGACACCTGTCCACTAGAACATATACTGAGACCATCAACTCATTTTACATCAGCAACTGAACAGCTGTCAGATGGTAACAACTTTCGATCACCACCAACCTGGGCTGAATTTGAACTGGTGACCTAGAGGTGAAATGCTCTATATCCTATTACTAATTCCTTGAGGCCTCTGGTTTCCCATCCATCACAGTTTTCAAATGACAGTGCATATCAGAATTCTCTTAACAATAACTGGCTCAGATACACAGTATGTATTTCAATATGTAATACGTGCTTCAGGTTTTTTTGTACGTTATATGCTTAAGGGTGAGATTAGCAGAGGAAAACAAGAGCCTGTTATTGTCGTAAGTTCTTGGAAGTGAGCCTTTTTGTTAGCAAAGTTGTGCTTTTGCAGTTGTTTTGTTACAGTGATGTTTTGTGTTGCTCTGATTAATAACTACCAAAATGAAGTGTTTTGATGCTTTTAAAAATGACATTTAATTCTCAGTCTCCAATTATGCCATCCTGTAATCTTACTGATTTTATATATTTTTTTCCATGACAAGAAAGTTAAATGAAATCTAGTGTAAAAACAGTCAACAGTTTTTATTTGAGTAACTCTGCTTCAGAATTGGCTATGACATGTGGAATTGGCCCAGGGCTCTCTCTCTCTCTCTCACTATATAATAATAAAGAGTCAGTTTAGGGTATATTATCTCCCTATATGAGAAGTGGAAACTTACTTGCAGACTTTCTTCTTTATTCTGTCATGGGAGTAGTTTGTCAGCCACCCACATTAAAATAAGTTCTGTAGGTCAATCAGAACTTCTTGTAGCTTCCTTCTAAAATCTGTGAATCCTGAGGCCCCTTTTGGAGAGCAGTGCCATCTACATGGAGCCCTCTGCCCCTGCAACGCCTCTCAGTTCCTCTTGATATCCACCTTAACAGCTTTTTGACAGTATGATTCTCAGGCCTCGAATTGTAAAGGGCTTCTCCAACACCTGCTTCTCCAGAATGCTTCCGTCTTTATCAGGAGGGTGTGCTCACATTGCAAAGGGGAAACCTGAGTAACCAGTGCTGACTTTGGCAAAGTCAGCATTTAACTTTACTCAGGAAATCTGTAAGGATTGGCGAACAGTGCATGCAGCATTGACCATTTTTCAACCTCGAACATAGCATGTCCCTGTCCCATGTACACTAACTGTTAATGTCTGCTGTAGCAGGTGAGGGTTGGTGTCTGGAGAAAGAGTAGATACCATGAATTTCTCCATCCTTCCTATGGAATTGGTAGGACATGGGATTCTTAAGGAGTAAATTTTAAGTAATTGAACTAAGCTGAAAGTTTGGGGAACAGATTGTCCTTTCCTTCCATCTAAAATGTAAATGTTTTCCACTGATTTCTCTTTCTAACAGATGATTGTGGAAAAGAACACTTTTTGTAATTTGCCATTTGTTTTTAGAAAATGCACTAGTTTATAGTGTGGAGTAAATAAGGTAACATTAATAGTTTTCAAGAATGTGATTATTAATGTTTTTATCATTGTGACTTTTTGAACTTGGCTCACAGCTGTTCTTCTCCAGAGAATATGCCTGCTCTTACAGCTAGGTGTCTGTTACTGTAAGCAAAAGAACTTGCACATGCTGAAAATTAATAGAGATTTCTTTTTTCATCGTTTCCCATCCTATGAATGTAAATTCTAGATTTTGTTAGGGTTAAGGTTGCTATTTTTTACATGTGTCCTTTTAACTACTAATTTGTGATGGTTCAATTGAGTTTTAGTTTCACTGAAATCAACTGGACATAAATTTGTTCTGAAATGTAATTATCACTTTTAATGGATGGCCTAAATAGATGTTTTCCTGAGTTAAGGCCTACAATACTAAGGTGGTAGCACTTCTAGAAACACCTATGCCAAATGGATAAGAGAGACCTACTAGCATTGTTTTGTAGTGAGGTTTTTTATTATTGAGATTTTATTTTTTACAAAAAGTACTGTAATGTACTTCAGTATAGTTAATTGAGGATTGCTGTATAGCTGTCTGTCTGTCTATGGGTATGTTGTTACTTTTCCAGAATTTTCTTCTGACCATTTTCAAGTTCATTTTTAATTTCTGTTCTCACCTTTTTAGAGTTACCTTTTGCATTAGAGTTACCATTAGCAGTTTTTAATACTTTGTACTTAAACTGTGTCTTCACAGCAAATGACATACTTGTCCTTCAGGTGAGGGGGGAAAAAAGAAGCTATGATCTATACAGACATTGAGTGAGCCAGCTCACACTAACACCATTAGTTTGAATCTGCTATTAGATAAAACTGCCAAAAGGCCCCACTGAAGCACCCAAGCTATACAGATGGTGTGGAGCCAGGTCAAACTAACACACTTCTTCTGCTAAAGCACTCTTTCCCTCTGCCAACCCTGTGTCTGTCAGCAACCTAACGGCTGCTCCCTGGGCCACCGCCACTCAGGAGAGCCCATTAATTGTGTCCACTAGCTTTTCCTTGCTAACCCACCACCCATCTGAGCAGCAGGGCAGCAATTGAAAAGCCAGGAACTGAGAGTGCCCAAGGCTTGCTCCCTGCTGCCAGCTTTTAAATTGCTACCATGCCACTCACCTAGGCAGTGGGGAATCTGGCAGGAGTTGGCAAAGCCTCTTGCCTCTTTCCAAAACCAGGGACTGCTTGGTTTAAGAGAGAAGTCAGGGAGCAGTGGCTGCTGCTTCTCCCCTAGCTACTCCCTGTGCTTTCTCAAGACTGGTGTGACCCTGGCCTGGCTCTACTCCTCTTAGTCCCTGGGAGGAGTTAAGCCAGGGAAAATTTTAGACACTAGTCTCCTGGGAGAAAACTGTCCCTGATTTAACCCTGGTTGTTCCTGGGTTATTTTTCTCCTGAAGCACCCATTTTCACTCTGGGCAGAAAAAGCCTGAACACCTGTGCACTTTTGGTTTCTACAGAACAACGATGATTCTCCTGGGGTAAACTCAGTGCCTGTATGTAGCCTTAGTCTGTGTGTATAAGTACTAAAATGAAGCAACAGAAATACATAACCTTTCTGTGAATGTTTTCTGTGTATATTATAGACCATATAAAATGTGTGTGTGGTATTGAGAACATACACATATAGAGATGTATTAATCGCCTATGTATGTGAAATGTGTTAAATATGGTATGGCTTTTTATAGGATCTAATTCATATAATGCCCCTCAATGAAGCAGGGAGGGAGGCAGGATATATTTGGCCACCTCCAACAAAACCTAAGATGGTCTGTATGTAATAATATATCTTTGATTAGGGTGTTTTTGCAGTGTCATCATACTGACTAGAGTCAGATTCTTATTTGGCTTATCATAGACACCAGGTTTATGTGACCTAGAAAATATATGGGGTGTGTGTATGTGTATTTTTAGCACAATTTAAGGGTATAACCAAGGTTAAGAAAGGACCAGGAAACTTGCAAGAAAGAATTACTTCTTTCAAAAATAAGGAAATGTTACATTGATTCTTAATAACTTTGATTATTTTTCAAAACCTGCTGGTGCACTTGGTGAACTTTAGAAAGTAAATTGCTTTTAATTACTAAATGGTTGTTATATAATGTGTAGCCAATTCTAAAAATGAATCTACCAATCTATTGTGTGATTTCCATCCCCCCCATACAAGATAAGAAGTTGGATGACTGCAGAATGAGATCTTCAAGCTAACATATAGTTGTAACTTACTTCAGGTTTGCCTGCAGATCTTAATCTAATGTTGGAGAAGTAATTGGTCAGTAAAAACATGCCCCCAAATTATTAGTAATCTCCACCACTTTTACAGAATTTGCATTTAGTAGGTTCTCATGTTCCACAGCTTTCCTAAAAGTAGCTTACAGAAGTGATCTCTTTGCGGTTATGGATATCAGCCATTCAGCAGGTCAGGCAGTGTAATAACATCCTTGCATTAATCAGCAGCTAAGATTTATATCTGTACCTGTGGCATCACACTAATATAACTTAAAATAAACAGTGTGATGTTTTTATTAGTCATGTCACAAACAGCTTTCTCAGCTTGCTCACAGGCATTTAATTTTAAAATATGTCCAATCAAGATAAATTGTTTGGCAGTTTTGATCACTTAAAATAGAGCTATAATTCAAAAGAGAAGTGGTACATAATGTTGTTTTGAACAAGGAACTCTTAAATAAGGGACAGATTGTCTCATTGCACTAAACTGCTTTTGAGGTTTATGGCAGGGAAGAGAGGATGGGTTGGGTAGCGACTGGAAGACTTTCCTTCTTCCTTCATTCAGTCTGTAAATGTTATGACTTCAGAGGCACTGTTGCATCCTGACAGCTCCACTGTCTACAGTCCTTTGCAATTAGTGGTGTGGTAAAAACCATGATTCTCTGGAAATGTTGTGATCATTATGAATGTGGTTCTTCTAATTTTGTTCCCTGTGAACCAGATTCACCTAGATACTTTAGGTGAGTTAGATTAGGCTGCACCAAAGTCCAAACATTTAGCAAGGCAGATGTTCAGTTGGAAATATTGAGGAATAGAGATCAATTTATAGACTTTAGTATTAATGGTCCTGGAGCCTTAAAATTACAACTGTCCTGTAGAAAGAGAGTATCATTTTACAGGACTTGGTGTTCTTCAGCAGAATTCACTCTGCAAAGCGAAAAAATACTTTGGAGGACAGGTGTGATTGTAAGGCTCCATATTATATTTCTTGAGATTATAAGTGAACAAAGAATGCATAATATCCTACACTGGAATAATGTGAACTCACTTTGGATTTATTGGATTCCTTTACATAATAAAATATACTTAAAAAAAACAACACTGTAATGCAAAGGAACAGCAAATGGAAACCAGACATTTCTTTTTAATCTGTCGTTTATCCTGTGGTGCTAAAGCACTTGAAATATTGTACACTGAAATACTTTCAGATCTACTGAATGATGGCTGTCTCAGAGGTTTGAACTCACAAAGTTGGTGGATTTAGCCAGGTAACTCTCCTTAATTTGATGGCAGTTGTGTAGCTAAATCCCTAAATTTGCTTTGAAAACTTCTACTGATGTATACTAGTCTGCAATTGGTATTGCCAAAAAATGGTCTGAGATGTGATGGAGCTCAAGCTATTCTTGTTTGCAGGGTCAGTGGCCCATATGTCAAAGTATTTCACCTTTTACAAGGGACAGGGCCAACCAGTGGTATGTGTGCCACAAGAGGCAAAGGCAGCTTCTGTGTGGCACATGACAGATCAGGGATGGGACAGGGGCCACAGTGGCAGGTAAGACAGGGACCAGAAAGCAAAACAGCAAATTGGGCAGGGGAAGAGGATTAGAGTGGTACTCAGGGAGGGTGCGGGGCTAATTTGTGGCACACCGGCCAAAAAGGTTGGCTCCCATTATTTTACAACACTCTACACCTATGCTAGTCTCACTTCCTGAAACAAGAAGAGTGAAAAATACAAAGCTTGTTAAAGTTGGTAGCCTGTAACAAAAGTGAAGAGGCTTAAAACTAAGTTTAAAGCTCCAATTTTAATGCATGCCTTGTTTACATGCTCCCTAGATTTGTGCGCGGGGCAGATGTGGGCTAGGGCTCTGCACTCTGCTGCCATTGCCCCAGGAGCCATGTGAAGCCATGTTGTGCCAGTAGCCACCACACAGGCAGGGGACATGTGGCATGGCCAGCACGCAGCTCTGCGGGCTAAGGCAGCAGGGCACAGAGCCCCAGAGGGCAACCCACCTCAACCCCACACACAGATCTGGGGGGCACATGCTCCCCAGACTTCCCCTGGGGGTGTGCACAGCGACCCCTCGCACCTCTGGACAAGCCAGCCGTGGCTCCGTCCCACACTGGGGACAGAGCACTGGGGCCCTATTTGCCCAGGTTGCAGCTGGTCGTCTATCTCTGTCTATGTGTGGCTCCCCCCACCTTCCCGCTCCCTCCTGCTGCAGCCACCTGGAGCCCACACCTGTCTGCCCTGTGGTCCTTTATGCTGCCATAGCTGCCCTGCTGGGTGGCTTGGAGGCGGCGGTGATGGCAGCAGAGTGGAGCTCAGGTGCGGGTTCCAAAACTACATGCTCAATTAATGCATAATAAAAATCAACACAAGAACCCATTAACACATTAATAGCATATATATGTTAACTGTGATTAATTGACAGCCCTAAAATAAATACATTTTTCATAGACTTCGTTGAGCCTGGGACTTCACCCTGGGTTGCACCTTGGGTTACCTATCACAGTTGAGAATTTGAACATCTGAATAGCAAGGTTATTAATAGACATGCCTTTTTAATCCATCTATCACAACACATTTTTTAAAGTTCTGAATAAATAACTATGATTGCCTCTTTTATACAGAAGGAAAGGCCAAAGCAATAGAGGGTTAAGTGATGGACATTGAGTATAGTTAGGAACAGAACACTAATGTACTGATTCCCAGAAAAGTGATTTATCCTTTGCTTATTATATGCTTTGCATTGCCTACACCCAGTTGCCAGCCAACATGTATTAAGAGCCCCAGTCTGTTACAATTACACCTGTAAAAACCCACTGACCATGTAGGTGTATCTGAGGGCAGAATTGGTCCATAACATATTCTTTTTACTGATTGCACAGAATTCAATGCTTGCACAAATCCTATTAGTAAGGTTGCATCCATGATCAATTAACTACTTGGAACAGATGCCTTAATTTTCTGACTACTTATTTCAACCAGGAGTAAGATTATATGAAAAAACATAGCATAAAGTACCATAACATATGTTTGTTCACATTGGCAGTTGTGACAAGAGGGTCAAAGTACAGAATGTTACATATACCGTATAAGCGTGCACTTGCATTTATAAGTTCGTAGGCATGTAATGTAGGAGATTAGTTGAGTTCAACAAATATAAATATAATGTCAAAAATTTGACTGTGTGCCATTTTGTTTTAGGCAGTTACTTGGCAAAAGACCAGAGTGTCAGATCACAAAATGGCCTTTATGTCAGTTCTGGGAACAGCCGTTATGGGCAGTATGGTACCTTTTCAACACTGCTGTGAAGATCCTGAGGTGAGTTTAAAATTATTTTCTCCACCCTATTAAAAACCCCCCCAAAAACCACCAATAATTTTTTGTTAAGTACTGAAGTTAATTCTTTATTTAAAAAAGAGGGCAGAACTCCTAAATCACATTCATCAAATCAAGCGTAAAATTTTATTCATTTACTGATTTGTGTTTAATATGTTTGGTGATCAAAAATGTACTCTAAGAATCAGCTAGTCGGGACTCGTACCACTGATCAAATGACAATAGAAACAGTTGTGACAAATGCAGAATTGCTGCTCACTCAGTGCTCTCTTGTTTTAGGATTCTTGTCATTGGTTAGAGAGGTCGTCTAGCTGTTTAAGACTGTATAATACAAAATATCTTCAATATTTGTTTAAGGGTAAGTGGAGGGGTTTTTACAGCAAAATAAGAGAATTCTAAAGGAAAATGTACAACATTTTCTATTAATTTAAAGGTTATACTACTTCAATTTCAAAATCATCTGCATTTTTCTATTCCTGATGAAATTAAAAGGAGTTTTACTATTTCAGTGCCTCTTACCTAATATCAGAGTTGTTTTGACTTGGAATTACTCTTCTTTATCTTGGGCTACCACATATGGGAGTGTCTCATACCACCATTCTCTGTTAATCATTAATTTTGCTCCTTGTCTTACACATTGAAAGTTTGACCACAATAGCGTAAGAATCATGGTCTAAATCATGGTCTGTGTAGTACAGGGGTGGGCAATTATTTGGGCTGGAGGGCCACTCCATGAGTTTTGGTGAGCTGCTGAAAGCCACAGGCACACACGTACAGGTACTTGCGCATACACACACACACA
>JAGPOW010003685.1:52952654-53086643 GCA_030014935.1 Caiman crocodilus
ACACACACACACAGCTCCCTGCAGTTCTTCCTGCACCCCCTACCCTACCAGCCTCTCCCGCTGCACCCTTGTGGCCTGAAATGGTGTCTGGGAAAACAATGCAGTACCAGCCCTTCCTGCCCTGGCCACATACTGGGGATTCAAGGTGGAGGAGAGGATGCAGAGAGAGGGAGTCGGGAGCTGTGGGTTATCTGCATCCTGTCTGTGTTTTAGTGCTGTCTTTTAGGGCTGTATGAAGCTTTGGTCGCTGATTCGATTTGGAGGAGATTCGGCCTGATTCGGAGGCTCAATCTCTGAATTGAATCAGGAGACCGATTAATCTCTCCGAAGCCTCTGATTTGATTTGGAGAAATTCGACAATTCAGACATAGACAGCTTTACGTGTTTTTTCTACATACCTCAGGGTACCAGGTGACTTGTGAATGTTGAAATGGTAGGGCAGATGGAGCGTCCCACAGGAGCTCAGGGGGTGTTCCCAGCACAGTCGGTGGTGGACCCGGAGCACACAGGGAACCTTCCTCTGCCCCTTGACTAAGCACTTGCTGTCTCCTGGGTTGGGGAGGGTACCCAGGATCCCCCCACAGCCAAACACAGAGCTGGGAGTGGGGGTGGCCCCCGCACACTTGGCAGCAAACCCAGAAGTGGACCAGAACTACTTCTGGTCCACTTCTGGGTTCACCACCAAGCACATGCGGGGGGGGCCTGCTACGTTCTTGTGGGCCACTTCATCTACCCCAGCACTGCAGCATTCACAAGCCACACCTGGTACCTCAAGTTATGTAGAAAAAAACATCTAAAGCTGTGTCTATGGTCGAATCACGGATTCTCTGAATCTTCAGATTTGGATTTGGCCAAATCAAATTGGGGCAGTGATTTGAATCGAGCCAAATCTGAATCGGATATGGCCCACTTTACACACCCCTATGGTCTTTTCCCATTTCTCCCTGAACTGTCTTCCCTACCCTGGCACGTGGCTGGCCTGGCCAGCTCTACACTGTGTTCCCACACCTGCTTTGGGCCATGTGGGCACAGCTGGAGTGGCTCCTACCTGACCTGACCACATGATGGGAACTTGAGGGTCAGGCAAGATCCACTCCAGCTTGCCCACATGGTGCGACCTGAAGCAGTGCGCGGAAACACAGCACAGCATTATGTTAGCGGTGCCTGTGCCCCTATCAGGGCTGAGATAATTTACAGCTCCTGGCCCTCTTCCCTCTGTGCCCCCTCCACTGCCAACAGGGAGAACCATACTTGAGCCTTGACTCTTGCCAGAGGCTGGGCTGTCTGGTTTGTGACAGGCTGCAGGGTTGGAGCTGTGCACACAGTCTGGCTAGGCAGAATCTTGGTCAGGAGCTCAGAGCCGGCTGTCTTAGAGCATATGCCAGGGGTCAGTGGATAGGGCAGGGCAGGCTAGAGAGCGGAGTGGCTGCCGGGGTGCTCCTGCTGTAGCTGGCTACAGCATGCGGAAGGGAGAAGGGTGAGAGGCACTAAAAGCTAGGGCAGCCACAGGCTAGATACAGTTCTCCTTCAGAGAAGCAGCCATAGACCAGATAGAATAATTTGGCAATCTGTATTTTGCCCACCCCACGTCTAGAAAAATGGTTGTAAAACAGAATTTAGCATAACCATATGAATATTATTGTGCTAGTTTGTTCATGCAGATCTAATCTCTTGCTGAGCACATGAGGACTTTTATGTAACGTGTATATGCAGAGAAGTAGGAAGGGCAGGTTATTTTAGATTTTGCACGATCATCTGGTGATTGGCTTAGGAATGGCACTACAAAGAAACTGTTGTTACCTGTGGGCTCAATAGATGTCATGCCCTCCTACACAAATGCCAGGTACAGATACCTATCTAGGTATATAGTAGGGAATGGAGTTAATGGACAATTGAAAACTATTTGAATCCACTGGCAAAGTCAGATCGTTAGACCACTGTCTGCTGTGTCAGGGAGGCAAGTATCCATTCCATGCATCTTACAAATTGGAGAAGTGATAGATTCTATGCTCAGGCTTCCTATCTGTCAGATTGGCCTGATAGACCCATAGCTATAACCAATAACTAGCTTATGCGCTTTTTGTATAATATAATCATACAAAATCTACATTAAAATCTTTACAGTTTCAAAGTTGAGCACTCAGAATGTGGGAAACCTTTAATCCCTCTGCTTGTGCATATGTGTTTTGATGCAGTCTTTAATTACTGTTATTCTACAAGACTCCTGCCTCATTCAGTGTGTAGAAAGTGCTTTACTTAATGAACAGTTAGTTGATATTTTATTTTCTTGTTCAGGATGCATGCCTACATCTTATTTACTGCACACTATTCCATCTTTGCTCAGCAAACAGAATTAATATTCCCTTGTACACATGAGATCATCTTTCTTTTCTTGCAATCCACTCCTCATTCACTGAACTCCTTCCAATATATGCAACAAACAAAACCAGATTCCAAAAGATGAGGCTCTTTCATTATGCAACATTGATTCATCCCCAGAGCAGGACCAGTCTGAGCACTGAATGAAGTTGAGCCTTATAGAACAATAGAGCTTCATTGTAAAACTTAACACCTACTTTATAATGAAAGTGGATAAATTAAGGTTACAAAGGCATACATAATTTTGGTAGTGTTGAAGTGATGCTGTTGCCATAGTGGTCCAGGAAATAAGCAAGCGGCAAAAAAACTTGTGGGTAATATTTTTTATTAGACCAACTGCATGGTCCAATATATGTATTTTGCAAAATAGTTAATTTTGATACATCCTAACTATTGAGAGCGTGACCTTTGCAAATAATTGTTTAACTTAGATTTTAGTCCGCCTTGTCTAATTTCCTAAACTTTTTAAAAAGCAAACTAAAAAAACCAGTTGTGCCATGTTGCTTCATATTGATGCCTACATAAGGGCCTGGAAGGAGACAATGACCAGCCCTTCACCAAAGAGCTTATAGTTTAACTACCAGGCAAGAGGCCATAGATAGATGCCGGCAAATGGAAGAGCAGAAGGAAACAATATAACATTATTTGTCAGTGTAATAGGCAGAGGTCCTAGCACACCCACTGTTGTCAGTTCTTCTGTAGATGACAAGAAAAGAGACAGTTTTAATTGGGTAGCATGGTAGAAGATTACAGGGACTCCTTTCAAACCTGAAGGGGTAACATGAAAGAAAGCTCAAGGAAGCTTGTTTGAAAATCTAACAGGCAGATATTAGAAGCTGACATCAGACTTGTGGAACACAGGAAACCATACCAGGAATAAATTGTAATCATCCACATGAACTAAACTATATAGAGATGCAGCACTTTGCCAGAGGTTTTCCCAAACTACTGAGCATCAGGAACCTTGGCATCCATTCTGGGCCATGGCCAAAGGTGTGTTGTAGTGAACAGAGATTCTTTCACCTCCTTCTGAAGTTTGGCCTATTCTTCTACTTCCCCTCACCTGTCTTGGTCCTAGTCTTGTTTCTTCCTCATCCTGGGTTCATAATCCCAGTCCTTTTGTTTCCTGAGTAGTCACTTTTAGTTCTCTTCCCCAGATGTCCCATCCTAGTTCCCCTTCACTGGTCCAGTCTCCCTTACCTTTGATCCTGGTCTCCCTGGCACACTTTTCCCTTCTATGCCCTTATGCCCACCGTCAAGCTTTTTGTCCATTCAGGTTGTCCAGCCTGTTCTTGTCTTGTTTTTTATTGGATAATGTCTTCTACATCCTCTCTTTACCCTGAACCCCCAGTTTTCTTTTACCTCCACCAGTGTCTACCACTATGGCCCCCTCCCTTGATACCTTTCTTCCTTTTAGCTGTGTAGTCTGCATTTGAATCGGGCAGCTTCCTTTTTCACGCTCTCAGGACCTTAGTGAGGGTGAAGTGATTGAGAGCATGAAGAGGAGAAGCCCTGTGCTCTTGGTTGCATTGTGGGGACTTGAGATAGGCAGGGTCCAACCCAGAGCTGAGCAAAACTTTCTCTGCAATTGCAGTTCTTAGCTACTCCAGGCTATGTGAATGTATCTGATTAAGCTGTGGCCTAGCACAACTGTAAGGAGTATATGTAAATTCTGATTTTTGTGCAAAATCTTGTAACTTGAGAAAATGTTGTGCCAATTTTTCATAAAAGTGGCAAAAGATACCTCTCATACAAAGGCCACTTCTTGCTAATGTTAAGTCTCTGCCACCAGAGCATGGAGGTGTGATATCTTTGCAGGGAGTAAAGGACAGGATTTTTTACCATAGGCAAAACATAGTGTTGTATCTTGATCTTGTCTACATTGATAACAACCTTGTTCCTCCTTTATCAGGTGTTTTTACTGCCTCTCTCCTGCCTGTTTGCTTCCTGATAATGTCTCTATCCTGTATGTGTTTATTTATGGAGTTTTACAGCCATCTGCTACTTAGCTGTGCTATGTCTGCTTCTCTCTGAGGCCTGGAGAAGAGTACCATGATATCTGAAAAATTGGCTACTATGCAGTTGGTCCAATAAAAGATATCACACACAAAAATTCTTGCCATTCCCATATTGCCCCCTCCTTGTTCTTGGAAATAGCTGAGCCATTTTTTCCATCTCCCCAAAAAGCCTGAAGATGCCCATCATGGAAGATTTCAGCTCGGATAGTTAAAATTTGGCAAAGACAGAATCAATGAGAAAACTGTCTTATAAAGGGAAGTACTGGTAAGTTTAATAATAGTTAGTGCTCTCAATCCTACCTGGCCTGCATGTTGCATATGTTTTAAAAAAATTATCATTACAGCAGTTAGTTAATATGGTACAGTATTACTGAATAGATTCAGTTTTAGAAATATTAAATCATTGACTTTATTATACTGCATACTGACATCCCAAACATTGCAGCTGTTATTTGCCAATTTAAAAAAAGAAACTGAAGTGTAAAAGAGAGGCATTTAGATTAGAAGCAATAGAATTGCAGAATATAAAATATAGAAGAGCAACTTGTTGTTTTTCTTGATAATGATCCAACAGACAGTTGATACCTCATGAACTTGAAGAGTGGCATTTGGTTGTTCTGTAATGCTGATGACTAGAATGCTCCCTCTTGCACACTGAATGTTTATTGTAGTTTGAAGAGTACTAAATAGAATGCCAATGTAATGTAGCTAAACCAGTGATTCTCAACCTTTTTATACTTGAAGCACCCCTCTGTGACTTATGAATTGAGCAGCACCCATTATTATAATGCTTAGCTACTTGAAGAGGGGCCAGGAAAAGGAGGAATAGCTGGTGAGGAAGAGCCTGCATTGCAGTGAGTGGGGGGAGGAGGAGCTGCTGGAAGGGAAGAGCCTATATTTACTTCCTCAATCTTGTCTCCTCTCTCCCTGGGACAGTCTTAAAGGCTCTCATAGCACCCCAGGGTGCTGTGAGACCCCAGTTGAGAATCACTGAGTGAAATGGTCATTGCAAAGGGTTCTGCTGAAGCCAAAGGCTTGTATTATTTTGTATGTCTGAGATTTTGATTTAAGTAAGTATAAAGACTGTGACCAATCTATGGGCTATGGTGAGTCACTTAAACACAGCCCAGCTTTTTAAAGTGCTGAACACTTGCAGCTCCTGCTGAAAATGTTTAGATGTATTAGTGCTCTGCATCTCTGGAAAGCAAGACACTTTGATTTAGGTATCTCATTTTGGATTTAGGTGCCTAGTTTCAGGCAACTTCTGTTTGACTCTTTCAGCCTATATATGGCTCTCTTCCCCTGCCCTTGCAACTGTGTGAATGTATTGTTTGTGAAAGGTGCTGGATGCATAGCTTTGGACAAAAAGCTTTCTATTTATCTGCAATACAGGTGGAACAGGTGCAGCATAGTTACATGTCAAGATTCTCAACACTACCTTGATAATGTGCTTTCAGCCTTGACCCAGGGAAATGAGGTCCTGGCTTAATCTCTTTGCCTAGTCATTCTCTTGCCTTTCTGCTGAGCCTATAAACTGGCATGTCAGTTATTTCACGAGTTTCATGGTATGAGCACTATATATCTGGGAACTGAACCAGATCCCCTCAAATTTGTTTCACATTAACCTACTGAATAAGCATCAGGCTAGCAACTTTTCTACTCTGTGAACTGGTGGTATAGAGATAATGGAGACTGTACCCACAAGAATCAACCATGTGTTATGTTCTGTGATTTATAAAACATTTGATTTACAAAGCAAAACACAAGGAACCTGTCTGTTAGCATCTTATTGCTCTGAGACAACTCATCATGTCTCAGGTAGGCAGTTTTGTTTCCTTGTTGATGCTTCATAAATTTGCCTAAACTTGCCAAACGGATAGAATGTAAGGATTTGTAAGAATGCCTGGAGTAAACTTGAACAATCTAGGCATGGGGAGCCAGACTCTGGCCTCTGATTAAACTGCTTTGAGCTAATGACTGCTTTACAGGTGCTTTATGACCATCAGGGAACAGCCAGGTGTTGGAGCAGGTTGTGCTCCAGCAATTCCTACCTGTGTGGCTATAGCTGTCAGGCAGACATGGGATGGCACTGTGGTCTGATAATCCTAGGCTGTAGAATAGCCCCTGAGACTGTTGTGAAGACCAGCAAAGGAGACTTAAAGTGATTTTTCTGTGGCCATATCACCTTCTCACTTGCAACAAATAGAGTTCTGGGGCAGCTGAGGGTCTGGGCTAGGAATTTCTCAACACATTCTGGTGAGGAAAATAGATAAAATATTATTTTTCTCAGTTTCTCTCAATTCTTTTCTTGGGCCTGGTTTGTAATTTTCAAAAGCAATTCACATTTGGGTCATGGGGTGAGTTTGATGCCACAGTCTGGTGTTGGAAATGCTGGAGGCTGCAAGCGGTAGAGGAACAGTGGAAAAAACCCTGGTCTGTTCACTCTCCTTTGAAACATCTACTCTCTGCTACTGAGACACAAGATACTGGGGAATATGGACCTATGGCCTGATGCACTAAATGGAAGTTCTTATGTTGTTATGTTATGTTCTCTTCATGAGTGCCCTGTTTTGTCTAAATAAATGTGTTGGAAAACTTTTTTTACATTGTACTGTGCTTGTTTTACAATTTTAGATATCTCTTTCTGGATTTCTTCCAAAACTTGATTCAGACAAGTCTTTGACAAGTCTTTCAAGTTCAGAAAGGAGTTTTATTTTTATAAACAATCGGCCAGTACATCAGAAGGAAATATTGAAGGTACTGCCATCTGGCTTTTGATTTTCAGTGTAATGAAAATAAGGTTATTTGAAGTGAGACCTATATCAGGTCTAACTTTCTGCTCATGATTTGTTATCTGGCATAAATTGGTTGCAAAATTCTTTTCTTTTCTTTCTTTCTTTTTTTTTTTTTTTACTTTTATTACATTTATGTAGTCTCCTTCCGAAGCTCAGGGTGGCTTACAACAAAAAAACAGTTACATTTAGAAAAACTGATAACAATATTAAAATAAAACAATATGTAATAAAAAAACCTTCCTCACAGAACCCCCAAATTTAATGCCATCTGCAGAAATCCTGCCCAGATAAAAAGGTATTTGTTTATCATCACTTCTGGAAGACCATCCAGCTTTTGGCTTTGGGTTGCAAAATGGGGAGGAAATTTCAAAGCTGAAGAGGGACTACTGAGAATGAACTCTCATGTCTTCGTCAAATGAAAGTGGCATGCAGAGGTTGATAGCAGCCGATTGTAGGGATCACAATAGAACATAACAAAGGTGGCATCCGTTAGCTATGTAGGGCCCAGACTGTTTTGAGTCAAAAATTAAGAACAGCACCTTGAATCATACCCAGAAAATTCTTGGAAGCCAATGCAAAGTGGAGTACCAAAGTAACGTGCAACCGCATCAGAAGGCAGACCACTGTGTTCTGCCCCTGCTGCTGCTTCTGCATGATCAGTAAGGGCAGCCCCAAGTACATTGTATCACAGTAATAAATCTCAGCCTTTAGATGAATGCATCAGTACTTCAGTTTCTGTACTTTAGACATCTTTAAACATTTTTATACTTAATATATTAGATTATAGGTACTGAATTAGAGTACTACTAGAAAAACTTCACCCCAAATGTTTTAGATAAGAAATCTGAAGTATTAAACATTTCTTTGAAGCCAACTCTAATAGAATTATCTTCATGGCTTTCTCTAAGAATCCTGCATCTCTTTTTTTTTTTAACAAAATTATGGTCAGTGTCAGAAAACAATATAAAAGTCTCAATTTGGTCATATTATTCATTGCTTATTCATGCTGAGCTTCTTGAACAATATACACACATGTTCTTTTAAAAATGTTGTATGTGTATTTAGTCAAAATGAAAGCATTGGCTAGTGCAGGGGATAGTGTAGGCAGAATTTGATACAGTGCAAGTGTCCCCCCTCAGCTGTGCCACAGCACACCAATTCTAATTTGCAGCAACATTGCTATTCTAGTTCAGCTCTCGGAGAAGTAACTGCCAGTCCTGACCAAATGTATGTGTGATAGGTTTTGTGATGGGCAGAAAGAAATCATTCCCACTTTGGACCCAAAGCTGTCTGACTCCTGTGTAAACTGTGTTTTTAATTTTGCATTGTTCTAAGAGGGAAGAAAAAATGGTGTATCATGTAATTGTAGTTCACTGTTTTTTAGAAAGCAAGTCATGAGGGTAAATTTTTCAGCAGTTAATCCATAGTTGTCTATTTTATGAAAGAGAGTTTATGATTCCCCCCCGCTTCACTGCACTCAGTATGTGCACTTCTAGAAGGATCTGTGATTCTGCATAGAAACACATGGTCCTTTCACAGGCCTACCCTGCTGAGAAAAGTTCAAACCTAAACAGAATGGTTGAATAGTCTCATAGTAGCAGTTTAGATTTATTTTTTTTAACTCTACCAGGACATTAGAGAAACCAGATCCTGTGGGGCATGCATGAAATCCTAAAATCAAGCAAGAGTTAAGAGAGGGCTTAACTTTGTTCCAATTTTGATTTGAATTACAAAGGAACCCCAATCTGCAGGAGAGGGTGAGCTTGATCATGATGGAAATTAATGAATAAGGTGGTTTCATACATCCTTTTTCTTCTCATAGAAAATAATAGTATTAATTTTAGCATACATGCATATACATTCATATTCTTTTTCCCTCTCAGAAGTAAATGCATTTGGTCTGGAAAAAGTATAAAAAAGCATTGGATCGCCTGCCCATTTTGGGCATCAGTTCTAACTCCAACAGTAGCTTTTAGTCCAAAGATATGAAATGGAATATGCTTACAATTTTATAAAGCTCAAGTGGCCAGTATCAGTAGTTTGGCGCAGATTCTTTGGGAGACAGATGGCACAAAGGGAATGGAAATCACTTGCAAATGCCCTTATGGGTATTCTTATATGCCAAAATTCCCAGGGGAACTTTTTTTTAGTGATTCTTAATTTGTATAGTTTAGGATTTTACTTCCTACCTTTGTATCTGTTCTTTCTATTGACTACTTCTCTTTGTTGAATTTATCCATAGTTAGTTCGACAGTACTATAATCTGAAGTCTCAGAAAGATTCCTCTCGTTTGTACCCTGTGTTCTTTATTAAAATTACTATACCTGCTTCTGCTGTGGATGTGAACTTAACACCTGATAAAACTCAGGTCTTACTGCATAATAAGGTAATTTAATATTTTACTTTTTTTTTTACTTTGGCACATACTTACTTTGGCCTTGATCCTACAAACTCTTACACAAAAACTTTAAGTAGATTAACGTGGGTTTCAAATGCTTGGTGTTTGCAGAATTGTGGTTGTATGTAACACACTGCTATTGTAATGCAACTGTTTCTTGTGAAAATTATTTATTCAAATAAGTAGTTATTTGATTTAAAGCTGACTTAAGTTGATTTTTAAAGAACAGAAATGAAGAGTTTACTTCTAGTTTCACAGACCTCTTAAGCCAGTTATTGTTGGTACTTATTTTTTATAGCAACTTTCATTTTAAGTAGATTTTATAGTGACTAAAACTAAGTAGAACTTTTATCTTTTTTTCACAATTATTTATGTGGTATTAAAGTGTTTGTATCAAGGCTGTCCAACTTCCAGATGGCTCTGCCAGTGGGGGCTGCATACCCACAGGCCACATCAAGATGAGCCACAGCTTCCCTAAGCCACACACCCCACAGATGCCTCTCCACACTGCTACACTATACACCAACAACCCCGCTCACTACGCACCACACGCCTGCAATCCCTGCCCCCACACAGCCACACTAGTATTCTACTGCTGCACCATGCTCCTATGACCCCCGCCCCCTGCGCGCAACTGCGTGCTTTCCTCCCTTCCTTTTCCTGCTGCACTGTATGTCCAGGTTCACCCTCAGCTTCCCATGCTGCTGTTCTGCCCTTGGGGTGGTGGCAGAAAGCAGCAACCAGAGGAGGGAGGGCGAGCCTGGAGACTCTGACTGCTGTTGCAGTTGGAGTGCTATGGGGAGTCTGAGCAGGATCCCAGGGGCTGCAGATTAACTCCTCATTGGCTGCCAGTTGGACAGCCCTTATTTATACTAAATGGGTTAATGAACATTAGTAGACTAGTTAGATACTGGAAATATTCAAATATCTGATATTAGATACCTAAAATGTTTATATACTAATGTGAGAGCTTGAGGAATAGATGGGAAGAATTGGCGATCTTAGTACAGTCAAGTAATTATGAAGTAATTGGGATTACAGAGATGTGGTGAGATAATTCACATGACTGGATTACTGTCATGGATGGATATAACTTAGTCAGGGAGGGTGGGGGGAAAAAGGAGAAAGTGTTTTACAATATAGAAAGAAGATGTAAATGTGCTATGAGGTGCAGTACAAACTGGGAGGTGACCTGTTGAAAGCCTCTCGATAAAGGTCAGAGGAAAGAGTAACACAGGGATTTGTGGTTGATCCCTGCTGTAGGCCATCCAATCAGGAGGAACAGGTGAACAAGGCTTTTTAAACAGCTAAAAGAATTTTCTCCAAACTGCAGGATCTGGTTCTAATGGGGGACTTCAGTTATCAGGACATCTGCTAGGGGGGAGACATAGTAGTGAAAAAGCAGTCTGGCAAACTCCTGGAGTGTGGTAGGGATAACTTTTTGCTACAGATGCTAGATGCTACATGCTACAGGCCAACGAGGGAGGCCAATGAGGGAGGAATCTCTGCACAACTTGATGCTCAGAAACAGAGGAATTGGTTGAGAATGTAAAGATAAAACGTAACTTGAATGATGCTGACCCAAGGCTAGAGTTTAAAATTCTAAGGTGAGGAAGGAAGCAGAGTAGCAGAATAAAGATGCTAGAGTTCAGAAAAGTAAACTTTAGCAAATTCAGGTAATTGGTATGCTGGATTGCCTGAGAGGAAAGCCTGAGGGGAAACAGAGTCCAGGAGAGCTGGCTGTACTTTAAGGAAGCCATATAAAGGGTGCAGGAGCAAGCTATCCTGATGTGACAGAAGACTAGAAAGTACAACCGGATTAGCCTAACTAGATTGTAGTCACTTCAGTGGGTTGGTAATTCAAAAAAGAATTCTACAAGTATAAACTTGGTTATATTACTAGATTACAGTATAGGAGTATCACATGGACATACAGGGAGAAAATTAGGAAGGACAAAACAAGATTTAAGATGCAGCTCACATGAGACATAAAGACTAAGTGCAGACAATCAAAAAGCCCAAGGCTGAATCAATTCAATCTTCACAGGTTAGTCTAAACTGTGTAGATTGAACTGATAAACTAATGAACAAACATTTACTTTTGATTCTGGAAATGCAGCCATGTGCCTGCAGTGGCAGAGGCCAGAAGCTAGGGGGTGCTAGAGCACTCCTCTCTGCTTGGCTGGAGCCAACAGCTTGGACAGGCTAGCCCGACCACCCTGCGAGGGGTTGCAGCAGAGGTTCAAAGCATTCTGCGATGTTGGAGGCTTGGTTAACTTGAATCTAGAGGGAATCTGGGACAGAAGTTCAATAAACTGATTTAACCTAAATCAGTTAAGTCTGATACTATGTCAATCCAAGTTTTTTTTAAACAGGGTGTGGCAATTTTGAAAGCAGTTTATGTAGGCTGAACTTCTGTTGTGTTACAGATTTGAATTGGTTTCTAATCACTTACATCAATTTATGTATAATTTCTGTTCCTAGCCAAGAGGCAGTAAAAAGGGATCCTACAAGTATGTCAAAAGAAGACAAAAAACAAATAAATTGTACAGAATGTAGAAGGCAGTCTACTTACAGGTGATGCAGCGGAGCTTGAAGTGTTTAGCACTTTATTTTTATTCAGTCTTTTCAGTATGGTTAGTTTCCAGATGACAAGCATGGTTGACAGCAAAGATAGAAGAAACAACCTAGAGTAGTGGAGGAACAGGTTAAGGATTATGTAGAGATGCTAAATGCTTTCAAATTGATGGGGCTGGATGGGATCCACCCTAGGGTATTGAAAAAATTGGCTAAGGTAATTTTGGAGTCTTTGGTTGTTTTCTCTGAGAGCATGTGGGAGGTTGGGTGAGGCCCAACATGACTGAACAAGGGCAAATATAAGTCTATAGTGCCCATTTTTAAGAGAGAGAAGGAGGAAGATCCAGGAATTACATTTGAGGTCATGTTGACTGGTTACTTGCCAAGATCAGGAAACAGATCCTCAAGGAGTCTGTTGTGAAGCACCTAGATGAGAACGAGGTGATTAGGAATGGCTAGAATGAATTCACCAGGACAGGTCATGCTTGACCAACCTGATTTCATTCTATGATAAAGTGACAGGCTCTTGGATGGGGGGTGGTGAGCAATGGATGTGATGTATCTTAACTTTAGTAAGGCTTTTGACCTAGTTTCCCTTGATGTTCTCATTAAACATTGGTATCAGAAGTGGACTGGCCAAGTTCGCTGATGATACCAAACTCTGGGGTAAAGCATCCACACCTGAGGACAGGAGGGCAATTCAGGCTGACCTTGACAGGCTCAGGAAATGGGTGGACGAAAACCTGATGGTGTTTAACACTGAAAAATGCAAGCTTTTCCACCTTGGGAGGAAAAACCTGCAGCACGCTTATAGGCTTGGCAGTGCTACGCTGGCTAGCACTACGGATGAAAGGGACTTGTGGGTCATGATTGACCACAAGATGAACATGAGCCATCAATGTGATGCTGCAACTAGTAAAGCGAGCAAAATTCTGGCTTGCATTCAGATACTTCTCAAGCAAATCCCAGGATGTCATTCTCTCGTTGTACTTGGCTTTGGTGAGGCCACAGCTGGAGTGCTGCGTCCGGTTTTGGGCTCCACAATTCAAGAAGGATGTGGAGAAGCTTGAGAGAGTGCAGAGGAGAGCCACGCGCATAATCTGAGGTCAGAAAAACAGACCTTATGATGAGAGGCTGAGAGCCATGGGACTCTTCAGCCTGGAAAAGCCCAGGCTCAGGGGCGGTCTGATGGCCAGCTATAAGTTTATCAGGGATGCTTGCCAGGATCTGGGGGAACATCTGTTCACCAGAGCACCCCAAGGGATAACAAGGTTGAACGGTTATAAACTCCTCCAAGGCCGTTTAAAGCTGAACGTAAGGAAGAACTTCTTTACTGTCCGAGTCCCAAAGGTCTGGAATAGCCTACCATCGGAGGTGATTCAAGCACCTACTTTGAACGCCTTCAAGAGAAATTTGGATGTCTGTCTTGCTGGGATCCTATGACCCCTGCTGACTTCCTGTCCCTTGGGCAGGGGGCTGGACTTGATGATCTTCTGAGGTCCCTTCCAGCCCTAATATCTATGAAATCTGTGAAATCCAGACAAGACAGACGTACTGTCAAGTAGATGCATAACTGGTCAGATCATTGAGTAGACATGAATAGCTCAGTTTTTATTTGGGAGAAGGATCAAGAACTATGGTTATTTCGTCTGGGGAAGAGAAGACTGAGAAGGAATTTAATAATAGTCTTCAGATACCTGAAGGGCGATTGTGATAGGCTTTTTCCTCTGTGGCCGTAGAGGCTATGACTAGGAGCAAGGGCCTCAAGCTGCAGCAGAGGAAATTTAGGTTGGAGATTTGAAGGAACTTTCTGATTTTAAGGGTTGTCAAACATTGGAATACACTAACTACATAGAGAAGTTATAGACTCAATCCCTGGATATTTTCAAAAGCAGCTAGGCAGACTCTCTTGATGGATGGCTTAGGTAAAGGTGATCCAGCCTTGAGCAGGGACTTGGAGCAAATGACTGGGATCATAGGATCATTATCAGTTCACTTCCAGACCTAGTTTCCTGTGATCCTATGATACTACTAGACTACAGTACAAATAATAAAAGGTTTTACAAGTCTTTCCTAGTACTAGATTCTGCTGTCACATAAGTGTTTACTCATGAATAGCAACTTACATCATGAGTAGTTCTGTGTAATCAATGAGAGAACTTGAATCATGGGTGTTATTCACCATGATTAAGTGTGGCATAATCTAGATCAGTGGTCCCCAACACTTGTTCCATGAAACAATAAGAACAATGTGCTACAGGGAACATTACAGTTTGCTGTCCCTGGCAATTTCATGTTTAACTTTTTAATTTCATGAAGCTATGAGCAACATCAGGCAACATGTTTCCAGCTTCTTTAGCCATGAATTTGTTTTTTTTGCAGGTTAGCCTGACGGACTTAATGTTGTTTTGATGTAGTTTATATGAGAAAAATATAGCTTACACAAAAATAAACAAGTACATGTAGGGTTAATTTTCGTATTTAATTTGATGTAAAACTCTGCTTTTACTTACACATTTTTTTTAGTTTTCTTCCATTCAAAAGTCTTGGAACCATTCTGTGAGTACACACACACGTACACACACACATACTTTTGATGTTGTGGTGGTGTCTTGTGTAAAGTTACTTCATTCTGCCTTGATTGAAGTTAAAAACATGCAGTTAGTACATTCTGAGACTGTCTGCACATTTATTAATGCACTTTTGCTACTGCACATGAAGTTTAGAACCTGTAATATGAGGTACTACATAGAAGTGTATTAGGCTGCCCTAATGCACAGTAGCAAAAGTGAATGCTTTTTAGATGACATTTCAGTGCTCAATAGACTAATTCTACTGCATATTAGCAATGTTTTTGATGTGATGCTTTAATGCACAGTAGAATAGGCTATTGCACATTTAAAGCACATGTGTAGATCTGCTCACTGAATGAGAAAAGATTATTCCTAGTGTTCTAGAAGCTTAACATAATAGGGAAAGCATTGTATGTTTATTCTGTGGAAATAGAATAAATAAATGGAACAAAAGTACCTATAGTGAAAAATTTAGGGTTAAATTATTGATTAGTGAATTTTAAAGTATTTTAAAGAGTATGCACTACTACCTAACATAAAAGAATACAAATATATCTGGACTAATTTGTGAAATACCATGAATAAAACAGTTGTATTGAACCATCTGTCATTTGCTGAAAAATTGTCCTATTGCTTAAATGGTGTTTTTCCTCTCCCTCCCAGGAATCTGTCCTTCTTGCTGTTGAAAATGTGCTGATATCACTATATGGGCCACTACCTGCTGCAGTATCTTGTGAAACTAATAAAACAGATGTTACCTCAGTGGATGTGTTTGATAAAACAGAACAAACAGATGTGCTTGTTAATGAAGTGGAACCATCTGGAAACAATTATCTGCATGCTCATACTTCACTTCTTTCCTTCAATAATGGCATGCAAAATGGTCAAGCAGGAAAAAACACAGAAGTCTGCTCAAAGCATCAAACACTGTGTAGCAATAGCGCTCATGGCATCCTTAATAAGGGAGAGCTTTCTGGATCTGATATGCCCCAGAGTGATACAAATCAAGACAGTTCCATGAATAATGTATCATGCAAGGAGAGTCCAAATAGATATATAGTAACTTCTGCCCTAGATGGCAGTACACTAACAGATACTCAGTGCATAAATGCTAGTGAGCATCTTTTGAGAGCAGATCACTGTAATGAAATAGGAAGAAGTGATGAAATTGCAGTCCCTAAAGATTTACCTAACACCTCTGCTGATAACTGGAGCATGGGGCATGCACTTAAAAATGACATGGGAGAGAACCTAGAGCCTGTAAAAATTTTGATGCCTGAAATTGGAAGAGTAACAAATCATGAACAAAATGAAAACACTGATGATCAAAACCAAGATCAGCAGAGCCCAAATCAAAGTACAAAAAAACCTAATGTGGTAAATGACAAACTGGGACAGATAGTGGCCTATGATTTAATTAGTAGTCAAATAATAAGGAAACCCAAGTCAGCAATTGCTCTTTTTACCCAAGAATATCGTTCTACATTGTTAAATGATAACCCAAAGGCCAACGTGGAAGAATTGATGCTGAAAATTGAAGAAAAATGGGAGAAACTGAATGGAGAGGAGAAAAAGAAGTAAGTTTCCAGACTTTGCATTTGACTTCTAAACATAATAGTTTCCATTCTGGGTGACTCATTGGGCGCCAAAGATGAAAAATTACATCCCAATTATTTATGAAAAAGAGCAGAACATTTATTGTTGATTTTTCCAAGGACACTATTCTGGCAACAGGTTATATTTTTAATTATTATCATGCTTACTGTGTGCAGAGCTGTACCACTGGTGATTTATTCATTTTAATATTGATGACTTGTCTGCTCTGTTTTTTAGTTTAAGGACCTAATTCAATGAATTACTTTAATTTTTCCAGTTTACTAAGTTTTTTTTGTAGATAGCATCTCCCTACAATTGCCATTTCATTTTACATGGGATATTTTTTTCATTTGTATTTTAAATACTTATTGTATTGCTTCTATATCTTTATATACACCTCAAAGGAGCTAACTTCATCAGTCTTGCAGAAAATACTTAGGTATGTTTTAGGCAACTTTCAGGTCAAATGCACTGGTAAATTATACTCCATTTAGTTCTGTGGAAGTCAGTGGACAAAGTGTAAGATCAGACCGTTAATAACCCTTTATTATTCAGTATTTGTAAACTATATGCGTTACTGAATTTTTAACAATTACTCTGATGCTTTCAATATGTATACATCACAGCTCATCATTCCTGTGTTATATAGGTAAAATCCTGCTGTCAGCTCTACATTTTCTGCAGCCATCCCTGCATACAAGAGCCATCAGTTCTGTGCAAGTGAGGCAAGGGTTTAAGAAGATTAGGTATAGGAAACCCAATTATGTAGTGCAACAGGCATGCTGTCGCTCAAGTCGCAGACAGAAGAGTAGCTCCCCATTGTAACTCATTTGTAACTCATTGTTGCAACTCACTGTACCATGAGTTGCAAAAGTTCCCGAGACCCAACAGAATTCACTGCCGGGTCACACGAGCTGGGGAACTGAGCTGCTGTTTAGAGCCACTGCAAGCCGGCAGCTGCTTTCTCTTAGCAATGCTGTACTTCTCTCCTAACCCCAGTGCTGTTTTCAGATTAAGACAGGGGAAAAGGAAGAAAAGGGAGCTTGTTCTGGGTGGTTACCCAACTGGTCCTTAAGGGTGAGATGGTAGCCTGGATCATCTGAAAAAACCCCAGACCAAACTCATTCTGCTCCCTTCACACACACACCCTCCCCCGCCATTCTGAAAATAGTGCCAGTAACCGGGCTGAGCTGCATCAGCCTGCCCTGCTCCTGGCACATGCAGACACAACTTACTGAAGATGCTTCAATTTGGAGGGTGCAGATTGTCACAGGATTGGGCCCTTTTAAAGCATTCTGCAGCCATGCACTTGTGTTTGCTCATGACTAGAGTGCTTTCTTGGGCCAGATTGGGCAAGAATCATCACTTCTGTCTGTGCCATCAATGTGGTGTGGGAAGAACTAGGAAGTAGTAGTAATGAGTCTTGGAACTAGGTACTTTGTCACTCCACCAGTCCTTTACTTCACCTCACCCAAGTCCTTGTTTTATTTAGTCATTATTTTAAAAAGCTGTTCTTAAATTATAGGCACTTAATGCTTGTTCTTAAATACAATAAAACCAATACTCATCCTAGGTCCAGTAGATATATCAACTGCTAACTGTAAGTGTAAAACCACACCAAAAGACTGCAATTAGAAATATTTATTTCTAGACCAGTGGTTCTCAACCTTCTTTTCCTGAAGGCATCCCTCCATAGCTTTTCCAATTTTAATGGCACCCTGGTTTGGAATTACTAAGCTGAAATATAGATTCAGAAAAGTTGTGGATACTTTGAGGTTAAAAGATTGAGAACCACTGATTTTGCTGGTCCCGGGTGAAGGTGACAGGGGCAGGAGCTCACTTTGCTATGTCTTCCTCTTTCCACTCTCTGCCCTCTCCCTGCCCTTTGTCCATACTTGAGGGCAAAAGAGCAAACCCTGTCACCAGACACTCCTTCAGGCTCTTACACAGAATATTCTGAAGCAGAATATTATTGAGATTTAGATTTTTTGGGGGGGTTGGGGGGAAAATGAAAGATTTTAGAACATATTGTGAATAGTTAAGATAAGGAAAATGCTTGTTACACTTAAGGGGTGGGGGGTGGAGAGGGAAGAAGAAAGAAGGCTAGGTAAGGATGGCCAAAGAGAACAAGGCTGCATTATTCATAGTAAAATATGAAGGTGGCTTTAACAAGGTTTATCTTTGAAAACAGTAAAAAAAAAAAAAAAGGACAGCTATGCCTCTATGCCTGTTAGATTGTAATTGCCATTTTTAGTAATATTTGTTTCTTATTTCTATATTTCCTTGAATTTACACACAAACTATTCTTTTCTATTCTTCGTCTTGTTTGAGTACATCTGCATTACCTGATAAAAATACCTAGTAGATTATTTGAGTTAAATAAAAGCTTTTTATTGTCCCTTTTTAAAATCTTGTTTAATGACTGTAGTATGTCTACTGTGTGGGTAAATGAGAGGCCATATCTTTGAGAGGAATTTTTGATTGAATTAATGAGAGTTTCAGTGCATCAGTATGATCGTAGAAATTTACTGTGATTAAATTAGCTCTTATGTAATTGAAAACAGAAGTTTTTCCATTTGCTTCAAGATGTAAGAAGTTGCTCTGTTTTAGCTTTTTGTACAAGGGTGCTCTTCTGCCATGATAGTTATGTTAATAATGTGCCTACAGATTAATTGTTTTCCCTCAGTTCAGGAATAAGACATTTCTTTGCAAGTTTCTGACTTGCAAATAGGTATAATCCTGTTCCTATTGAAGTCAAAGTCCATAAGAATGTTTGTCATCAATAGTATTGTACAGAGCTTCATCCTTAGTATTTCCTATTTAATATATAATCTTAAGATATCCATGACAGTAGCACCGTATCCGAGTGTTATTAACAGTATCTGGTTATTTTTTTTATGTTCATAGAATTTATGCATGCATAGTAGGTTGAAAATTCTATACCATAGTTCCTTTCCATTCTATTTAGAAGTATACTTTTGGTTATTATATAAAGAGTAAGATGCTGTCACTAAGGATCATACAGTATAAGCAGAGGTAATCATTATAGATGGAGACCATTAGCAGTTTTGATTCTAACCCAGTGCATGTCTGGATTGTATCACATGTTCCATCTTAGAGTTCAAAGTGATTTTTCATCGGTATGGATTGACTGTCATTTGTGATTTTAAAGAATTATAGAGTCCTAAAACTAAGCTTACATGAATGTCCATGTTGGCAGCGTTAGTTGCTTCTATGCCCCACAATGTCAAGGATTTTATCTCTCATTGTCACTGGGTAGTACTTAATACAGTCTTCCCACACCTTTAGTATTTGTCTTGGACTAGATTTATTCAGCTATGCTGTCAACATTTTTTAGTTAAGAGTGTAGGTTGTAGCCGTGTTGGTCTTAGGACATAGGCAGACTAGGTTCTTTGAGTGAATATATGATATCTTTTATTAGACCAACTTAAATAGTTAGGAAAAGATTTTTTAGCAAGCTTTTGGGTTTAAAAACCTTTCATCAGGCTGAGGGAGTCTCTGCAGTTGGTGTGTGCTCTTTCTGGATGGAATGAATAGTAAAGAATCTTTATTATTCATTAGTAAAGGAGCTTTACTATTGATTACTATTCATTGCTCAGATAGATATTTAACAAAGTATTCATAGTGAAAACATATCCTTTTGTCTCATATTCTTGTCAAGCAGGTTCCGATGTTAGAATTCCCTTGGCTAAATGTTAATGTCTGGTCATTGGTTTTCCCTTTTTGGAGGCATTTCCATTCTTAGGTTGACAAACACAAAAGTTGTTCATTTATCAGGCAATTCTGTTGCCTACGTGACTCCTGCTTTGTTTCAGACGAGACATTAGCTTCTTGAATTGTAATAGGTCCATTACGAAGTGAGTGGGTAAACCATTCCACATGCATTTTTCATAAGAATAATATAGAAAATCTCCACATTCTCCATAGTAAAAAAATATAGTTTATCCTCTGAAATCTGTACATTTTATAAGGTACCAAAAAGAAATCAAAAGACAGTATCTGTTATTATAAAAGGGGTTCATTTCCATAAAACCATGAGATACTTTTGATACCATGATACTTAACTAGTATGAAATGATTGTGTTGCATTACCTGGATAAGTTAAGAACAATGTATTTCATTCTTCGGGGGCAGGGGGCAAATACATGGGTGTCTTTCTGATCAAATTTCACCAAGGGTTTCCATACCCAAATGGTCCTACTTGCCTTCTGCCTTTAGCAACTCAGTAACTTACGTTCTGTAGCTTTCTGCACTGCTTATTAAATCTTTCCATCTGGGCTTAAAGTGCAAGTGGGTAGTAGTAGAATATTAAGAAACTTGTAGGGCTAGAGTTTCTCCTGCCTCAAACCTATAATGGCAAGACAATTTACTGCACCTTTTATATATTTTTTAAAGTTTGATGTCACTGTAAAATACAAGAGCTACATAAGGAAATGTTCACCTTTTATAAACTGTTACTGAGAACAGCTAGTTTATTGATCAGGTCAAAGATATAACAACATTAAGGATTAAGTCTCTCTGTTCTAGTGATTTCACCCATTAATTTTAGAGGTAGCAGATGTTTTTTGTCTTAACATTTACTCCATATTTTTTGGACATAATTTATTGTCCATTCCAAGGAACTATTTAAGTTGCCTTTTTTAGTAAATACTGGTACCATATGTGAATGTTAGCACATTATAATTAATTACAAATGGTGACCCTTCCATTGACCTTATTTTTCCAGCATGAGTGCAGATAATTGAATCAGACTGTTCCAGTAAATAGCAATAAATAAAATTAACATATGAACAAGCTAAAATGCTTCTTTCCAGTAATGGTATAGGGTAATCCTGCTTTCCAGTGAAGATCAGATTGATTTTTATTCTAAATTTAAAAGTATTAAATAGGGCTGAGAAAGGTGAGTGAACTTGTTGGTGCTAAGGCCTTTAAAAACCGAAGGTTGTCTGAGGTAGATCAACCATAAGGTTTCCCTAAAATATGTAGTTAACCCCTAAACTCGATCCACAGCAATCTTTCTGAGCTTCTAGGTATGAGGTATACCATACCTCCAAAAGTCTTGAGCAAAGGAAAAGTGCCAGTAACAATTGAAGAGTTATCTGTTCCTGGCTTTGAGCTTGTCTTTGTCTTCTACTGTCCATAATAGAAACAAAGCTGGAAGGAGAAATGCGTAGCATGCAGAACAAGTCCTAGAAGAGATCCATTGTGACATTATGAAGCACAATGAGACAGATTTGTTGTGGGCTACAGGGTAAAATATAGGCAGGAAAGGGCTGGCTACTGTGGTTTGGATTGAGGAAGATGACATTGAAGCAGACCCTAGATATCAGGACAGATGTAGTTTCATAGTTTCTAGGGTCAGGAGGGACCGAAACAGATCATCATGTCCGACTCCCTGCCCTGGGCAGGAACAAGTACTGACATCATAATACCCCAGCCAGATATCTATCCAACCTCCTCTTAAAGACCCCCAAGGTAGGGGAGAGCACCACCTCCCTTGGGAGTCCATTCCAGAGCCTGGCAGCCCTAACCACAAAGTAGTGCCTCCTGATATCAAGTCTGAACCTACTCTCAATCAATTTATGGCTGTTTTTCCTTGTTATCCCAGGTGGTGCTTCAGGGAACAGAGTCTCACCTATTTTCCACTGGTCCCCGGTGAATTTATAGATGGCCACCAGATCCTCTCTCAGTCTTCTCTTGTGGAGGCTGAGTAGTTTCATGCCCTTTAGTCTGTCTTCATAAGGCCTGGCCTGCTGCCCCCTGACCATGCGAGTGGCCCTCCTGGACCCTCTCAAGGTTAGCCATATCCCTCTTGAAGTGTGGCACCCAGAACTGGATGCAGTACTCCAACTGCAAACTGACAAGCGCCACATAGAGGGGAGGGATCCTTCCCTGGACCTGCTTGTGATGCATCTGTAGATGCACAGCAAGGTGCGGTTAGCCTTATTGACCGCTTCCTCACATTAGCAGTTCATGTTCATCTTGGAGTCAACAATGACTCCAAGATCTCTTTTAGCCACTGTGTTGTTGAGAAGGGTGTTTCCCAGCCTATAGGTGTGTTGCAGGTTCCTTCTTCCTAGATGCAGCACCCTGCACTTGTCTGAATTGAATTGCATCCTATTCTCATCCACCCACCCCTGTAAGCTGTCTAGATCTAGTTGGATTCTGTCCCTCCCCTCCACTGTGCCCACTCTCATCACATCTTTATGTCATCAGCGAATTTGGACAGTGCGCTTTCCACGTCCACCTCCAAGTTGCTGATAAAGATGTTGAATAGCACAGGCCTGAGGACTGAGCCCTGGGGAACTCCACTGACCACATCCCTCCAGGTTAAAAATGACCTGTCCACCACCAGTCTCTGGGTGCGCCCATCAAGCCAATTTGCCACCCATCTGACTGTAGGCATCAATGCCACAGTCACCAAGTTTTTTTTATGAGCATGGGGTGAGAAACTGTGTCAAAGGCCTTCTTGAAGTCCAAGTAGATAACGTCCAGCTCAAATCCAAGGACATTGTCACCTGGTCGTAAAAGGAAGCAAGGTTAATCAGGCAGGATCTGCCCATAGTGAACCCGTGTTGGTTGCCCCTGAGCATTACCTCCCATGCTGGGCCCCCGCGGATGTGCTGCTTGATAATTTTTCAAAGGTCTTCCCAAAGACAGAGGTGAGACTAACTGGCCTATAGTTACCCAGGTCCTCCTTTCTCCCCTTCTTGTAAATGGGGACCACACTGGCCCTTTTGCAGTCCTCTGGGACCTGGCCAGAGCACCACAAGTGCTCATACAGCCATGCCAGGGGCCCTGCTATGACCTCCACCAATTTCCTCAGTACCCTCAAATGAAGAGTATCTGGACCTGCTGATTTAAACACATCCAGCCCCTCCAGAAGTTCCCTAACTAGATCGTCTCTGATCCTAGGCATGGCATTGTGTCCCCTGAGTCTGTCCATAATCCTTATGGGGGAGTTGTCCCGGTCCCTGATCAGAAATATGGAGGCAAATAACTCGTTGAGGAGATAAGCTTTTTCCTTTGCTGCAATCACCAGATTGCTCAACCTGTCCTGTACCTTGAGAAGCAATCCGCTTAATAGATTTACATTGCACAATGCTTGCATTTATGAAATATTAAATAACCTTTAAGTTGTTTTATTGTTAATGACATCCACAAAAGAGCCCCATCCATTTGTGACTGTACAGTACCCACTCCCATTGTTCAATATCTATTTCTTTCTTCTCCCATAGCATCAGTGGGATTATTTAGGATAACAGAAGAGTGGACAGGAAGAGACCTCATGATGTTATCTTGTCCAGGCCCATGTTTAAGGCAAGATCATCCCTGACTAAACCGTCTCACTCAGATGTTTCCCTAACCTGAAAACTTCCAGGGATTGAAAGTCCGTAACATCGCAGTCGCACGTTCCAATGCTTGACTACCCACAAAATCAGAAAGTTCCTCCAAATCCCTTTATTGCCTCAAGTCCCATACTAATTGCATCTCAGATCTTTCCTGGGCTTTACTGTTTTTCCCCATGTGCCCATGTGATGATTTTCTGTAGTTTTATAACCAAGTTTCCAATTTTTCACTTACAAGCGCTCACCAATTTTATGACTGAGTCCATGGTTCTAATCTTTGTACCTAAGCATTGATACAGAAGTGTCCTCATTTCAAAGGTGCCAAAGCCCTTTGGAACCACAGTGGATCACAAGACCATAGTGGTCAACATAATTCAGTATACTATTCCTAACAGGCTCGTCCTAATTTGCTTCATAGGAAGGTAAAAGAAACAACAATGTAGATGATTACACAATAACTTGTTTAAAAGAGAGGTTCTTTCTTAATCCTTGTTAATTAGTAGTTTGTTTAAGCATAATGGCTGAGATTCCTTATTATTTCTCTTTCATGTAACTCTTGATGTTCTCATGATCTATTTCAACAAATCCAGCTATTTGAGTCTCACTTGTACTCAGTATTTGTGACACTAGTTGCATATAATTTAGATGATGGGAGAAGGAGAGGCTAAGTCATTTGATAGGACAGGGATAGCCAACCTGTGGCATGTGTGCCACAAGTGGTATGAGCCACTTTTGTGTATAGCACATAGCAGCTCAAGGAGGGAACAAGCAGTACAGCAGGCAATGGGGAACAGAAAACAGAGCAACAGATCAGGCAGGAATCAGAATGGCCGTCAGGGAGAGGGCGGGACTAATTTGCGGCTTACCTGCCAAAAAAGTCCTCCCCCCTCCCCCGCAAAAATCACAGAGCACCACCTGGCTGTTGTTTTTAGATATTTCTGTTTTTTTTCCCTGAATTATCAATTATTGTAAACATCTCTTATCATGTTTTTGAAGCTAAACCGTCTCAATTTTTTCCATCCCTTTTCATACTGAAGACTTTACAAACGGCAGCTAAATTCAGATAACTTGGAAAGACCTAAATCAGTACTACAGATAAGAGCCTGATGATATTATTATATATCTGTATAATTTAAACATGTTTAAGGAGCATCTGTGGCAGTTTAAGCTGTTTCTTTATAGAAACAGTTTACTGTTTCTTTATAGCATCAGTCCTAATCTTTACAGACATTTACTGAAATTTTACTTGGAAAAAGGTGTTTCTCTTGCTCTTATAACCTGGTCCTGGGGAGCAATTTGCTATCAAACGGCTGCTTTTATTTAATAACCAGATACAGTATACCATAGGTGCCAACTTTATTTTTGCCAGTGGTGCCTATGATGATGGACATGTGGAAAGTTTCATGCATTTCAGGTGCCTGTAAGGTATGGTATTTCTGATTACAAACCTGTAGTCAGATGGACCCTGTAGGAGAAGAGGAGTACCGGTACCTTACTCTGCAGCCTTTTGCAGAACATAGCTTGCTTTGCTTGTTGGCTGCCAGGTTGCAGGAAGAGCAAAGGCTCCATTCTTTCTCCAGGCATTCCCACCTACCTGTTTCTGGGGTGGGATTTCTGCCCTTCCAGCAGAGACCATGATGGCTACAGTAGTATTCTCTCTACTTAACGGAGTCAGAGTGCTAGGTTGTATTTTAATGGGTGCTGTGATCAGGTCTTTCTTTCATTACATTTCTGAATCTTTTCCTTTTAGGTATGAAGAGAAAGCTGCTAAGGATCTGGAACGATATGACAGACAGACAAAGAAAGCTGTGGAACAGAAAATGCCACGGTCAATGAAGGACACAGATAAAAGGCAAAAGCTCAGACTGAAGGCTTCTCTCTCCTACCAACAAAATCTTGACAAAATGTTTCATTCTCAAACTGAAAAGAAACAGAAATCCAACGAGCCTGTGAAAATTGTTCAAGTGCCCTTCTCAATAAATTCTTTCAAACATAAACTTCAGAGGCATGAGGAGAGCAATTTGGATAAACATGAGCTTTTCCTGATCCGTCGTCTGAGTTTTCCTGATGTTTGGATAATGGCTTCTGAAAAAAATATAATGTTACTGAACCCATATAGAGTGGAAGAAGCCCTTCTGTATAAAAAGTTACTGATGAATCATAAACTTCCTGTAGAGACCCTGGACAAACCAATTGTATTAACAGACAGGTACTGTAGATTGGTGCAAGATTTTTAGTTTTGTTTTGTTTTTTAAAGTATCACTTAATTATCTGCATTAAATGCTGAAGAGACCTTAGCCATAGAGTTAGTGACTCTCTAGATTTACATATTATTTCTATATTTTAAATCACGCATTGAAGTTATTCACTAGACCTGCTCCTGCTCCTGCTCCTGCTCCTTTTAAAGTTATGATCTTAAAGGAATTAAAGACATTTTGTCACTGATGTTATTGTTAGCAGGAAAAAAATCATTACCCAGAGTTTTTTAAAATACTTTCTAATTTCACAGCCTTCCACCAACTTATACTGTCCCGTGTCTAGTTTTGCAGTTTTTCTTTTTACAGAAAATATATATAAAATATAGGAGAATTGTCCTTATCTATATATCATTAAAGTTTCCAGAATTTATCATAAATTTAAACTGGTTCATGTTTTATATTTGCTTTATTTACCTAGCAGCTTTAATTTTGAACAAAAGTGTCCCCTAGGAATCATATAATAAGAGTATGCTTTTGCTTTAATTTATCTTATCTTTAGAATACAAATTACAGTTCTTTAAGATACATAAATAAAATGGGCACACTTCTTTCTTTTTTCAAATATATTTGACCTAGAGTTTTTATAACACTTATTTTTTCCAAAAGTTTATGTTCACTGTTTATGAATACAAATGTATCCTTGGGGTTTGCATATGTAGATGTAATTTTTACAAGAGTATGATTAATAAGTTAAAATAATGGAACTGTCTTCTTAAGTAAATATATTATTTTTCAGTCTATATCTCTACTTGGTCATGCTTTTGTTTCTATGGGGGGTTGAGTTGGGTTGGTTTGGTTTGGTTTGGATCATTTTAAACTTTATTGCATTTGTTTTTTTGTTTGTTTGTTCTATAGTCTTTTTAGTGGAGTTCATTATATGAATACACTCAAGAGTTTGTCAAAGGATTGTCAAAGATTCAGTGGATCAATTTACTTAATGGATCCAAGGCTTGTAGCAAATGGATTTAGGATAAAAGTAATACCAGGTATGATGATTTACCTTTCTTCTTTTTTTGGTTTTTTTTTTTTTTTGGTCTTGTCAAACTTTTCCAGTTTAGATGCTAGAATTGGTGGAATCCTGTCAAACAAACTGTTAACTAACTAGGTAACTAACCAGTCACACCTTTAGTACCTTAGGTTCATTTAGAGTTTTATCTGACCAAGAGCATCATCTTTTCTTTCTCACTTGGGAAATGAAAATTAATGACAAAAGCATTCCTTGTTCAAACACAGCATGAAATTTTCCTTTCAAGAGGAATACTTATCTAAAACATTTCAAAGAATGATGATGTTTTAGCCTTTGGTGATTTCCACCAATCAGGGTTTTCTGTTTCTCACAGAACAACAAACCCCCCACAGATTTTCCCTTTTAAGCATGGATTTTTCACTTTAACAGAGGAATATGTGGATTTTCCACTTTTGCAAAGAGCTCTTTGCAGGCTGGCAAAGCTGGGGGGAGTGGGAGGAGGGCAGTCAGGCAGTGGGCGCCTTGTACATGTGTGTGCTTATACATGCACATAGCCGCCACGCAGCCTAGAGCTGGGGCTGCTGCCCAACCCAGATAGCGGATGGGGCCTGGGGCCAGCCTGGGCAGGGAGTGGGATGGGACTGCAGGCAGCTTGTCTTGGGGTGAGGGCTTGCTCCCTGCTTCTGTGTGCACTCCCGGGGGGGGGAAATGTGCCCCCCAGATCTGTACATGGGGTAGGTGCAGGCTGCCCACAGCAGGCTGGGTTCCCCGAGCTGCTGTCTTCCCCTCAGGGCCTCTGTGGCCCAGCAGGCAGGACCCAGCGCAGCAGGAAAGTGCAGGGCTGGGCAGCCACTGCTGCAAGCCCTGCACCACCCTGGCAAGGCATCCCCTGTCTGCCCAGCAGCATTATGGGACACAACTCTACCCTCTTGTCCCTGCTGCAGCCAGGCGGGCAGGGCACATCTTGCCAGGGCAGTACAGGCTTGCAACAGCAATGAGCTTCCCTGCCTGGCCCTGCTCTGCCGTGCCATGCTGGGTCCTGCTGATTGGGCTGCGGAGATCCTGGGGGGGGACCTTTATCAGGGGTGGGGGTATAGTGGGCTGTGGCTTGCCAATGAGGGGCCCGGCGTTCTGGTGAGTGAAGGGGGCAGGGGGGGCTCTCATTTTCCATAATAAACCCAAAATCAAATACCAAAATTTATAGGTACTTAGAATTTATTTTATTATAGTGATTCAGACACTGGTAGGCTTCCAAATTGCTTTAAAATTGTAAATATATCAATAAAACATTGTGTTCAGTTGATTATCTCTCTCTCTCTCTATAGATAGATAGATATATTATAATATATTATATCTGGATATATAAAATGGCATTTCATTTTAATAGCAGATTTCCGGGGGTTTTAATCAGAGAATTTGCATGTTTTTATCAGCGAATGTTTGATTTTTAAACAGAGAAAACCAGGATCCTTGGTGATTACTAAAGTTATATTAACTGATTGAGGAAATAAAAATATGTATAATAAATCTCTGCATAATCAGTTTAATTCTTAGATTATTTCATATGCTTAGTAGTAGTTTTCTATTCTGATTAGTCAAAGCATATGTATTTCATGAAATGTAATCTTGGCTATGCATATGGCACTAATTTGCTGCCTATCTTATTACATATAGAAGTAGTCCATTAACATTTCAGTTTCAAAGTCTGGCATTCAGAGGCTTAGAAATGCTAGGAATTTGGTTGTCCGTGCAACTCAAATTTTCTCCCTTTGTGTGTATAATTAATGTACAGTCTTTATGTAAATAATTGCATGCCTGTTAGAAAACTTCTAAACTTAATAGTTGTGCCAGATTTTTTTCTGTATTACATGTCAGTGCTTGGTATGAATGAAAATGAATGTAATGTTTGCTTTTGCTAAATCATTCAATAATTAAATAACTTGCCCAAAGTAGTATAGACAATCAGGAGAATAAAACCCAGGTCTTTTGATTTCCAGTCTTGTGCTCTCGTCTACTGCACCAAGCTACAACTGGATATGGATGACTGTACTGTTTTTGAGGTAAAAGGTCAGGTAGAAGGCAAGGCAGAGGTGCATTTTATGGACTAACTGAATTTAAGAAACATTGGCGTTCATGAGCCACAGCTCACTTGATCAGATGCTACAAAGATGAGCTTATTAAGGGCTTTGGAAAGGATTATTATATCTGAGCTAGTGCGGGTATATTAAATATGTCTTTGTTCTGGTTACATCTACCTAACATTCCAGACTTTTTTTTTTTAATCCTTGCTTTGGAACCTCTGTCTCACTTACTATTATTAGCATGTGTGTTCAGTACAGTTGAATAAAATGTGAGTTCTCCCTTTTATTTTAAAACAAAAGGCTGACACTTGGTTATGCTTCTATTGGTACACTTGCAAAACTACCCAGTACTTTCTCTGTGTAGACAGCAGGTAATTATCTTCTGGTTATTGTGGGCCCAGTTCATAAACCATTAGCATCAGTAAATGAGTCCTGTCAACCTCAGAGTGAGTTGGATGGGCTTTTGTGAAGCTTTTTGCAAGGTTTTTATTTTTCCATTGGGGAGTAGTTGGGAAACTTTCAACTTCCCCCATAAGTAAAAAAAAGAAAGAAAATTTCTGTGATGGGAGGCTTCATATCCTCAATGTTTCATTATCTTATGGATGGTTCCCACGTCCAAGTCTCTTCTTTGCTTCAGTCTTACTCTGACTTTTTCAGACTTCTGGATACAAAAGGAGTATCACAGATTAGAAAATAATTTAGTATCTTGGTAGCATTTCCTTAATCCCATCGGCTTTCCCTATCAATTAAAACCAGAGTTCTCCACCCAAGCTCCTCAAAGAGGCTTAAAAGACAGTTCTGTGCTACTTTTTGCTTTGCTCTGCACTTGACTGGAGGCATTAGTGGAGGTCTGGGTACGCTGTTTTAGGATCTGAACACTAGTTTAGTTTATTTTCATTTCAAGATCATTATCATACATTTTATATTTGGCTAGAGCAGAATTTTGGAGTCTGTATCAGAGTTGTTTTAAAACTAGTTCTGTCAGTCTGCTCTCCAGTGAAATCCCATCATACTGCCAAACTGTCTTAATATAAGATCATAATATCCCAAGAATTGGGAGCGAATGTTCCAACATTTCTGTACTGAATAACTTGCAGCAATCCTCCATCAGTGAAAATCTGGAGACAGCCTTCTCGGAAAACTCAGAAAACTTTTCTTCTGTCAGAGTTCCAAGAGAAACTAGCTTCTTGGGTGTGGTGCCTAGAGGGCAGTTCACTTGGTCCAAGGCAGATTCACTATAGAGCTGTTGGAAATGCTATAGCTTCTTGTGTTATTGCACCCTGCATATGTAGAGTGATGACAGATCTACTGTAACATATGGGAACCTTCAAGGATAGGTTAAAAAAAAGCATCTACATCAAGCCTCTCAGTAAGAGGCTATGTAGGTTCTTTTTGTTCTAAAGAATACTGTTTTATTTTCTGAATCTCAATATAGCTTAAAGAGGGTGCTTTTTGCTGACAAATTGGCTAACTCAATAGTGTCTAACAGAAATGAAATGAGATTTAATGTAGGATATTTTCTAACAGACAATAACCAATAGTTTCTTCCTGAGTAGATGATCATTTCTAATTTGATTCATTATCAGATTTTGTTTTAGTCATATTCACCTTCCAGAACCACAATGCTTCCTAGGGTCTCTCTTAAAGTTGCCATTGCTGTCTTCTGATGCAACCCTTCATTACGCCTGTTTTCCAAACATGAATGCAAACTTAATGTTATCTCATTCAGTGATGCTCTCTACATCTTCTTTCTTGTGACTTAATTTGACAGTGAATAAGAATTATTTTATTTCACATAGGACATGTCTGCACGTTGCCCTATGGTGACACGCTACATCGCCATACAGTGTGCTATGATGACGTAGCAATCATGTAGCTGCCAATCGCATGTACACCTACGTTGCCATAGTGGTGCACTCCCCTGTTGTAGCATACAGCTACAGCGACATAGTGGCAAAATCTAGACACATGCTGTGCACATAGTGCAGTATAGGCAGTTACTGTGCTGTGCTTTAGTACTTCCAAAAGGAACTGAACTGGGGCCTAGCAGTAGAGAGGGAGACTGCAGAGGAAGGCTTGGGATTGAGACTCAAGAGAGCAACAGCTGGCTGAACACAGGCAAAGAGATGATGACTAAAAATGAGGTGGGGAACTGGGAGCTAGCTGGCTGAAGCTGGGGGAAAATGGAAATTGGATAAAGGAATGAGAGGACTGAAGAAGCAATGAGGAAAGAGGTGGAAGGGGAAAGTAAGGCTGGGTTGAGCAGTTTGGAGAGGGAAACGGACTAAAAGTCAAGAATTGAGGAGACAGGTTGGACAAAGAATTGAGAGCAGATTTGAGACTAGGTGAGCAAGGGGACTATGGTGTGGAGAGGGAAGACTGCCATTATGATAGCAAGTCCAGAATGGGAAATTAAACACTCGGGCAAAAATGAGAAGGTTGGAGTGATAAGTTTAAAGGAGTGTTTACTTAAACAAGGAGCCAGGAATAGGGAAGAGAAAGGACAGACAGGAAACAAATAACAAGAGTCAAACTTGGCAAGAAGGACAAGGGAAGGTCTCTTGATCTTTTCAAGGGCCAAAACACCTCTGAAATGAAACAGCTGCTGAAATTTCACACAGCCCTAATATATAGATATAGATATACAGGAAAGGAAAAGAAAACAACAGAAGAATAGCTTCTCTTGTTAATGTTGATTTTCATTTGTAACGTCAGTAATGAAGAAGCACAATTTCTGAGACCTTGTGAAATATCTTTGTGATTATGGCCATCTAGCAGCATTGCAAAGATGTAGCTGTCTTGGCAAGAAGGACAAGGGAAGGTCTCTTGATCCTTTCAAGGGCCAAAACACCTCTGAAATGAAACAGTTGCTGAAATTTCACACAGCCCTAATATATAGATATAGATATCTAGAAATAGATACCTAGATAAATATGTATAGATATACAGGAAAGGAAAAGAAAATAACAACAGAAGAATAGCTTCTCTTGTTAATGTTGATTTTCATTTGTAACGTCAGTAATGAAGAAGCACAATTTCTGAGACCTTGTGAAATATCTTCATGATTATGGCTATCTAGCAGCATTGCAAAGATGTAGCTATCTTGGTGGCTAAACTAGATTCTTCAGACAGAAGATAAAAGACAAGAGAACTTGATTCTCACATTCAGGGTGGTGGTAACGTTTAGCTGAAGCTGATAGAGGTGGAAATACCATGTTTCCCCTCTTCTGCCATTTACATAAAACTGTTTATGAAATAAGCTGAGTTGGACTTTTCTTGACTTGAACAACAAACACCACAGGCGTTGGCACAGACATTGCCAGTTTTTTTAAACAAAGATTCTCCCCCTATTTCCCAGCTCAGTTTCCTATTTCTCAGGCTTGGTGTCAGGCAGGATTGTGTGGAGTTGAATTGAGATTGTCATGAACCGTTCTTATATGACTAAGAGACAAACGATCAAGAGGAAGATTTTTACTGCTTTATGGGATTTGTTAGAGCATGCAAATGAGACAAATAGTGGCTGACCTGCAAAGGAGAGAGAGGTTTATGACGAATGGAAGGAATATGGCTGGGGGGGAAAGAAGGTCATTGTATGGATTCAAGTGGGTGTCAAAGTCATCTGGCCCTGCAGACTGGATGAAAGTTGCCAGGCCAGTCTGCAGGCCCAATCAGGCCCACAGACCATCCCCACATGTAGGACCCAGCACACATGCCCTGCCACTGTGTGCACTCTTTGAAATTTGCATGCTGGATCCAGCCCTACATGCATGGCCAGTTTGGCGCCAGTTTGGGGGACATGCTGGCTTCACCAAGTCAGGTCAGTGTATGGGTTTGAATAAGGATGATCCTCAGGCAGGGCATTGGACTAGAGGACCTTTCAAGGTCCCTTCCAGCACTATTCAATGATTCTGTGGGCCCAATCCAGACCAGATTCTGATTTAGCATGCAGGGTTAGTCTGGCATGGACACCACATGCAGCATATGTCCCAAAATAGCCATGTGCAGCATGCTCCAGACAGGCGTTGTGCCATACATACAGTGCTGTGGGCCAGATGATACAACTCCGTGGGCTATATCTGGTATTCAGAATATGTAAGGACATTTTTCTGGACATTATTAGGGTGGTCTCTTCAGCTTCTCATGGATGTCCCAATCCAGTTGTTCTGTTGCAACAGGGACAACTTCTTGATGGGTATGGAGCTCTCTGGAAACGTTGGGAGAGTCTGAACATCTTGGCCTCTGTGGTACTAAAATCAGTGGAAAAGCTGCTTTTGATTTCAATGGGAGTTGGATCTGTCCTGAAGACATTTGGCTTGGGTTGATGTTTTAACTGAGTGTATTGCACCACTAGTATATGGTGCAAAAATCAAGCTATAATATATGCAGCTGTTTCAGCTTCAACTTCAATTTCATAAAAGTTTTAATACAAGCCCTGGAATTAAAACTCTTGTCCACAGTTGGAAATATTGTAAAGTGGTATAAACCTTTAAACAGTGCTAACTGGAATTTGAACTAAAGTAAACTGTGTGTTGCTTGAAAAGGTCTTGTGATTTAATAGGAAACCCTGTTGGAAGTCAGGCTGTTCACTCCAGGAAGGAAAAATTAATTTTCTTAGTTCTCTTGAATGCTATTGGCCAATTTACTAAGCATTTTTACATCAGTTTTATTTTCACTGGGCATATTCTGGGATATAAATCAAAACAGTATGCAAAATACACTTTATTTATTGATGCCAGGGAATATTAATATTTTCTTCTTTCATTGCCAGGAGTTGGAGCTACAGAAAACCAGATGGAAATAGAAGGAATGGCTAATTGTATGCCATACTACGGTGTATCTGATTTAAAAGAAATTCTGAATGCTATGATAAATAAAAATGCTAAAGAAGTATTTGAGTGTAGACCTCTTAAAGTGATAAACTATTTGGAGGTAAGAAATGGCCAATGTTTGAAACCAAATTGGCTATCTTACGTTTCAGTAAATTACTGAAATGATCTAAAAGTCTCTTTAGTTTTTTGTCTTGCATGTAGCTGCTCTGTTCTGAAAGACTCATGTTAAACAAGAGGGTATAGATTCAGTATACTGTTTCTGCCATTATGGCTCTGCATTGGTAAGAACAGAAGCTTTGCTACTAGTCATGAGATGCATCTTTGAAATCACATAGGAAATAGATATGTATGAGAAGGTGCTGTTTTTTTACATAGGCAACAACCTATTTAGCATATGAAGAAGTGGGTTGTTCTCTATTCTCAAACAGTTAGTCTCTAAGGGAGTTTTTATATGTGCTTTGGGGTGCAGGGGGGGACACTTTAATTAAAGTGACTCTGAGAGCTGCTCTAAATAAAACACCCACAGGTGGCATGTATTCAGCATCCTGCACTTCAAAATGGTATTGGGAGCGTTTTAACTAGAGCTTGTTCAACGAGATTTAGTTAAGCAATCCCACCGCCATTTTGAAGTGTTTGAAGGCTGAATACAGCCTCACGCGGAGGCTGCTGGAGTGTGTTAGTACACTTCAACAGACTCAGTTAATTGAGTCTGCTCTGACACATGCTACTTAGCACATATCAGAGCAGACATCTGGCATGTGTATAGGTACCCTAAGGTGACACTCTGCCTTGCCTTCTACCTGACTTCAGACTCATACAGCTAACTACCTCTGGTACAACAAAAAGAAATTTATGCAAAGAGGAAAGAGTACAAATGTGAATCAAGGTCTATTTTTGTACCAAAATGGATTTTTTTTTTAATTTAGGTAAAGTAGCACTGCTTTATAACCCTAAAATGGCTGAAATCATGTCGAAGTACAAAAGTACCACCTGCCAACCCTTCTCACTGAAATAAAAATAATCTTTTCAGTTTAACCATTGCATTAGCCGCTCTCTCCATAATTTCCCTTAATACTCATCAGTGTTTAATACACAAATAGGTAATTATTGCCTTTGCACGATTTTCTATCACAATTTTCTATCACAGTTTTCATCATGAACAGTTTCGTACACAAATTACGTGATAAATACTAGAGAAGCTGAACAATTGCGAGTATGTTGTTTCCCAGTGAGTACTTCTAGGTGAGATGCTAAATGTGCAGTAAATTATTTCTACATGGCAAAAACAGTGCTAATGTGTAGTAGACTTAGTCTGCTGTGTGTTAGCATCACTAAAAAGACATGCACCAGCACTGTTGTGCAGTAGCACTGGTTACTGTGCATTGAGTTAGTACTTGTTTGTAATAACAGTGGATTACTACTACAGCACATTAATGCACATGTAGATGTGCCCAGTATGGCTTGTATCAGTGTTATGCAACTTTTCTTGCCTCTTCTCAATGTGTTGATTCTAAATTAAATATCTTGGGCCCTCCAAACAGAAAAATACTAAAGCATTTTCTTAAGTCTGTCCTGTATCAAACATATGCAAAATCCTTTCTTGCATAAAGATCCTTTTTTCAAATTGGGCTTAGGAGTGTGCATATGTTTTATGTACAGCTACTTTTTAAATACTTTAGAAAAATCCTGTCCCATATTTCTGGGGGAAAAAGTTGGGTATTGGCTGTTGAGCCAGAATAGTTCTGCTATCCAAAGGAGGGCATGCCATAGAAAAGCATGCCCAGGAAAGATAGGTCAACAAGAAGTGACTTGAGTGATAGTCAACCATAACAGAAAGAAACTTTCTTTCCTTTGCCCACCAAGTTCCCACCCAGGATCTCAGATACATCAGGAGAATTGAACTTGGATATGTATGACTAGTGTTGAGAGATGATGAAGGGATTGTAAATTAAGGCAGTTCGGCATATGAACCACTTTTATGTGTGGAGTTACACGGCAATAATAGCAGCTGGAAGGTAAACATTAAACAGGAAGGCATAAAGCCTGCAATCACAATGAAAAAATAATAATTTAAAAATATAGGGCTGAGCACCCAGTCAGACTTGACATAGAGAGGATAAAAATTCAAATGTAAGGATTATAACCTAGAACCAGGCATCTCCTAAATATGAGATTTGTTTTACTTGAATGTAAAATAATTATTTTCACTGAAGTCACTGCTGAGTTCTACTGTTGAGATGACTATAACCTGTAGCAACTGAGCATTATAAATATGATCCTGCCTTATTAGTAAATTTCCTGCATTCTCTTAATGCTTAACAGTAGCATTAACTTGATATTGAGTGTGTTTACATGTGCATTAGATCCAGGAGCAGTTTACTCGCGAGTAAACTATTCATGAATAAATGCTCCTGGGCAGACATCTGCATGTGCAGGGAACCAGGAGCAGGTTTGCTGCTAATGTCAGCAAACTGCTTCTGCTTCCTGAGGCCCTGCAATAGGCCCCTGCCATTACTAGAGGGAGCTCTAAGCTCCTTCTGGGTGCTAGCCTAAGGGCTGATGGGGAGTATCAGGCCAGGAGGTTGCAATGTCCCAGCCTCAGCCAGGAAGCAGCTATCTGCCCCCAGGGAGGCTGCCTGCTGCTGGGATGAGGACAATGTTTCCCTGCCCTAGCAGCAGGGAGCTTCTGGCCCTGGCTCCCTAAACGGGGCCAGGGGACTTGGAAAGAGCTGCATGGGAGGAGCAGGTCCCAGGCCCCTGCTCCAATCTGCCAGTGGGGCAGCTACCAGCGGATTGGGGCAGGAGATTGGGAGATAAGGGATCTCCCAGTGCGGGCCTCCCGACTGTGGAGCTGGCACTGGGAGCTAAGGATCTCCCAGCCCCTGTTCCTGATTGCAGTCTTGCAGTGGGGAGCTTGGAGTTCCCTGCTGCCAGGGCAGGGAGACATAGTACTTGCCTGGGCTCCTATGGCAGAGTCCACCCTGGCAGCAGGCAACTACCAGGGGCAAGAAGCAATCTCCTACCCCCTGGTGGCAAGCTGACCAGGAGCAGATTTGCTCCTGGTTAGTCATCTACACAAGTATTATTGCACGGTTAGTAATCACAAGTAAATTTGCTACTTGCATTTTCAGGTTTACTGCGCAGTAACCATGTGCACATGTAGACTCACATGCTGCGCAGTAAAGCATCTCATATAGACACACTCATATAGTCAATTAGTATATAAGACTTTCTACTACTGTATGTACACACTTGTGACTGAATAGACTAGATACAGAGATGTAATTATGTAATGCTGTAAATTGGTCAAAATATCTGTAGGAAAGTGTCATTTAATTTTGGATCATGATTTTGCCACAGACAAAATATGTTTTGTGAGCTGGTAGATATTTCTGCTCCCACTGATACCACTGTAACTTAGAGGTTTTCATATGTATTGAATATTTTCAACAAGATTGGATCCCTTCCACGTGTGAAAAAGAAGACAAGTATAACCAATAGATTGGCAACACAAATTGATTCAATGCTGTAATTTCTTTTTCTGTTTTTATATCTCAAATGGTGTCTTGATATGACTTGTGAGACTTTTGCCGGAGAGTTATAGTTTGGATGTTTGGGGTAGAATTTATCACTAGAAAATGAAGAAAATAAAACAACACTCAGTGAATACCTACTGAGTTTACTGAAGCCACAAGTTAATTTGTTACAAGGTAACACTGTTTGCTTTTTTCTCCCCCACTCCTCAACCCATGTTTCCATAGGGAGAAGCAGTGCGTCTGGTTCGGCAGCTACCTTTACATTTGTCAAAAGAGGATGTAGAGAACACAATTCATAGGATGAAGCAACAGCTTGGAAATGAAAACAAAGGCTGCGTTCATGGTCGTCCTCTATTTCATCATTTAACAGATATTCCAGAAGTTAAGTAACAAGCACAAATCCAAGTTAGTAAAGTGCAAAATTTTGTTTGACTTCATATTTCTGCTCCTTAATTTTCACCGGTACTCTGTATTGTACAACGTATTTGTATTCTGATCTTGACTGTTTACTTTTTGCTTGGTTTGGTTGGAGGGTTTATATTCTTGTTGTTTTATTTTTATGTTCGACTACTATTTGAAACCTGAAAATGGATTATAAATATTGTATAGAAACTGTCATTTGGAGCAACTCGTAATTATTTTTTCCACTAACAGTTTAATAAAAAAGTGTTTCCAACTGGCTTTGTACTTTTTTCATTGTTTGACAATTGAAGAAACAGCATATGAGGATGGTTTGGGTTCAGAACAGTTGCAGGTTATTCCCAAAAGTTCCTGACCAGTTTATTACAATAATGACATTAAAGATGCTGATATTTAAAGAACTGTCCGAGGTCTCTGTATACATTTGCATATTCAATTACTGCAATTATATCTGAAAACTTAAACCATTTCCATTTACAAATGAATAGATGTTAAAGTACAAATGTTCAGTGTCCATAATTCTGGTATGTGACCACAAAAGAATTCATGACATTCATTCTCTTTGGACCAGAATGTGTAGAAATAACCTACTTCTGTAACTACAAAAATACAAACATACTAGATTATCATTCTTTCTAAGGTAAAGCCCAAAGCAGTGTCTCCTGGAGGGAAAAGGTTTCCACAAAGATCTCTTCCTGGAAATTCCTTTCTATCCCCATGCTGTCCAGAACTGCTAAAATGAGACTGACCTGTTCACACCTGGATTATATGGGGCTTCCACAACTGCTAGATTAATGATTGGAAGTTGCTATAAAAAAAACCCCTCAGTGTATACCAGGCTACTGTGGACATCACTAGCATTAAGAAGAGGCTATTCTATATTCTGAGTAGGCAAATAAGCAATTTTTCTGATGCATTAAAAAATGGTCTAGTGGCTGTGATTTTAGATGACACCTATAAGAATAAGAGAAGTCAAATCCCAATCATCTATAGCAACATACAAATTAAAACAACTAGTTTGCTGTTATGCTACCAGGATCAAAGATTAAGAAGTATCATGTGAATTTTTACGCTTTTGAAACAGCAGTGTCTCTTCTACAGAAAAAAGATGCCAATATGTTTGTATTTACAGCCTGAAATCAGAAAAAGGAAACAATAGGAATGTTAATAAATCTACTACAAATATTTGGTGGTGTACTTTCATTTATGATTTTAAATCAGTCTGCTAATGTTTAGTTCTACATGCCAGCATTCTGTTAGCCTTGTCTAAGAATTGTTTATCTTGGGAAGTAAGCATGCAGTGAGCCTGAGTTTGAAATTGGTCAAAATATCTGTTGTTTGTGATGAGTAGGGGTGTTGCGAAGCTCTATTCCACTTCGAAAATGGAGTACGCTCCCATACCTCCCCACATACGTTAAATTGTACTTCATGTGGTACAATTTATTTCTTTATCTTAGTAGTGAAACACTTCTTCAATGTCTTATTCCAGCAGCTTACGCTATGAATGTACATAACTCAACCTTACCCCAGAAAACTGGAATTCAGTCTGTGGCATGATCACTACCTGTTCGCCTGTGGAGAAAATGCCTTGCAAAAATAATGTCAAAGGTGAGTGATAATTTTCCCTAAATATTGTTTTACAGATTCTGGTTCTTTATTGAGTAGAAATGTTGACAGAAGAAATGCTCAGAGGACAAGGCTCTCCCAGACTGTTTATGTGAGGACTTGATCAGTTCCTCACCCCCAACACACATACAGGCAACTTCAGAAGAGTGGAGGTATCTGAAGGAGAGCTAGATTTTGAAAGACTTCAGGTGGGGATGCAATAGGGAAGCAGATTAAGATTTAAGCAAAGGAGCTAGAGGGGAAGAGGAGGCAGAGAAGGAAATGCCTTTTTGAGGGGGGGGGGAAATGGCTACAAAAGGAGAAAGAGCTGGCAATTACTGCCATATTAAAACTTTTACTATGAAGGAGAGAGGCACATACCTAAATAAGCCTTCAGGAAGGTGATTATTTAAAGGGTTGCAGAAGGTGTCCAAATGAAAGGCAGACTTTGAGGGACTTGTTCTAACCTCCCTTTCTCCATGATCCTCTCAGCTTCCCTTACCCCCATCCCTAACATCCTGCAGCACCTGCAGGTGCCCAGCCAACTGCCAGGGACCCTACTGGGCTGCAGTCTGCCTGCAGCTCTCCTCCTGTGCTCCTGTGAATTGCAGCCCTATGGTGTTCTCTCTTCTCCCCTAGCCTTGCCTTTTCCTCACCAGTGTCCAGCATGCCCCTGTGGCAGAGCAGTCAGGAAACTGTTTTCTTCTTCTGCCTAACAGAGGAGAATACTCATTTCTAGCCCTCTGCCCAGGTGCCTTGCTATGATGAGGAAGCACTGTATGGTGCTCCTTTCATTCCGTATATATCCCCTGCCTTTTAACAAAGTGTTGAGTTGTTGGTGGGAAGGCTCAAGACTAAGTCAAGCTGAGCTGCTTTCTCTCTTTTCTGCAGGGTTTTTGGTTGTTGCTGTGTTGGTCTAAGGACACAAGTAGGCAAGGTTCTTTAGGCAGATGTGATCTCTTTTATTTTCTCTCTTAATTGAGTAGTTGGAAAAAAGTTTTTTGCAAGCTTTTGGACAGATGCACCATTCCTCAGGCATAGGGAGTCTCTGCTATTGTTCTAAGAAATTCTCTCCTTTTTTGGGTTCACCAGCTACAGTTTTCCAACCTCTCTTTTGGTTACTCCTCTTCTGCTGGAACCATTGCATTTTAGAGGCACATGGGGTCCAGGTACCTGGGAGAGTTCACACAGTATTTTAGGCTTGTCCAGGTGCCTCTCCAACCCCAGTCTACAGGAGGCAGGATCCACATATTGAGGTTCAATGGGAACCAATTAGGGCTAGAAACTGGTTGAAAAGAGACCATTGGAAAGGGAAAGATGTCTGTTCTCTGAGTAACTGAACATTTATATCATTTCTTTTACAAGAGATAAAAACAATATATATTAATATTATTTTTGTTCTTATTGAGCCAAATATTGATGGTCTTTATTAAGGCAAACTTTCATTGACTTCAATGAATATTTAACTGAATATGATTGACCCATGGCCTTATGGGTTAAGAATCAAAGAACTCAGATACTGATTTGAATGGATTCATGCACACTTGAGTTCTATTAAAGGATTTATCTAATTTGTTAAAAAAAATATATATATATATCCCACTAGGTGTGGGTATATATACGTTTAACACAGAATCAAGACCTTTAGCCAGTCAGGAGATGGAAATACATATGCTATAAGTATACTGCCCTTCAGGGTCTGATTGGCTGTGATAAAATAACATTGTAGAAAGTTTAATCTAAGAGTTGTGACCACAGGAAATTCATAAATCCTTTCCAGACTGACATGCTTTTATACCCATATGTAGCAAACAATTCCTAGAAAGAAAAGAATTCTGGACTTGTACATCATAGCCTTCCTGTGGAGCAAACCATGCAGTTTCTAAATTTCATCATCATACTTGGTATGTACCTATAGATTGGGTAGACTGAATAAATTATTGTTAAGGTCACATTCAAATATCTCGATGTTTTTTCACTGTTTCTTGCTTATTTATAACTTACTTATATTTTAAAGTATTTCTTCACATACTAATTCACTTCTTGATATCAGTATCATGCTACAGTAATATCTACAGTAATGATTGAAATGTATATCCAAAATTCATTCTTTTTTGTATCAAAAATATATTTGATATATATCCAAAATTCATTCTTTTTTGTAGCGTTGTGAAGCTGATATACATTATTCACAGAGAAATTTCCATTACATGTATAGTACTTGATATTTAAGATAAAACATTTAGTATTTGCAGTGCCCTCTGCTGGCTTTTTTATTTTTTATATAAACATAATGCATTACTGCATCCTACATGTACTTGGCTTGGTGTTGAAAGAGGCAGGGTATTGTCCATCTTAATTCATCTTTTTTTTCATCTTTAGTCCTATGAAGTGATATTACTATTGATATTTCCAGCAATTTCCCCCCAAATATGTGAAAACACATGCAATATATTATTATCTGTTCTGCTTGGACTTGGGAAGCACAGTGATTTACAAAATAGTTTTTATTTGCCAGCAGGCATGCACACTCTGAACACCACTCATTATAGCTCTTCTATGATGTACTTCCAGTTCAAATTTTTGCTTAGGTTATATTTAGAAATAATCCCTTTTTTTGGGTACAAAAAATGCTAAAGACTAAATGCTTTCTTTCTACATACAGGAAAATCTCACTGAAAGATGGGAGAGAGAAGACATCCTTTCCTCCTGAGCGTGTAATGTGAAACTGCTAAGGTAATGCCCATTAGTATATACAAATAACATCCTGATGAAAGAAAAATTTAAGGAAGTCAATATCTGTTTCCATCACTGCTTGTTAGACTAAAACTGTATGTAATCTATTTTGGGGTCTTGACTTTTTTTAAATATTGAGAAGAAAGGGAGAAAATATGTCAAGATATGTTTAGGGAAACACAGGTGAAGTGTTTATTCCTGTAAGTAGTACAGTATCATTGGCAGTAGTAAGCCATGTGTGATAAGTATTTTTAGAACTGGACTTTATTTCATGTGTTTCATATTTTTTTGTAAATATTCAGAATTGAACTAATATTTGCCTTATTCATCCTGGCAAACAGTTACAAAACTACTCCTACCTCTGTGGCAAGTTAACAGCCAGTCCCATTTCAACCTTTCCTTTTATGTACACGTTGGTGGTACCGTGAGTAAGTGTACTCTGACATGGACAAAGCTTACAACAGCTGATTCTTAATAGTTGATTGTTTTTGAACAATTCAGCGTCTGTACAAATATGCAGCTTTTAATTAATTTCCAAAGCACACTGAGCAACATTTAAGATAAAATGCAAACAATTCTAGACTTGTTTTAAACAATTTGTGCCCAGGCACAAATCAGACTGTGTTATATTTTGTGTTTCAACAAATTTATGGTGCATCCATTTAATTTTGTACATGAAAGGCTACCATATGAAGCTTTATTGTTCTGTTCAAGTGTTGCATGTATCATATCTAAAATCACTGACAGCATAAATGTGGAAATGTTAAATCTTTTGTTAATGGCTTTGTATTAAGTACACATGGTTGCAGATGATTTGGAGGACTTATTTAAAGTAAATATACAATTTCAAGCTCAATTATCATTTATGGCTTAACTAAACATAATGAGATATTAGTGCTGTGAATTTGATACAGTGTTACTTCATAATTATGATGCTTTTCTACAGTAAATTTGATATAGAACAGTTGTTAAAGCAAGGCTGCTCAATTGTGTGACCAAAGATTTTATGGAACACATCTGGCAAATTAGTTCAGGATGCGTACCGTGTAGGAACAGAATCTTTTGCACAAAACCTAGAAGGAAGCTAATTCTAGATGTATATGTTTCGTTGATGACCAGAAGTTAAATGAATATAATTGTTTAAGCTAATGGAAATAGTATTTAGAATAACATTTCAGAATAGCTAAAAAGGAAATGAAGGATAATTGCTGTTTAAAATCTCAGATGAACAGTTTACACCTGTTAGTATGTTATGTTTAGAACAGCTGTGTCTTTTATTATCAGTAAACAGATGCAGAAAGTAATGGAATGTTTTAAAGCAATATGTTAATCCTATCTTCCACTACTGAACAGTTTCACAATATAGTAGTTAAATATTAACTGTATTACTGTTGTTTACAATATACAATTTGTGGTTATATTTTGTCTGAAGATGAATATATTTGAAGCTCTAAAATATTTATCCAAAGTTATTTTAGCATGTGACACTTTGAGAGCTCACTCTTGTAAACAGTGTCACACTGTAATGTGTTTATTCAGAAGTCTAGTTGCTAAACGATTCATGTCAATTCTTGAGGATCTTGAATTAGTTTTTCCTCAATGGACTTTATCTATACACTTTAAACAAATTGTTTTTTAAACAAATCTACAGTTGTAAGAGAAAAATACTATATTTGAGGCCAAACTCTGCAGCAAACTCATTTTGAAAACAAAGTATCCTCAATAGAATTTATCCAGATCTTGTTCAATCCGGCCTAAAATTTCACATTATTACCTTTGATCATATTACAATAATTCTAGCAAGTTTGTTTCAAATTTCTTGTATCTCCTGAATAATTTTGGATCTCAATATCATAATTCAGTAATTTTTTCATAATTTATGATCACTATATGATATACTAAAATGTGACTTTATTTTGACTGCTGTATCATATCAATCTGTTGGAAAAGTAAGATCTTCAAACTGGTATTTGCCTTTTTAGAACTGCATTTGCCATATTACAAAATGTTTTAGAGATGCCTATAAGAAACAAACTGGAGCTCAATTTAAATGTAAGAATTACATATCAAATGCTAGTGTGTTTTCACATGAAAACATCACCTTTAAAGATTCCTTCACTTACATAAATTTGGAATATTTGTAAACGTTTTTAACATTATAAAAAAGTTTTAATGAAATATCCTGCAATTGTGGAACATTGCCGAATCAGCAGTCAAAGAACGGAAACACAGTGGATTAATAGCATAATTTTCTTAGCAGATTAGCTTCCAGGAAACGTAGAGACCAATGAATATGGCAGCTGCGTTATTCAAATATTGTATTCAAGCTGAGGTCAAATTGTTCATTCATGCATGTAGAAGCTCAGTATTAATTGAATCGCTGCATTTTTAGAACACTTCTGAGGTCAGGAATTTTTCATGCTTCAACATTTTAAAATTTACACACACACTCTCTCTCTCTCTCTTTCTCTCTCTCTCTCTCTCTCTCTCTCTCTCTCTCTCTAATTAATTAAGATTGTCCTGAGGCGTAGGCATTGTTCTGATTACAGTGTAATATGCTTAATATGTTAGGCATTCATACAGGTTTACTGATTTGTCTGCCAAGTCATTACAATGTTAATGGCAACTACAGATTAAAAAACTGGATCTACAAGATTTTAATGCATATTAATATCCTGGCAACCCATTACTGGGGGATTGTGAAAGGCCAAGTCAGGTAATATTCACTCTTCTGACTGAAAGAAAGGCACTATATCTGTCTAGTTCTGTTTTTTAACCTGGATAATATTTATATTGTATCAACTGAAAGGTAGTCTTGATATGACATGGTAGGAGATGAATGATCTCAAAAGCATTTGTCCTCATAGTTGTCTGTCTCTGCCATTTTCAAGTTTCAAGTGGGCGCTATCATTCCACAAGAGAATTTAAAGTCCATATTTGGAGATAATCATTTACTGAATTTTATTAAGTAGCTCCGATTTCAAGATATTTATTTCCAGCATAGGAAGTAAGTGACTCTATCTCCAGTAATGGATCCTGGATGTGATTACTGTTAAATTCCTCATTTAGCAATACATCCAATATTTTAAATTATCTCAAAGCATTTTCATCAATGCACTATTGAATTTTACTCTTCTCTAAGTAAAACAGTCATCTTCATATTGTCAGAGACCTGAGACTTTATGAGTTTTTTGGCTTGTTTCTTGATAAAATAAGTCAGTTTTACTCTCTTGTGTTGACTTTTTTTGTTTTCTATTGCTAAATGAGGAAATGTTTTGATCCCAAAAGTTAAGTTAGGCCTAAGCATAAAAAGAAGATATGTATTACATAGGCCCTTGGCAGATGTTCAGTTAAAGGTGCGATGGGCTCTGATATGTGATTCCAGCAGTCACACCTCCTGCTATGCTACACATGCTGCTACGTCATGATGCTGGGCTCCCTCTGCACTAGCAAGCAACAAGCCAATTTTCTGATCTGTGCTCTTGGTCTTGGGGTCACATGGGAGCCCTTGATTCAGATGTGCCCTGAGGCTGGGAGACCCAATCAGATGCTGCTTCTAGATTCTGGAGCCTTTGGAGTTGAGGACTCCCATGTGCCCCTGTGGTTGGGAGCTCTAGTTAGTTGATCACTGGCCATGCATTCAGTTTAAGGTAAAATAAGAGCCAGCCACAATTATACATATCTTGTTTAAAAACTTTGAGGATTATGCCTTGTTTAATCGCACCATTAATTGCATTAACATGTAGCCAGGTTACTACTTAAGAAGTGATTAACTGGTTAATGACACTCAGAGTGTAATGTCTGCCAGGGACCATAATACCCTTATACGATTAATGTAGTTTCAGGGGTTTTTTTACAAAATGCAGGAAATATTAGAGGATTGATCAACCAATTCTGTCTCTGGATGTAAATAGAGTTTTTAATCTAACATTTTTAAAACTCAAAAATAAAAGAAAATATTTGAAAATGAAAAATATAAATGAGTAATTGTGATGTCTTCATAATATGGAGCCATATTTTTAAAACACTAACTCTAGAATTACGCAAAATAATAACAGATGAGCCATTTTGTGCCCATCATTGTGCATCCAGAAAAAAATTATTTAACCCACAAGTCACGTGAAGGTTTGATTATAGGCAGGATTAATGTTCTCATAGTGTGCATTTAAACTTACGTGGGATAGTGCCTGCCCCAGGAAGGATACGAGTATCTAGCTTACTCGTAGAATCATTGGAGAAACTTCAGAGATGCTGAAGAGCAATTCAGATACATTGAACTGAATTGTATCTAAGTGCATTATACAGTGGACAGAAAGTGGTAAATGTCTCCAGACACATATATAACTATACCAATAAAACCTTCTCCAAAGATTTGTACTCTAATAGCAAATATGCAGTGGCCAAGGACCATATTGTATGACTTCTCAAAAAACTAGAAGATTGAAATCACTATCAATGGTCCGAAAGCAAGGGAAGACAATCTCTACTGAAAACATTTCACCTTTTACCTCAAAATCCTGAATGTAGTAATCTTGCATAATGATCTTCATTCTGTAGTACATTGATTCTGTTACTAAATGATTCTATGTCTGAGTACATTTTTAGAGATACTTAAGAATAGATGAAGTTTTAATGGCAAGATATGTGCTTTGAAAATGTACAAATAACATATACGGTAAGGCTTAAGGCTGCCAATTTCTGTTAAGTCTGTCCTGCAGTAATTCAGAAATTCTGTATTTTGTCTTTTGTCAATTTATAGCTGCACAGAAAACATTATTAGCTTATAATATACTGATTAATACAGGATAAATGCATTAATATTATTTATTATTATCTACAAATAACATTTAAAATCTGACACATTTCTGTGTGTAAATTAAAAATGTTTTAGTTTAGTTTGAGAACAATAACTGGCTATAGGCTAAGAAGATGTTCTGATCTAAAAGTGCCTAAAAGTGCTGGTATCTACTTGAAAATACCCAGAAAAGGATTCTGCCTCACAAGTTTCCATTTCATTAAGTAGTAAGTAGAAATCTGTTGAACAGCTGTTTTTGTGAACTTTCAGGTACATGTGAAGCAGACTTAGAAAACACCCTCTTTCCATCGCAGAACTACAAGGATCAGTATTTGTGTCCATACTTTAGCCTCAGGTCTTTTCTAAGATTTAGAGGTTTAAATTGAAGGTCCCAATTTTTATCTGTTTCTGATGATGACTATTCATTGCTCTGTCATATATGGTAACTTGAATGTAATGCCTATTATTAAAATAGGCCCCCCTATTAAAAAATAGTACTTTACATTTATAGCCATTTTAATCTAAGATTCTTGAAGTACTTCATAGCACAAATATGTTTTTTACATTGCACAGAAATCATACAGTACAGGATTTTGATCACTTTCCTATTTTTCATGTAGGGAAAATGAAAACTAGAGGTGGTAGGTGGGGGGGACTAACCTCCCCATTGCCAGGACTTTGCTTTAGCCACTCGGCTCATGTTAAATGTATTGAATTGCAGGTGCAATGCTGTCTTCCTAATAATAATGAACCAAAAGTGTGTAATTACATATATTACACTGCTTTAGATTATTTAAGTTTCTTCACTTTTTAGTTATGCTTTTCTTTTACATTCTGAAAACATTGCCACTTTGTAATTTGCTATATACACATGTAGGTAGAGTAAGAAGCATGTGCATTGAAATATTAATTAGTGATATACTGATAATACGCACTAATAAATTTTAGGGTACTAAGAGGCTTATTTCATGATTGTTTTTATCAATTAGAAGTAGAATTTTTAAAAGGGATAAAGAAGACTAAAATTTAGTTTACTATACAAGGAAAGACTTTAATTTATGAAAATTTGTTGCAGGCTGTGTTATCAAGTGACATGTTGATTATCAACCTAAGTCTCTCAATTGTAGTTCAAAAATCCAGAGCAAGTATTTGGCATAGCACAGTTTGTTGTAAGGAAGATTTAATAGCTTGTTATGTCCTATTTATATAAACAAGAGTCATTTAGAGTTCAGGAGATATATTTAGAATGTGCATTTGTGCATGGAGTTGCAGGCTGAATAAAGTAATACTTGAAAAACTTCCTATAAAATGGAGACCAAGAAGTAAAATTTGTCATATAATATTCATGGTATATATCAGAAGCCTCTTGCAAGGAACTAATCCAGCCAAAGCATTAGGATAGAAGTTGTTATTAGTTTATAAGACTGCAACCAATATTTTTCTGTTATTGAAGTTAAAATGTTACAAAGTACTCATAAGAAGGCACAGTGATTGATGAGTACTGGCATGCCTGGTACGGCTGATCTTGTGCTTTTTGGGCTGCAGCCTTCACAGATAGCTTCCCTCTCTAAAACAGTGTACAATCAGGCCAGATGAAAGAACAACTTAAAGTTCTAAACTCTTCTATGCTACGTGCTGTGTTGGGTAAGAATATTAATAGGAGTTTACAGTCAGTGATTTGTAATCTGACTTGTGATTTGTTGACTTTAAGGTATGCATAATATCTGAAAAATGTATGCTAAGTCAGTTTAAGATATAAATTTTATAGCATATGGTAAATTAAAACCATGGTGACCTTTTGGTCTTGTTGATCACATGTATGAAAATGATCATCTGTTAATCTGTACTAATCACTCTGATATGACTCTTGCGTAAAAGATAGGAAAATAGTACTATTTCTGCTATATTTACTCTTCTGCAGTTTCCTTAAAAATTTTTACAATTAAAACTTTTACCAGCAAACTTAGTATATACTTTATGTGCTCTGTTACGGAAGTAGCTGTAGTAAGACTGTTTTCTTATCAAAGCAAATTTTATTAAGTGGTCTGGTTATGTAGAGAGGTGTCCATACTAATTGCTGGCCACAGCCAAACTGATATCAGCTCATTTCTCAGAATTTCTGACAGAAGTCTTTAGCATGATTTATGGTATGATTGACTCTTTTTATTTGGCTCTTTCAAATAAAAAGAAACAAAAAATGTTGCCTTGTTCTCCCATGAGATAGATGTATGCAATTTATAATGCTTTTCATTTACAATGTTTAGCACTGTTAATTCAAAGGTCTCAAAACCTGATTAATCTTTATACCCAGAAATGAATATTACACCCATTTGACAAGTGGTTTAACAGAGGGTCATAGAAATAAGCAAAGTCTTAAAGCAGGTTAGTCCTGAAAAATAGCTTCTTTCTCAAGACACAGCCTTTCAGAAATCTTAAATTGCTATTACTAGTAACAGAAGTTAAACAAAACAAAACTACGAAGTGACAAAGAATGAGTGTGAATGTATTTACACATCCAGTGCATCACTAATATGTTTGCTAAAAGTTGCTTTTGTCCACTTCCTACTCCCCCCTTCAGAGTGGTGCAAGCAGCGTTGGTGCTGTACAGGTGGACGTTACCCCATATTCTTTTTTCAGTTTCCTCTATCATATCAGTAACTTATCAATACACACAAGGTTCCCTATGTTTTCAGCTTGTGCTGCAACCAGCATGAAGGTCATATAAACAACCCAGAAAAACTACTGTATTCATACAGTATTTCCATATACAAATGCCTTTGTTGATACATTACTTTTCTAAGATTTTGCTGAGTAAAGTTATTTCCATACATAAGCATTTTGGCCATCTGCAACTGTCAGTGAATCTGGTTTGAGAACACTGGTAGTAATTGTAAACTTAGGAATGTGTGACCAGCTAGCAGCCAGCTGTGCATGCCCTGACTTTTTCCAGGTGCTAAGATATATGGGCACTTTTGTTGACTTTTAATAAATATATACTTTGGACACTATATATATTATATTAAGCACATTTTCAGAATGAAGTTTTGTTCATAAATATGGTATAAATCTGGATAAAATAGAAAAAATAGCCAAACTTTGTCATGTAGTTTAATTATTAATGTATGACACGGAATGTACACTTCATCTTACATATGGCCTGTGACAAGGAGAAATTCAGTATCCTTTATGTTCCTGAAAGCTTGGAACAGCAAATTTAATCTACCAGTAGTATTGTGTATTTCAGTACCTGCTACATATTTGGATTGCACAGGTATCTATAGGTCAGAAAGTCTCTTCAACTAGACAGAATTAGCAGCAAATTTTACTAATTAGCTGCACCTCATTAATTTATTCAGGCACAGTGAGTATCCTTGCTAGCTTTCGTCTTCACAATAGGGGACTAAAACAACCAAAAGAATATATGACAGTCCTTCTGGTTCTAATACAGAGATGTCCATAAAGTTTATTTGCCTCAGTAGACACATTTATGATGCATTGTCTGTGAGGCCAGCTGGTTCCAAATTAAATGAACACAAGATCACAAACAGGAAAAAAGTTAATAAGCATGATCACTTGTCTAATGTAATTTGATTTCATAGGTGATTAAAATATCTAAAAATCCTTCCCTTCAAGAAGTATATTACTCTTACCTTGCTGGTTTCTAGTGTAAAAAATAATAATAGCTAATCATTGGGGATCTGAGTTTTCCATTTTCCATGGAAAAATAGAAAAAAACCATGGATTTTTCCTTTTACCTAAGAAAAATGTGGATTTTTCATTTTAACAGAAAAACACATGGATTTTGCTCTTTTGAAAATAGCTCTTAGCAGGTTGGCAGAGTTACAGCCTGCAAGGGGCTGGGGAGTGTGAGAGGAAGGTGGTCAGACAGGGGCACAGTGTGCATGTACATGCACATGGCTGCCAGACAGCATGGAGAGCAGCTCCTGCAAGTAATCTGATGTGGGGCAGGGGAAGAAATGAAGTCTCCATATGGAGGGAGTTGGGCAGGACTAGAGCTGGGATTGCTGCCCAGCTGGGCAGTGCATGGGGCTTGAAGCCCAGGGCAGGCCACAATGAACAGCCACAGGGCTCCACAGCCCAAGCCTGCAGTCTGCATTACCTGGTCCCATTCCCTTTTCCATAACAAACTTCTCAAGTTCACAGAGACAATTTTTAGACTCTTCATTGTGTAATTAAATTTGGGGGTGTAGGTTTGAGGGGGACAGGGCTGTGGGCAGCTCATCCAGAGGGTGGAGGGGGGCAGCTTATCAACACTGTGCAGTCCCAGGGTGGGGCGAAGGGCACATGCCCCCCAGATCTGTGCACAGGACAGGGGCAGGCTGCCTGCTGCAGGCTCAGGCTCCCTACCCTCCCAGGGCCTCCATAGCCTAGCGGATAGGACTCAGCATGCCAGGGCACAGTGGGACTGGGTGGGGAAGCTCCTTGCCCCACACTGCCCTGGTGACATGGCCCCTGCCTGCCCCAGTGTAGTGAGCAACACAACCCCGCACCACCACCAAGCTGCTCCAGAGAGGCCACAGGTGGTGTAGCCAGGGCAGTGCGAGGCTTGCAGTGGTGACAAGGAGCTTTCCCCACTCTGCCCAGCCATGCCAGGTCTCGCCTGTCAGACCTCAGAGGCCGCAGGGGAGGGTAGTCGGGTGGGGAGCCCAAGCCTGCAGTGGGCAGCCTGCTTCTGCCTCTGCCCCACACACCAATCTGGAAGGCAGGTACTCTTCCTAAAAGTGCATGCGGCAGCAGGGAGACAGCCCTGCCACCCGAGCCCGCAGCCTGCACCCCCACCCCCCCGGGCTCTGCTCCAGCCATGCCACCGATGAAAAGCCAGGATCCCAGCTAATTGCACACCATGCACAGTGCTTTGTCCATCACTAGATGATGAGAATCCTTCAAAGAGGTGTTTAGCTTAATTTTTGTGTGCCTGAAAAAGATCCTTAAATGCATCTCTGATACTAAATTTGTATCAACACAAGTCAAAACTTTTGCTTCCTTAACTTCTTGGGAACAAGGAAGCTGCAATATTATAGTAAACTAAATGAATATAGTATGCTCCTTTTAAAAATGGAAACTAACTCTGATCCTTAAGGCTTAACTGGAGAGAAGCAAGTATAAAGAGCTTCATGTATCTGTATGCATATAGATGGAAAATGCTAAAGACTGCTGTAAATTATGTTGGTTACAAATGGTTCCAAGGGCTAGAAATGCAGCCAGAAATCATTGTGTCACTGAGTTACAGAATCTCCAGACTAATAATGCTGGCTTGATGGTTGGTTTCTACTAACACTTGGTATAAAGTAGCTACACAACACTGGTCGACCAGGCCTGCTTTTTCCAGAATTCAGAGTGAAATAAAGATGATACTTTGTACATGTTTGAACTATGTAAAAGTGGGTTCTGAATTTAAAATTTGTTATCAACTCAGATGAAAATACAATAGAATAGGAATTTGAGTTTAATGTGGGTCAGCAGCTTAAATTGAATTTCAGTGTCCTCTAAAGGCTTGAACATGAGCTCCTAACCCAAGTCGATGCCCCAGTTATTCTCCCTTTACTAATATTATAACTGGAATCAGCTAACTTGAGCTAGACAAGCCAAGGTAAGAACATATCTTTTTCCAGTGTAGAAATTCCTTAAATTTGCTGTAATGAAAACAGATATAGGTTAGTAAATCTTGGTTCTCAAAGAAAGTCAGCAAGTTATATTATTTCCAAAAGGAGCAGTAGTAATTATTTGTTATGATTCCCAAAGTTGGCAGCATGGGTGATTTTCCCTGAAGGATGCTATTTTCCCTGCTTGCAAGTATTTCAAAGGAAACTATATACTAAAAGATACAAATAACGTTGAGATTTAACTGTGAAACTGGTTAAAATTGTATATATGAGCACAGCTGCTCTTCTCACTAATCCTGAGATGTTGGAGCAGGTAAACCCATTCCTAGTCCTTTGAAGGCAAGTTTTAATCCTATGTAGTGTGATAAGGACCTACATGTATTACAAAATAAACTGTCCAGGCCTCTAAGTAAGAGTATGGGCTCATACACTTTAACTATTATGTTTTGATGTACAACTTAAATAATAGACAGGGACAAGAATCAAATCTTCTAGATTAGGAAAGAAAGATTGAGTCTTCATGTACTTGGAAGATCTCTCTTGTCTCTGAAAGCAGTAAAGATTTATCACAAATAAATTTATCAAATTTATCAAGCAACAACTTGATTTTTTTGAAATATTTTCTACAATTTGTGGCCATACGTACAAAACCCCCACAGAATAGAACCCAGTTTCTAGTGAAGAATTCCATGGTAACATAATCGTCAGCCTTCTCTAATGTTTCTTAGGCAAAATAGGTCTTGCATCATCCTCTGAACTTCAAAAGAAGAAAATTCTGTGAGACCCACAACCTGTTAAGCTACCTGAAGTGGAGGGCTAGTCCTTGAGTTGAGGGATTTCCTGAGAAGGGGCAGCCAAAATCAGTTTTTTTCAAGAGAACCTATGGGTCTAGAACAAAGAGAGAGAGTGTGAAATTCTCATATATGTGGATGTGCTTACCCCTGCATATCTGCTCATTGTCTCAAAACTGGCTTTAGCTTCTGTAATACACCTTCCTTCTGACTCCCAGGGCACATCTACATATGCATATTAATGTGCAACAATAAACTCCAGTGCATATCATGCCTGAGTTTATTGCTCCCAGGCATCACATTTACATATGAACCTGGGATTGCTCAGTGTGCTGTGGATGGGACTGGCTGGGGCACAAGGGTGTTTCACTGTGGGGCTAGCTGGCAGGCAACCCCACACTGAAGCACTCAGGTGCCCCAGCCAGCTGGGTCAGCATCTTACACGTGTGCTGCTGTGCATGAGAGAACTCTGCAGCGGGATAGTTCTTGTATTTACAGGTACTAAACTGCTGCAGAGTGTATTAGTTTCCTGTGGCCTAATAGGGCCACACATGTAGACACTGAGATGTTTACTACAGAGCTAATTAGGCAACTCCAGCAGTAAACATCTCGGTAGATGGACTCCCAGAGTGTAAAAAAGAAAAAAAAATTGTGAGTATTTATTGAAAATTGTTGCTTACTCTTAGCCCTTGCAGCTAGTGTTTTAAGCAGTGTAAGGACTACTAAAGATTCCTTTCAGACTAGAAGAGAAATTTTCAAAAGTGTGTTAGACCAACTTAAAAACCAACTAGGTACCTATCATTAGGTATTAAAATACTTTCAAAATTCTCACTCTTGGGCCCTTTGAATCTCAGTCTTCCTATAAATAGTTCCCTGAGGGCTTAGGTAATGTCTGAAAAAAGGGGGCTTAGTAAACTTTAGGATATTAGGAACATTTTCACCCAGGACTTCAGTAGGAACCAATATAAAACCCTAAGATCCATCCAACAATGTTAGTATTCTCCAACATTCAGGTACTACAGGGATTAACCATAACATGGACTCTGAAGGTGTGGTTACATGAGCTCTTAGGCCCCATCCAGACAAGCGCGGACATTTGGTTTCCTGGGGACGGTGCCCTCTGGCCTGTGGCAGGTTACCCTGGGTGGGGTAGGGGAGGCTGGGACCAGCAACTGTGCTGGCCTGAGCATCCTGTCCTAAGGGCCAGAGAAGCTGCAGTCGCAGTACTCCTGCAGCTTGGAGCCTGGCTGGCAGATGGAGCATGCCTCTGGCAGGCCAGGCTCCAGTTTTAGGTGGTGTGCACTGCAGCCATGCATGCCACCCCGCATTTTTTCCATGTGGAAATGTCTGAATGTGTGCTGTGTGGTGCCATAGACAGGTCTGTGGCTCCACATATCATGTGCCCATGCTTATCTGGATTCAGCCTTAAGAGCCCATTCAAAAGGGGATTGTTTCAAAGAGAGCAGCTGCTGCTTCTAACTGTTACGTATGAGCAAACAGAACAATTCAAATGCAGCAAACCAGGGTTAAAATTGGAGAAGTTTTGCTGTTTGATTTGTTCTCAGCTCCTTCACGCACACAACTATTAGAACGTACCAGCTGCTGCCCTTTTGAAACATTCCCCTTTTGAAAGGGCTATGTTCACCTGTTCACACCCTGAATATGTTTGTTTAGGGGTGTGGCTCCAGTAAAAGTACTAGCATGTGATATACATATGGAAAACAGAATCCCTCTCAGACTGGATCCAGACGTGCAGGCACGTGTGGTTTGTGGTGCTGCAAACCTCTTTGCAGCCTCACGAACTGCATGAGTTGCTCATTAATCAGTGCAATGTGCTGCTAATTTGCAGCACTGGTGCAAAACTTGCTTCTGTGATTTCCTGGTACCAAAACAAAAAACAAAGCAAAAAAACCCCCACCCACTGGAAAACAAGCGACAGTGGGGAGAGCACCCAGCCTGCTCTCCTGTGAGCCCCCTATGTTGAGGCACCCTGCACCTTAGCCAGCTGCTGCCAAGGGCCCTGGACTGGCTGCATCCTGTGCCCCAGCTCTCTGGGAAATGGCTGGCTTGGGGGCAGGTTGCCCAGCATGGGGGCTCTGGAGCTCATAGAAACGGGAACAGGCTGCCTGCTCCCCCTCTCCCAAGTGCTGTTCCCCAGAAGGCCAAGGCACAGGATGTCTCAGCACAGTGGCTGCCTGTCAGTTAAAGCAGTGCTGAGGGACCTTGTGCCCCAGCAAGCCCCCCACCTTCCTCACCCCTGCATCTCATATAGCAGCAGAGCCCCTGGGCTGAGGCATGTGGCAACAGGGGAGCAGGCAGCCCTGGGCTAGCTGCTCCCCTGTTTCGAGGCACACTGTTTCCCACCCAACCAGAGAGTGGCTGGCTAGGTTGCAGGGTTCCTCAGTGCAGGGGCTCTGCAGCGTGCAGGGATGGGCTGCCTGTTCCCCCATCTCCATGTACTGCTCCTAGGTTGACTAGGGCACAGGGTACCTCAAAGTACCTCCTCCCATCTCCCAGGTTGACCAGGGGTGACAGGGTACCTCAGCACAGGGGATGGCTAGCGGCCGCTGAGGCATCCTCTGTGCCCCAGCCAGCCCCCCCATCCCCAGCTTCACGCCACGGCACATGGAGCAGAAGGACAGTGTATCCCAGGGCAAAGCACATGGGCAGGGATGTACATTGTGGCACAAAGCAGTGGTACAAATCTGTATTGCTACTATTTGTGCTGCTGCAAAGGCATGCTGCAGCTTGTGTGGAGCTGGCTTCAGTGTGCATTGTAAGATACTGAAGACAAATACAGACGTGAGATGCAGCCTTTTAAAGGTGCAAGACATAGCTAGTAGTTCAGTGACTTATTTAGCAGTAGTTTGCTGACTTATTCCTAGTTAGCAAAGGCCTTGTGCAATCATCCTCATATTGAAAGATTCTCATAGCCATTGAAGTTAGTTTGTTATTTCCTAGTCGATCAAAATTTAATCTCTAGTACATAGTCTATGTTTTTTAGTACATAATCTATGCTTTTGTTTTATGTACATTGAAACAGCCTTGCTCCTTATAATAAGAGGCGAGGAAGCTCTGTGAGCTAATAGTGTTTTCAATAGGCTACCAAACATTTTTAATATAAGGAAGTTCTGAGATTATTGGAGTACTAGCACACAATGTTCCACTTCTTACAGAAGTTTGTTCTACCTTCCAGGTTGGAACCTGTGACGTTGGTGGGTTGCATTCAATGATACCCCCTCATGGGTCGCCCCTCACCCTCGTCTCGCCTGTCACGACTTTGATGGAACTTGTTATTTAAAGGAGGGCATCAGTGGAGATCTTAATCACTAGAGGGGTCTCCCGCCAAGGGGTACTCACGATTGCGAAGTCCAATGTTCCACGGGGCTCCACCACCCCTACACCCCGTCCACTCGCCAGCCGGTCACTTGCTGGTTCATTGATGAAGGATCCTGGTCCGTTGGTCCATAGGCACTTGTTGATCCTTGATTATGGGTTGATGCTGGTGCCTTGTTCGTGCCCCCTTAGACCCGGCTGTAAATTTCTACTGTCATGGGACTTTCTCTCTTCTTATCTCTTTAGAAGAAATACTCTTCTTCCCCTGAGGGACTTTCTGGGGCTGATTCTTGCTCCAGGTGATGCCTGGAAGCAAGCCCAGCCGGAGCACCCTGTGCTTTGCTAGCCTCTCTCAGCCTCTGTACTGAGGGAGTTCTGTCTATCGGAGAGACAGTCTCCCGAGGAGCTGCAGCAATCCCTTCCTGCTGCCTGCCTATTCCTCCTCTCTCTCTCTCTGGCCACAAGGCCTGCTGGGGTTTTTAAACTCTCCCACAGCAGCTGGCGCGGCTGCCGCAATTGGCTCAGCTGTTCCCCTTGCCGGGAACAGCCATTTAAAGGTGCGGCGCAGGAGCGGCTCGCGTGGCTGTAATGGCAGCGGTGGCTGCTGCTGCTGCCACCACGTTCCTGCTTCCCGTCTTGTTGCCTCTCCTGCCGGTAAGTTCATTTTCCTTTCCTCCTCCCTTGGGTCTGTCAGTCCCCTGGGACCTTCTTCTAATCTGCCCTGGGTCCCTAATGGTGGCACACCGCTGTCACAGAACCAAACACGCAATAGCAGGATGGATGTAATCCTTCAGAAATATACTGTATCTTGCTGACCACCTACAGTGTAAATGGAATAAATTGCTTAAAAACATAGATGTAAAAGTTGTGTATTGCTAATTCTCAGAATCTCAGAAGCAATAAGTTAAAAGTATCTACCAGGTGTCAGAGACTCTGTGCTATATGTATATATGCATCCTGAAGAACAATTAATCTGATAAAAGAACCCTCTATGCATAACTTTGAGGCACATCTGGAGTCCCCCAGCTCCCCTTCCTGGAGCCTGCCTGAGCTGCGCGGTGGCCCGGTGCTTCCATTTGAGGCTGCGGTGCCCCCCGGGACGGCCCAAGCTGGGTGCCTGCGGGTGGGTGCTGCTTTGGGGGGGGCACCACTGCTGTGGAGGGAAGCACCAGCCCCCTGTAGCCTGGGGACTCTCTGCCCACTGGCAGCTCGCCCTCCTCTTCCCGCAGGAGAGGCAGGTAAGGTCCTCAACACAGGGATTTAATCAGCCCTAAATTGAAGCAATGTTTTTTAAAACCCACTGCTTCAATTTAGGACCCCCATTTTGTCTACACACGCCTCTGGATCCTGAAACCGGGATTATGTTTTGTCTCCTGTTCATTCACCTTAGAAAAAGAATCTAAGCATACTAAATGCCCCTGCTAACATAAAAGGTACCTCAGCCAATAAATATAATGTCTAAGTACCTTCCTTGTAACTGTATACAAGTCCTTGTATACAGAGTAATGGGCACTTTGGTGCTAACATTTTGGTCTCCTGACTTGTCTCAGACTTTCATATTCTTGGTAAAAGAAATAGACAGCCTTTGACTGTTAAATAGTAGAATGAATTTCTTTTACAAAAGTAGGGTTGCTTGAGTTTGTGTTTGTGTATGTTGCCTCTGGGGTCACGTACCTGCTGAGTTAACTGAAGGCTCCAGAATATTTTCATTTATAATACTTAGTACCTATGTAAGACTGATGTAAAGGACTCAGTCTTTTATATGTTTTTGTCTTTTTCATTCTGTACTTGCCACTGAAGGACCACGTGTGATTGGTCTGCTAGGCTCTAGTGTACAACCACACTGAGTTTCAGTAAGCTGTCCCAAGCTAAGAAACATTGGTACGAGTCACTACATAAATGCAAAATCTCTAAGGAACAACTAGACATTATAAGCAATAGTGATGCTGATTCAACAGATGGCACCCTTCCCTTGAGTTCCATTCTGAACTGGTGGCCTATCACTGTATAGAGCACTGTGCTTCGGGGGGCCGAGATGTAAAACCAAGGTCCTGAGCACGTGTGGTTATTAACATTCCCTTGGGACTCGTTATAAGTATAATATGTTAACCCTAATGGCCTGGCCAAATTCCAAACTGGATAATTACATTCTTCCCACCTAAATTCCCTTGCAATTTCAATTAGATATGGTATTCTTCTTCATTTCCTGTCCTGTGCTATATGCCGTGAAACAGTTGTCGCATTTCATTCCAGAGGTAGCTTCATTTCAGTGACTGATAAACTGATCCCTGTGTATAGTTTTAAAGCACTTCAAGATACTGTTGGATGAAATGTAACATATAACTGTAAGAATATTATATACAGTGCTCCATTCTTTACTTATTTACTGACAGTTAAAAACTTTGGAAGCCAAACAGTCTTAGATGCATGCAACCACCAAACAGTAGACAGAAGTGTTGATAGTAGAAAGAAGTGTTAACATCCCATTAATATATTTTGAAATAAGATATTGTTCATCTTTCTTTGATTTTCAAGGGTTTTCACATTTTTAATTTTTTTTGTATAAAGAAAGATTTTAGAAATGTATATTATATATATTCCAAAAAGAAATTGGTTACAAAACCAGGACCAGGTACAAAAGACAAAAAAGGCCAGGTACAGACATTACATTTTTACCAGTATAAGTGATCAGAAATCAGACTGTACCAGTAACAGAAAATAAGTTTGGCATACACAACTGGTCTGTACCCATAATGGAACAAAAATTCAGCACACAGACATGTTTAAAAATGGCAAAGCCCCGTCTAAAATTTGCCACCACTCTCTACTCCACCCACTCCCACCAATGGGTGAATGTGTGTTCTGTTCACTGCTGATCTAAACTATGTTGCTTACAGAAAACTGCATAACACACACTATGATCTGGCCTTTTAAAATATGTATTTACTTTTAATATTAGCAGGAAATTGGCTCAGGAAGTGCATATTAGCACTGAAAATTTACATACATTTTTGGGATGACAGTCGAGTATATAGCCCATCAAAATGTAGACACGTGTATCATAACTCTTATTTGAATACATTCCATCTTAGCACTGGTATTGCATCCCTCTTGGTAGCATCTAAGCACCAGGATTCTGGTTTACCTATTATATTTCCTCCCCTCCCTTGTTTGCTGTCTTGTACATTAGACAGCACTTCAAACAAAAGTATTAAAACTTTAATTAAATGTTGTTGTTGCACACTTTTCAGAACTAGAAGTTTGTAATTGCATTTCAGTACATCAGATGCAGCATTCTGTATAAACCAGTGTTGTTCCATTAATCTGCATCTAGATTATATGATCTGCGCTATTGAGGAAGATGAAAAGCCCCAAGGATCCCTGACAGTCTGACCTGGAAGTAAATTCCATTCTTACCTCTGCCTGTCATTATGATCCTGAACATGTAAACAAGATGTACCAGCCAAGCACCTAAAGAGATTTTCTGTACTACCTCTGAATGCTGTTCCAAACCTCTCAATATTCAGCAGAAGTCAATCTCTGTTTCAGGAGAAGGCAACAACAAACCTCAAAACCAGATTATGCATTGAGTGGGGAAATTTTTTCCCAATTAGTAAGTTTCCAGCTACAGCCCTGAAGCATGAAATTTGATTATTATCATTGACTTAATGCAGCGCAATAAGTGTTAGGGGCATACCTGGGGCAATGCAAGAATCCTATTCTTTCAAGGGCCCATGAAGGAAAAGGACAACCAGAAAGACTAAGAGTCAATGACCTGACAAATACCTGATACCAAATTTAGCTCAACATGTTCTAGCTGCTTATTTCTTAGAAAGCAACATATACCTATGCTACAAGGGCCAAATTGTCCTCTTAGACCTGTTGTCTTCTGTGTCCTATTTAGTAGGGTTTTGTAGGGCTCACTAAGAGGAGAATTGAAAAAATTATTTGAAAAATGTTGGTATTTTAGTACTGGAATAAGTAAGTTTAATGGAAATATGTATTAACTGGTAACTGTAAACAATGTTATGGTTCTTTGTAATGTTTGTCACTCTTATAAACATTTTAACTTGTATTTATTTGTATGCTTATAACTAAACTTTATATTAAAATTGATATATCTTTACCCTTTTGTCCCCATGCATTAGAACAACTTTTTCTATTAAACTTTTTATTACGTTATTAGCACACTTGTGATATCTTTATGGTTTGACTCAACTTCTATTTTCAGTAAAAAATTAAAGCCGTGTGAAGCTTTAGTTGCTGATTTGATTCGGAGGAAATTCAGCCTGATTCGGCTGAATCTCCAAATCCGAATCAAATCGGGAAACCATTAAAAAGGTCCGAATTGATCCAAAGCCTCCGAACTGATTTGGAGCACTCCCTGACTGAGTCACTGGGGCCAAGTGAGGCAGCCATTGAGAGGCGTGGTCTGCAGCCTGTTTGATTCGGAGATTCGACCAATACGGCCAAATGGATTCAAGACAGTGATTCGAATCACTGAATCAAATTGCTGGCCCTAAATCGGCCAAAGCCAAATCCGAAGCAAATACTAGCCACTTCTCACAGGCCTACTAAAAATGCAATCTCTAAATTACATATACTTGTACTTCCTCAAGTTAAGTGTGAAAACTAAATTTGGCCCTGTTAAGAACTTTCTTATCTTTTGGGAATAAGCAGTAATGTGAATAAGCATTTTAAATTGAAAGAAGTGCAATTCAGTTTAGAAAGAGTTAATAATATCTTAGGGAGGGATGAGGGGTAGATAAATGATGAACAACTGGAGAGCTGGCTCTGAAGCACATGCTGTTGCCTCCGAATACTGACTAATCTGCTTTGGCTGGTGCTGGCACTGCTAATAACTGCACAATGCAAAACCTTTCTGCTTCTGAGTACTTTGTCTTTTTAACTTTTCACTGAGGTTAAATGGCAATTGTAAGCATCAGCTTTGATGCAATAATGGACTGTCTGTCCTCGCTAGCACAGTTTGTCCTTTCTCAGCCTTAGAATCTGTAGCTTGCTTCTATTCATCCTCTGGAGCTCTCTAGACATGTTTGCTGACTGCCGTAAATTGTGGCACAGCGTGGGAAATTTTCCCCTCATTGCAGATCCAGAGCCAATCTATGACATCAAATGAAACATATGATTGATTAAGGGGTGCCAAGTACAACCATATGGGTCCCGTATCCTCAGTACCAGCACTAGCTACCTGTAGTTCTTTTACATCACAGTGCAAAACATGAAAGATAATGCAGAATTAGTGATGCCATTTAGGGAATTCACCTAGAGAGAATTACCAGGAAAAGAAAATTATAATGTAATTGTTCTTCGAAAGCCATTATTAATATTTAACAGGGAAAGGATTGTGCCAGTTTTCTATTAACCTCTTTCTCCATGAAACAAAAGAAGCACCAAAATTTTTGGACTGAGGAAGGTATAAAGAGAAGATGATAGAAATACTTTTTCCTACTGTATGTGTCAGTGTAAGAGATCTGCATTTAAATAAAATATATTTTGTGGGGTTCCTCTGAAATGAGTCCCTCTCCTCACTAGACCAGAATCTAATTAAAAAGAATTCTTGCTCATAGGGATTTAATACAAGCTGAATTTCAGAAATAGAAAATTCCCTGTTATATGACTGATTACTGGACAAGATGAAAGAATATATTGCCTTCTTTATATTTTCCATCTTGATTTTTCATACTCACTGTTTCAGCAGCCTGAAAGTTAGAGTAAACTCTTACAAAAAGACATTTTAAGTCTCAGTGCTGATGGACTTACTGCTTGCTCTAATTGCAATTGACTTAATCTTTTCTATAGAGTTAGAAATGAGCATAAAGTACCTTCTGTTTTGGAAAGTGGGGGGAAAATGTACTCACAAACATCTACAATAACCTGCTTCTCTGATGCTAGTGTTTATAAGAAGCTGGCAGTGTTACTTCAAATAAACAATAAGCTGTTCTGTGTGTCCCTCATTTTTCAGAAGAACCCTAAAGAAATTTGGAGTAAGATTTAAACTAGGCAGCTCCTTGCTGCTGTTAGCCCAGACAAGGCAGCAACAGGTCATTTTCACACCGGTGAGTGATGGCTTGGCGTCTAACTCTTACTTGTTATCCTGTCCTAGATGCCGCTCCTTCATAGCTTTGGTCAATTCAGTGAGGCGGGAAAAGGAGTATCATTCTTATGCAGAATCAAATGCAGATCAGCAAAAGGCATCTGTGTTCCAAGGCTGTATCTTTGCCTCATATACCATTAGAACTGCACTGAAAACCAAATGGGCACTTACAGTTACTTCAGATATTAAAGACTCTGCTGGCACTGCATTGCAGCAGGGGCAGTGACAGAAGCAGTGACTGCTTTGCTCTAAGCAGCAAAGGTGTCTTTTATTTTTACTAGTGGACATTTTGGCATCAGTCATATCAGCCTTAGACAGTCCAGCACCAAAGCCTCTCACAGCACCAGCTGTGAGGGTGATAGTGTAGTTCTTTATGCTGGAGAATCTAAATAAGGTAATATGTAATTTGTTGCCACCTCAGCTTCCTTTTGATATGGTACTAGTTTCATCTCATTAGATCAACTACCATGTCTAGAACTGTAGAAGGTCTACTTGTACCAGATTATAATGTAGGTTCTTCACTGGCCCACCTTTACTTACTATCATGGGTAGCTCACCATGACTGGTAGGGTCCAGAGATGATTGCTTAGAGAAACAGACAGGACAGTGGTTCATAAGGAACTTCCTATATGATAATACTGTCAGGAATCCCCCCAGGGAAACACATGTTCAGGACTCTTGGCTTTTTTCTAGTCTCAGGGCATTTGTAGATGACATGGGGATTTAAATCAAAGTAGTGTTTTGTTTTGTTTTGTTTTTAAAACACCACTTCAATTTAGGGTGAATTAAACCCCTGTGTCATGTACACGCATGTCCTTACCCACCTCTCTGGCCGGGGGTGGGGAGCATGCTGCCAGCGGTCCAAACAGTCCTTGAGTTCGGCAGCAGGGGAGGGGCTGGTGCTTCCCTTCATGGCAGTGGCAGCCCCCCACCCAAGCAGCACCCACCTGTAGGCACCCAGCTCAGGTGGCCCCAGGCGGCACTGCAGCTGTGGAGTGAAGCACTGGGCTCCACGCAGCTCAGGCAGGCAAGAAAGCTTCAGGAAGGAAAAAGAAAAAAGATCACACTCACTATTTTGGGTTTTTTTCTTCCGTTCGTGCAGCCTGCCTTCCTGGGCTGCCGCCAAGCTGCCTGCTGGGGCTGTCTGCACAGCTCCTGAGCCTCACAGAGTTCAGTGATTCTCTCCATGGCTGTAAAGTAGCAAACTGAAACTCCTCAAAAGTTTTAGTTTGCTGTACCCAAAGTAATTTGCCATGCCCAAAAGTAATTTAAGGTTCATTACGCCACTGAATTTGCTACAGTGGCTGAAATTAACATGCAGTATGCCATTGAATTTGCAAACTTATGCAAACAGCAACACGGTTAAAGCAGTATGAAAGGGCATTTAACCTGCTTTAATGTGTCATCTACAACTGCCCACTGAGTACCTCCTGAAGGCAGGCCAGTCATGGCTTCTAGGGTGGCGTGAATTCCTGGCTCCTTTCACTTCCAAGGTCTGGCCATTCCCTAGGGAACTACCTTCCAGTTCCCCTCCTGAGAGGGGGGCGTTAGGGTTCAAAGGAGTGCACCCCAAAGTCCCAACCACCAAAACAAACATCTCCTCTTCAACAAGGACATGTATTGGGCAAACGGAGCACAGCAAATAAGCCTTGCTTTCCTCCAAAGGGTTAAGTAGTCTGTTACCAGTCATGCTTGTACAGCTTCTGAACCCCCATAAAGTTAGAACCACACAGCTACTCTTCTACTTTTTTTTTTTTTTTTTTTTTGCTAGGCCTCTCCTAGTATGAGCTGTAGGTATAGCAGGGTAAAACTATCCTGATCCAGAAGTTCTCTTTAACTCCTTTTTTTTCTGTGGAAGCCATTCTGCCTAATCACAGGACCTTTCTTGCCAAAAGCCAGCTTGTGGTAAGAACTTCCCTGTAGGCATTTGATGCATTAGGTGCTGATATAAGGACTTCAGTTATAGTTGTTATGAGAAGTGATAGTCATGGCTATTTGCCTCTAGGATTCCTTGGGAGATCCAGAAGACCAGAAATAGTTGGACCTTCTGAAAAGCAGTACCGATTAGCACTCCACAGACGTAAGGTCTTATGGTCCCACCTTTCAGAGGAAACTTCTACAGTGCCAGCAGTCCTACTATATGCAAAAGCTGTAAGTTCACTACTACTCAAAACAATGATTCTCTGAGCCTCTAAGGAGATTCCACAAACATCTACGTCCTGCTACCTCTTACCCACTGTATAATCTACGTCACGTACCAAAATCTAGTTTGATGAGAGTGTTAAGAGCTTTTATTAGATTACCTGTGGATCTTTTTTTTTACTCAATGGATCCTGTGATCCAGTTTGTGGTTCTCAGCCTTCACGATATACTTTAACATCTGCAACAACCCTGCCAATAGAGAACACCTGAGGTGTTGTTATAGGAACATCTCAATACAGAATTCTGGCTTTTTTGTGTAGTCAACTCCATGAGTCTTCAAAGTTCTGACCATAATGACAACCTTCAAGTGCTCAAAGGAGTTCCTTTCTCACTGTGTTTCTCTTCTCAAGACCTTAGTAACAAATATCTCTGCTCAAGGATAGAGAGCTCATTTTGACCACAGAGGTTATGTGCGTGATGATGCATAAATGTTTGGAGCTCAGAGAGATATTGTTGGCATTAAATGCCTTTCTGCCTCTGCTTTAGGAGAAGGAACCACTTTTCTGCTTCTCCTTTCTGCTCTCACTCTTCAAGTGTTCATAGATGTCGCTACTGCAATGCACTATGATACTGGACAAGGAAACAATAATGTACTTTTGGGATTGATGTACATATAATCAGATTATACCAGGAGTTATATGCCTGCCTGTATTCTAGAACAACATAGTGGATGATCTCAAAAGGTACTTTTTAGAAAACTACAAAGGTCTATCCTCTACCAAGTCTTCCTGAGATATAGGTTTTCCTCATAGTCATCCAATGTACAACATACCACAGTAGCAACTATTACACATTCCTCTCTACAGGGAGTGCAGGTCCAAGCTCACTGGTAGGTACTTTTCTCCTCTAGTGGGTGCTTTGTCTGATCCTCTTCATTCCCAGAATTCTGGGTTGCAAGCTGTATCATTCTGTTCATCCCAGCAGAGCCAGGAGAGATTCTCTGCACTGGTAAATCTTTCAGTCTGTCTACTTTAACATTTCTCCCCAACATAAATGGATCATTTTATCTGGCCCAAATAGTGGCTTTAAAAGAACTTCAATTGACAGTCTGAATGTTTTCTAAATTACACCTTTGGAAAGTAATTTAATGTCTGAAGTACAACATTTACAAACCAAAGTATTTCTATTAGTCTAATGTATAAAGTGAAATAGAAATGGTCCCCTCCCCACCCTTCTCTCCTCCCTGGGACAGGCAGGCAGTAGCTTTTACTTTTGACTGGTCTGATTCTGGCCGTTCTGAACTATGCATTCAGCCTGCAAGATCCTGACTTCATTACAGCTCAGTTAAAAGACTTTTGGCAACATTTTCTGCAAGTTGCCCTCCAACCTAGTAATTACATATTTGAACACCAATTAGTACTAACATTTCTGAATACACTCATGTCTTGCCACCAATTAAGAGACTTTTTGCTTCCTGGGACTTCAGTTTAGTTCTGAATGGTCCCCATAGGTCTCCTCTTTCAGGCTTAAGGCAACTTACTGTCTTTATCACCTGTCAATGAATATTACCTTTCTGGTGACAGTTATTCCAGCTAGAAGAGTTAATGAAATATAAGCTGTAATGGCAGATCAGCTCTACAGCATATTCCATAAGGACAGACATCCTTGGGCCTCATCCCAAGTTTCTGTCTCAGCAGGTTCATAAATAATACATAAAAATGAGGCCCCCAATCATAGTTGCTCTTCATATAACCCATTGCATTTTTTGTAAGAGCAGAGGAGTAGATCTCGGTATTCTAGTCAAATTTTCAATTAAGTAGTTAGATTTAATTTATTTAACTCTTTCAGTAATTCCTTTTATTACAAATCCCAGGCAACTAAATTTTGTAGTCATGTGTGTGATTTTTTGAATCTCTAATTTGTACAGTTTCTCCAGCCTGATCCAAACCCTAAAATGAGTGCAAGCTGAAAGTAGGAGCTGGAATTAGTGAGCATCTGAATCATTTTTCCCACTTAGTTAAAATTTGTCCTTCTTCACATTTATTTTTTGGAACAGCACTTTTGTAATTGGCTGGAATTAAACAATCTGAACTATAGCAAGAAGTGCAGCTAAATTATGTCACGCTACTCAGGAGAAACATCAGAGAGAAGGTTGGAATTACAAAGTGGGTGAGCAGGTGATAGCTTGATGAGGTCTTACAGCAAATGTGGATTCATCATACATGGAAATTTGTTTATGGGGTTTAGCAGTAGGTACGTAACCAGTGAAAGTCACCAAAGAGTAAATTGCTACTGAGGAGCATGATATGGCAGCAGCACAGAATTCCCTGACATTTAGAAGAATGGATTTACAAAGCTCTTGAAAGGGCATTGCATGATCATGATGGGAAGTGATTCTGGCATAGATATGCATTTCATCAAAAGTAGGGTGAAGGTGAGGATGAATAATAGCTACATACATTTGTAAACAGGTGCAACACATTTTGTCTCTGCTGGAGAATTGCCACAGTTATGTGATAGCTGTAGCTGAAGTTGACATGTTGAACTACAACTGGGAAGGTAGAGTTATTGAATGGATTCTCATTACCCTTCCTGTGCCACTCTAGTGGACATGCCCATGTAAAATGGAATAGAATAAAACCAGTGCTGAATGACTTGAAGCGTAATAGTATTCAGATGCTAATTGTAGGTATCTTGTGCTGTAGCTTATGTTCCTGAGAACTTTTTTTTATGTTTTTTTTAGTGCTGAGGGGCACTGTTGGGACAGCCACAGGAAGAGCTGCCTAGGGCTGCCAGGGCTGAGAGTCCCCTCAATGGCAGGACTCCCAGACCTGGCTGGGCATGATGCACCCCTGCAGCTGGGAGCCCAGTCAGCTGACAAGGCTCCCAGCCACAGGGGAGATCCTGCTACATATGTATAGGAAAGCTGGATAGCAACAAGCTATAAAGTTAGTACACCTTTTCAAGGTCTTACTTTATTGCTGGGCATGGTAGCTACGTATGTAGCTGGCTTCAGTTAATTGTGGAATACCTGTAATATCTAGAGGGGGCCTCACCATCATAAACATTATTTTCTTTAACACAATTTGAAGTCTCAAAGAAATCATTGTGTCAGAATTGCTGTCTAAGCCACAGAAAGTGTTTCAAACACTGTCTTTGCCAGAATTGCTTGTACAGTTGTTCCCATTGTTGATCCATTGTATAATTATAAAACACCAATGTGACTTATCCCAGTTTGAAATTGAGCTAAACTACTGTCAGTATATGAAAACCCCATTTTACACTGTTGTATTACACCTGTTAGATATGTGACTGGTATAATCACAGTCATGCAAAAAAATGTATAAAGTGTCAAAGATTACCACTATTCTGGGAACCAGTTCATCTTTTGCAATGGTGTGTTCAAAACTACATTTTTATTATTGAGCACTGTCAGGCGGAGTTGTTGTGCTGCCTTCTGCATTGTGGGGTGTGGTCCTCTTTCTAGGATCCTCTGAGCATTTATTAAACAATTATTCCTCTGCCACCGCAGTAGTTTTGTTTCAGGGGAACATCCTATAGTCATCGTATTTTTTCATATCTTTAAATATTTCTTTTTTAAAAGTAGATTTTTGTTGTGGTTATATTTTAGCATTTAAGTGGGGTTAAAATGAAAAGTATCCTAGACCAAAGGAAGAGGGCCTTAACACTGTTGATTCATAAAGAATACCTACCATAGTAAGAGGTAATTTTCCAGATCTCAGCATTCTAGGCATGGCAAGAAGGAATGGAAAATCTTGAGTAAGGGTATTTCAAGAACTATGCCACAGAGATTAGATATAAAGACCTCATTATGAAGTATCCAGTCAGAGACAGAAAATCTAGGTGCTCTTATACTCGAGCTGCTTTCATTCATTTAATTATTTATGCAGTTTAGAGGAACATAAAATATGTTAATGTCTAAAGTACCTCCTTGTTTTTAGATAAATTATTAGTAATATTTCAGTCTTATTAAAAGTCTGAAAATATTATTAAAAACCTAAAATGATATATCAAGTTACTATGCTTAGTTTTATATATTTTAGCAAGATTAAAACTTGAGAACAATTTATAATGCTTCATTATAGTTTGATAAACTGATATACAACATTGTGCTTTTGTTTTCTGAGCCCTGTTATTTGTTTCTTCATATATATGGGTATATATAGTTATTTACAAGTATTGCTATAGTCCCTAGAGTTGTTAGTCATGGATCTAGACCACAGTGTAAAGTTACTAATTTGCTCTGATTTTGCTCAGGTCTTCCAGATCCTTATGTAAACTTGACTATAAATGAAAAAGTAAGTGGAATGGCTTTTGGCCATTACTTTCTTTGTTGTACTGAACTGGGAAATACTTTTTAAGAGCTTAGGTTTCTTCTGTTAACATTCACAAAACTTTAGATAAAATAAATTTTATTGAATATTTTATTAAATGTCATCTTGCCAATAACAAACTAAATGCTGAATACATTTCTGCATATATAATTCCATTTTAAGTTTTTAATGTACGGTTACTCTGTCAATTAATATTTGTTCTCCATGCAAAATAAGTTTAGAGAGAATAATATTCTAGTTATATAAACTATATTGCTATTCATTTTAAAATTAATCATCTAGAAAGCTGCCCATACTTTTACCAAATATAAATTAAACTGTGCATTTTAAGTGTTCTTTAGATTATTTTAAAAGACAACCTTATTTATATATGCAGGGCTTGATATAGCTCTACCACCATTAGCACAAGATATGCAGTGTGATCCTTTTGGCAGCTGGTGATACTCTAGTGTTTTTGCATAGTGACATAAAAGGTAAAGGGGCATATCTCATTTCAGCATGCATGTGTAACTCCAATTAGTGTTAATAGGAGTTACATGCTCATATCGAAAGGAAATATATCCCTGAAATATGCAACTATTTATATTTATGATTAGGGAGTAAATATACCCTCCTGCAACGTATCGTGCTTTTAGTATAGACGTCAGTCATCAGTGACAAGTATGCTTTTTCATCATTTTCTTACACCATTTATTTAATTTGATATGATATGCTCAGCTCAGTATTTGCATGTTACTGATTAGAGAGATATAAACACTTGGCTTAATCTTTCTCTCACTTTCTTGTATTGGTAAAACTGTCTATTTCTGAAGTACATTTTCTTCAAGATCTTTCAAATGTCTAAAGAAAACAGGGCCACCAGTTTGATTATTACAGAATAGGGTCATATGCATGGTCCATGGAAAAAAAAACAGTATTATGACTGATACATTAGTATATTTTAAATGGAACTTGAATATATGCTTCAAGCAGTTCCTGGAGAAGCTGTGGAAGTATGTAATTCATTTACACCTGTTTCTATTCATATACCATGATACTCTTTCTCCTTCAATCTTTTCATTAAAAAGAATGAGGAATAAAAAAATAGTGTCATGCCCTGGGAATGTTCTAGCTTCTTAAAGCCCAGTGTCTGCCTGTCCAGCAAAGCATACATTGATGGTAATATATCACTTGTTCACTTGTATCTCTTTTCAAGGTTCTCTACTGAACCTGAAGATCACTTTAACTGAACGCTGGTATGTTCCTGATAAACAAAATAGTGTACAGAATTGAACATAGCAATCCGAGTGATACCCTCTCTCCTTTTTTGAGCACTCCTAACCTTTCATAACAGGTATAGTCCACTAGAACACTGAAACTGTTGACTAATAGGGGAGGTTTATGACTTCAGGAGAAAAAATTTTCTCACAATTGGGTCCAAGATTATGGAATGCTAATCTGAGACTGCTAACATTGCTCAATTCAGAGGTAACACAATACCCATTCCTTCATCAAAGTGTTTCTGCAACAGCAAATCACTTTCTTCCTCATATGTGTAGATGGGAAAAAACAGCATCAGAATTCCAGGCCCACAAACATTCTTTCATCTTGCTGAAAAAGGAGTAAGAGAAAGAATCGTCATTATTTTTCATGTATAGTACAGATTCCTTTAATGATGAAGACTTGGTAAGAGCATAGATACCAAGAGCTAAAACTAGAAATCCAGGGCTGTGGCTTCCACTTTCCTAGCAAAAATATTACATTTTATTTCCAAATACAAACCTATATCAAGTCAAACAATTCATTTTAATTGAATCATCCTGGTAGTGAAATTAGTTTTTCTAGTTGCCCTAAATTCTGCAGACAGGATATGTTTACCTGGAATAGACTCTGCACCATTGTAAAGCAAACCATAAGAATGGGAATATTTTTCAGATTTTAGACATAAAAGGAAGAAAAATTACTTAAGTATTTTCAGCATGAATGAGCTCTGGAACTGAGACGAATTTACTTGTGAGATGATGTGTTCAAGTTCTCAGACTAGGCAGCCATTTAAATGGTAAATCCAAGTATTTCACAGTTTGCTTTAAATATGACTGCCTAGTTTTGATTTGTTAAGAACAGTTGAGATAGAATTACTCATTTTATAGAAACAGTTCTTTTAAGTAATTCCATTTATGGAATTCCATTTATGGAATATGCTGCCAGGTATGTGTAAAGCATTGAACTAGATTTAAATTTTAAATGCGCTCTCATTTGGCGGGATTTGGAACATTATTAATGATTTCTTATATACATCTTACTGTGACATCTGGATATAGAACATGCACTTAAAACAAACATTAAATGATCCTTTCCTCTTGAACTTCAACCACTGTAAAAAAAAAAAATCATCATCCCCATCAGATGTTGGACTACAGGGATGTTCCTTGTACTGTGCTATTGAAAGCCAGCATACTGCAAAAACATAAGTAAAAAGTTTGGTAGAGTGCCATAGATCCTTTTGACTAGTTGTTGCAACAGTAATTTTGCTCTATACAAAAGAAACTAGGTCCAGTCATTTGGTATACGTGCTTGGCTGAGGAGCCTATGGGACCAAGCTACAATTTTAGGTATTATGTCCACATTTTTCTAAATTGTAATCCCCCTTTAAACGTCCCAAAATGACAATGCTATATTATATGCCTTCAGACAGACAACCATGTTTTTTGTGTTAGTAGGAAAGGGTAGCATGTTCTACTACATAATGCTGAAAACCCATCTAGAGTTGAAATTTATCAATATATAACAGGAGCTCCTAAATGTCTTGAGCTTAAAATCCCATTGGAGTCAGTAGGAAGTGATGTCTTCATCACCTTGCATGATTACTTCTTACAGCAATGTAATTAGTAGGGAACAGGAGGTACTACCAAATATATGTGAAATCATAATTGGCTGTATAGGAAGCTATTTTCTTCAGTCTTTGGAGAAAAGTGAATCAGATAAAAATGAATATTTCAGATTAATATATGTGCTGAAGAGACTACTGCTCCACTCTAGATAATCCAACAATATTAGGGTTATCAGTTACAATGCTGATAGTTACAATACTCATTCCATGGTCTCAGTCCTGAAAAATGGTCTTCTGCTGTCATGAGTGTCCTGTCCTATATCCATGGAATGTCCAGGCTTATTATAAAGGCTTAATGGTGACCCAGATTTAGGGAGTTAATCCTTCCATTGTTCAAATGATGGCTGAAGCCTCTTCAAAGAGGTGCATGGTCATGGTCATTGATACATACAATTTAGCAAGTCAACACAAATTCTTCCCTTCATCTCATGTGGAAGTTGCAGTCCAAAGAATGCCAAGCTGAAATTCAGGCGAAAGTGATACCGTAGAAAAGTGGAACGAAATATGGCATACTATATTTATCACTATTAAAAACGAGGGCTAGATCTTAGCATTTATTTTTCTCCAATTAATAAAACAGCCTTCTAAGTACTGCAAAATGGTATTATATTCAAATTCACTGCCTATTCACCTAAAAAATTGTGCCTGAAATTTTTGCATTCTGAAATATTAGAACATTATAAATGTTTCAGAGACTTTTACTATTTCCACAGAAAATCATCTTTAGGATGTATTAGGTGCCCACTAGAAACATGAACTGTTCACTACAAGAATGACAGTTCTGCCATGTTATTCATATCTATTATTTTGGATTTGCATCTTTATTTCTCTTCTTATGAATCTGTAAACACTTTTTGTTTTTAATATGTTCAATATATAATATATCTGAGCATTGAATATTCCATTTAGTATTGGAATTTTTTTATCTGTGTATCCTGAAGACAGGAGTCTTTTTATGCTACTTGAGAGGAGTGTATTGCCAAATCTCTGACTGAGTTTCATAGGAACTGTGCCAAGAAACAATTGGCTTCTAAATCACAATTGGGGTCCGTGGGAGCGGATCTGGAGAACTCTTGTGAAGGCTGCATGGCCAAAACCACATAATCAAATTTTGTTCTGGCTAAACCCTTCATAATCAGTGTCAAAAGAAATTTGTGGAACCAATCTTTGGTTGTTTTTCAGTTAAAGCTCTGAAGGGTAGTCACTATTAATCCATGCAACAGGAATTCAATTGGGTTTGTATTGAAGCTTCTAGAGCACAGAACATTTTTGGTCATATCTCATAGAAATTAATCTCTTTTGCATATGACTGCTAAATTGTAACATCTTAGCATAGATTTTGTCATATCCATATTTGTGTAAGTATAGTAATGAATTAAAATGGATAGACAATGACTATGATCTTCCAAAGCACTTCACAAAATCTATCAACAGTAGCCAAGCTTAGATAAAAGGAACAATATTAACAAGACAATCCAGAAGTGTCACTATAAGGAAAAGGAATGCTGATAAAAGAAATGAAAGGTACAGTTAAATCTAGAACTAACATTTTGTGAACAGAAATACAAACTAAAACAGGTAACAATAACAAGTAATTTATCATTGCATGTCATGTCCAATCAAAAAAAGATTGTCCATCATTAACTATCTTACATAGTAAGGGAGCATGCATTAGGTCTTCTTTTGTTGTCTCCTGAAATGGCTAAAAATGGAACAAGTTCCACTTTGGTGGTGAGGAAAAGGGACATAAAAGCAAGTAGCATGTACTTAGCTTTATTACCCTGAGTAGTCTTATTGAAATCTGTGGGGCACTCATGATTGTAAGTTAAGCTATATATGAGTGCATGAGAATAGCTGCTAAAGGGTAGAAGGCAGGTCAGTGTTTCAATGCCTGAATGAGTAAAACCAAGAGAACTATTTCGGTATAAAGTGCCAACTGTTAACTATTTTAGAGGTAATGGTAGACAGATGTCAGTGGCATTTAAAATCACCAACAGACAACAAAAGTTAAAAGTATTTAAACCAAAGAGAAGAGAAGGAGGTACTAGGCAAGCTGTCACCAGATGAAATACAGGTTAAAAATGAAAGGAGAGAGAGGAATATGGAAGCAAGGAAGACTAGGGAACATAGGAAGAGCAGAAGATAGACATATCTTAATATGTTATTCAGCTGCAGAATACTGTGCCACTGTGTGGGCTCATTCTTCACACAGCAAACTTGTACGCCTGTGTGAATAGGGAAGTATTCATAGTCGGCCAATTCACAGGACAGTGATTTGATTTGGAAGATTTGACACTGATTTGGTGATTCAGATCAGCTGGGGAGAGGCTGGCACAGCCGGGAGGCTGCAGGTTCTCTTGTAGCTCCTCTGGCTCTGCCTGCCTTTCCCCAGGTGGGGGCTGCCACAGGAGAAGCCTCCATGTCTGCCCTGCCTGGCCCCATTCCCCTCCTGGCCCCAGCCTTCCAGCACTTAAAAAAAAATAAAGAATAGCCCCACACTCACCAGGTGTAGCAGTAGCTGTGGGGCCTCTGGGGGCTCATAGCAGATCACCATTGCACAGCTCCCAATCCCCGATCACCATGCACTTTCTGGGAGCTGGGGTAGCTCCACCTGTTAGCCAGAGCCTGGCACCACTCAGCCCCAGTTTCCAGGCAGCATGCAGCGCCCTGCCAAACCGTGCTGCACCCACACAATGAGGTATTTGCCATGTAGGTGCCAAGCCCTGCATTGCTCCACAGTGCATCAACTGAGGTGAGGCATCTGATTCAAGAATTCATAAGTCCAGAAAAAGAAAAGCAGGACAATTAACTTCTCCGTTCTTGAAGGAAAGAAAGAGTGGAAGGATCTCACTCCTTTCTGAACCTGCTGAAAGAGCAGTTTCACATATTTAAATTATCATGAAATAATAATTAAATAATTTTGAATGATAGATTATAGTGAATATCAGTGCACAATACTTATGACGCTCTTGAATCAAATCTGCAAATCTTCAACATTTGGCTTTTTTTTATACAACATGTTACAACTTGTCCTGGGTCCAGTATTGTTTAATATCTTCATTGATGTTTTTGATGATGGGATTGAGCGCATGCTTAGCAAATTTGCAGATGACACCAGTTGGATGGAGATGCACGTGTTGTGGAGGATAGGGCTAGGCTCCAGAATGACCTGGATAGACTGGAGAACTGGTTGGGAATTAATCAGATGAGATTCAGGAAGGACAAGTGCAAAGTCCTGCACTTGGGGCAGAATAATTTCATGCACAAATACAGACTGGGAAATGACTGACTTGGCTGTAGTACGGCAGAGAAGGACCTGGGGTTACAGTGGACCATAAGCTGAATATGAACCAACAGTGTGCTCTTGCTGGAAAAAAGCCAATAGTATACTGGGTTCTATTAACAGGAGTGTCACTTGCAAATCAAGGGAAGTGATTCTGCTGCTATATTCAGCACTGTTGAAGCCTCATCAGGAGGACTGTGTCCAGTTTTGGGCCCCTTCCTTTAAGAAAGATGTGGACAGTTTGGAAACAGTTCAGCACAGAACAACAAAAATGATCAGGGGCCTGACAGACAAGACCTATGAGGAAAGGCTAACAGAACTAGGGCTATTTGGTCTGGAGAAGATAACATAACATTCTTAAGATACCTGCAGGGTATTCATATAGGGGATGGAGATGGACTTTTTCTCTCTGGCCAGAAGGGACAGGACCAGGAGCAACGGTCTCAAGCTTCAGTGGTGGAAATTTAGGTTGGCGATTAAAAGGAGCTTCCTGTCTATGAGGGCGGTTCAGCATTGGCATGGGCTATCTAGACAAGTTGTGGAATCTCTACTCTTGGAAGTTTTCCAACGGCAGTTTAGAGAGAGACTTGACTGGGATGGGATCGTCAGGGAAGATCCTGCCATGAGCAGGGGGCTGGACTAGATGACCTTGTGGAGTCCCTCCAGCCCTATTTTCCAATGATCCTCTTAAATGCCATGCCTCCAGATTAACACAGATGTATACTTGTACTGGAAAAAACATAAAACTAGACTACATTAGTAAAATAATCCAGGTGGTGGGAGAAGGGAAGAGGGAGGAAGCAGGGAGGGAATTGTGACAGTACACCAAATTTATATTGACTTTAGCTGGACTAATTTGCCTTCTTTGGTACCTGCAGTTATGTAGTAACTGGTCCGGTAATACTATAGATGTATTTAAAATCTGTCTGAAAACCTGAAAGGCCCACATATAATAATCTAATCCTCATGAACACTGCAGAGAAATTAGAGTCCCAGGAAGAGTTAGGGTCAGTGAACTAATAAATTTTGTCTGTTCCATCACAAGGGCTGTGTGAAGCTTTGGTCACTGATTTGATTTGGTGGAGATTCAGCCCAGTTCAGCAGCCAAATCTCCAAATCCAAATTGAAGCAGGAGACCCTTTAATCGCTCCAAATTGAATCGAAACCCTCCAAATTGATTTGGAGAAATTCAATGATTCGGACATAGATAAATCTTTAAATGTTGTTTATACATACGTCAAGGTATGAGGTGGATCTTGAATCCTGCAATGCTGGGGTGGATAGCATCACCCAGAAGTGCAGGAGGGTTCCCAGTGCATTCAGCAGCAAACCCGGAAGCGGACTAGAAGCACTTGTGGTCCACTTCTGGGTCCACTGGGGAGCATGTGGAGGACTGCCCCCTCACCTCCGAGCTTGGCAACTGGTGCCTCCTGGGTCTAGGGGGGCACCCAGGGTCCCCTCTCCCTCACAAGTACTTCCAGTCTTCTTCAGGGTTCACCACTGAGCACATGGGTAGCTCCCTGCGCTCCTGTGGGATGCTCCATCCACCCCACCGTCTCGGCATTCATGAGCCATACCTAGTACCTCAAGGTATGTAGAAAAAAACATTTAAAGTTGTGTGTATGGCCAAACTGCTGATTCTCTGAACCAGCATTGAATCTTCAGATTTGGATCTGGCTGAATTGAATTGGACAGTGATCCAAATCAATGAATCAAATCACTGTCCCCGTTTTGAGCCGAATCCAAATTGAATATGGCCCATTTTGCACACTCCTACAGCTCAGCTGCCACTCCTCACATTGCCTTGTCTGCAACGGCAGAAGAGTCTCTAGGCTCCCCCTCCCTCCTAGCTTTTGCTGCAATGAAGCACAGCAAAGCTGGGAGAACTGAGGGTGACACAAGTGCATGGTGCAGCGGTAGCAGGAGCTTGCACACTGCAGCAGGAGTGGGGCATAGGTGCATGGTACAGCAGTGGAGGGATGGGGTGCATGGTACAGCATACAGCCCAGGTTACTCGCGGTTTGTCCTGGTGTGACCTGCAGGCTTGTGGCCCCCACTGTTGCAGCCCATAGGGCATTCAGCCCTTAACTGCTTAAAAGCTGGGCAGCCTTGCGTTATTAAATAATCATTTACACCTTTGGATATTGGATGTAAAACTCAACCATGTTCATTTAGAGGCAACATATCTTCACTTTGCACAGGAGTAAATAATTATCTAAGGTGCAATGTAATGTAGAGTCTGATTCATTAATTTTATCCATGACAGTCATTAAGTTTCTCTCATATTTTTCATGGTCTGAAAAATTAAATACTACCCTATTTTCCAGACCCACAAGACAAAATGTCAGAAATAAAAAGAACTAAGAAAGCCAAGAAATAGAAAAGGAGAGAATGAGTTGGAAACATTCTTAAACTTTCATATTTCCAGTGTTCAAAATGGCACAGTCATTGTATATATTGTTTTATATCACCAAACACAACCAAATGGTCATCACTGTCCAAACTGAGAGAGGAGCATGTGGCATTTTGTGGTACATCATCTGTGGCAATAAAGTTAAGGGCATTTTGTCTATGAACTAGCACCGAGGCTATGCATGACCACATGACAGAAATGTTGTGGCACAACAGCATACAGTAGGCAGCTTACCACAGGCTGAAAGCATGTATTTGATGTGCCTGCCACTTCACTGTTATTGAAACCACCTGGCACGTAGCACTATGCTGAAATCACAGCTGAATAAGGTTACAATGCATGACTGCCAAGTGGTTTGTTTTGTTGGTTTATATAATTTAGCATTACAAAATATCTGACATTGAAAACTCTGAAAGGGCGTCAGACTGCTGGTCTGTCAAAGTCAGCACAGGCCACTCCTTCAGTGTGATAAACGGTAGGTTCCAGTATTGCTTTGCTATAGAAAGCCTTTCCATTTCATACTGTTGTGTTTTTTTGCTAATTAACAAACTGGAGAATATAAACCAGAATATATCATGGAACAATAGTTAATAACCCATAATAAAACTCCTAATGTGGAGCTGATAATTTTCTTGGGTAGGAAGGTAATCACTGCTGTCTTAGATAAGAAAATAATTAGAGTGTCCATCAAAATTTTAGAAGCAAGAATAAATCTTGTGAAACAAACTCTTAAATTCAGCCCCATCTATTGAACGAATGTTGATCTAATAATTTTTAAATCAGTTTTAATTGTTAGATAACAAAATCCTTCGTATCAGATTCGTAGTTATGCAGGAACAAACTGTAGGTATGAACATGGCTAACTACCTCTAGCTGATAGCTTGTGGTGCTGATAAAGCACAGATAAGTTTCATTTTCAGATTTTTTCTCTAAGGAAAAGAAGATACCACTTGCTTGTCGAGTATCAACATAGTCTTGGGAAAGGTAAATAATTTGTAATGGCTTTGCTAGCAAGCTTTTCATTTATTATAAAACAGAAACAAGTCAGACAAGAATTCATTCATTGAACTTTAGGCATGGTTTTTATATAGTGTTCTCTAAAATAGGTAGTGACAGAATATTTTTGGCACCAGAACCATCTACCAGGGAAAAAAGAAACTTTACATGTTTCCAATTTACTGGTTCATCCAAATGTTGGAGTTGCCTATACAAGAAAATTGTCAGGGGATTTATTTCCTACACTTTTGGCTTTTCCAAGAGCTGTCTGTACATCAGACACCTCTACATAATTTACCTTGATACTCAGCACCTATGGCAGTAGAGATCTTGAAGGGATCTTATAATCCTTAAGGCAAGTGATATAGTCCAGACTGTTGTGGATAGTGTTCACTAGCTCACTCATGAAGAATTTGTTCCTTCCATTGAAACCATGGAGAAGTTTGCATGACTCAGGTGAAGGGAAAGATTATAGAACTGAAGTTTTGGTTCTTCACCTTGTTCTTTCTATAGTATGAATTCATAACTAGGTCCTTCAGAAGAGGATGGGCTAACTTAAGGCCAGATCCAGATGGATAAACAGGATTTATGTGGAATTTTGGTGCCTGTCACAAAAAAGCAATTGAAAATAACTTAATTCCAGTAGACATAACACCCTTTAGTTACCTAAATTCATTTGGCCCTACATTTTAGACTGCATTGCTTCCTAGGTACCTGAGCTTAGGTTTTCAGACATGTGCAGAAGCTTCTCCATCTGAGCAGATTGGTATCTAACTCTCACCTAAGCTTCATTGTAATCTAGAATGGATCATTGTGTAAACACTATGTAAGTTCCTGGTGGAGTCCAATCCATGAGAGTGCTCTGAGTATATCTACCTCATATCAACAGCATTAAGTACAACACAAAGCACAACTCTACATTAGACCCTGAAATGTTGAGGCAGTGTTGCTGCCACCCACCTATTCAATAACACCCAGGTGACTGGAGTACTCACTCAGGAAGTAGGGAACCTGCTTTATAGACCTTCCTCAGTTTCAAGGAATTGAATTTAAAATTCATAAATAGTCCAGGGAGTAGGAACTGGATTCCATGCTTTTCTCCTGCTAGACGAGTGCCCTCATGCTTTGCCTACATCAGTGGTTCTCAACCTTTTTACACTCGAGGCATCCCCTCGATAGACTCAGGAACCCCTTGGACTAACTACCAACTTGTAGTTTTCACTCATTTTTGACTACAGAAAAATAATAGAGCAATTTTGTTGCAGTGAACCCATGAAAACCACAACAGGTCAGAATGCTTTTAACACTGCAGATTCCTGCATAAAATCTCAGGTGCTATGACACCCTGGTTGAGAATCACTGTCCTACACAGTCAGATATCATTTATCCCTGCAACATTACCAGTGGTAGGTGTCTAACCTCAGAAGAGGATTCAGCAGTTTGGACTTTGAGTCTGAACATATGTGCCTAATGTGCTATCCTGGGTCAAACACCAATTTCCAAAGAGGGAAGAGAGTTCAGATACATGCTGTGCTCAGCATCTGCTATTAGTAAACTTTAGGCAGATCCCTATTCTTTGAATTGGCCTTCAGAATTGTGTAGCTCTTCCCAGTGCCTGTGTTAGAAGCTTAGGTCCGTAATCTTATTTCTTTGAATTGTCCTTCTGTATTGTGGTGCTTGAACTGGAGGTGCATGAAGATTTTGGATTTTGCCTTTGGATTTTAAAGACTTATTTACCACATTAGATTTCTAAAACAGATGCTGCCCCACCCACTTGCTTTACAATTATTCAGGAATTAGAATAAACAGAACTATGATTCATCTTTACTCCCATTCAGAAATTGGCATGCAGCTGTACCACTTTGCACTATGTTCTCATCAGATCTCTTGCATAATAAACAAGGCAAAGAGGACATCAAGACTGCCTAAAATGTGCCTGTGGCACCAGTTTAGAATTTTATTGGTATTTTCCATGGGTCTTATTGCAGGATTCTGACATAAGTACTTGGAAAAAAACCCTCCACTAAAAAGTAGTTCCTGCAGAAAGTGACTTTGGTGATCCAGTAAATCACTCTTTCCCTTTGACTTACTATTAAATCAATGGACAGGCATGGTACTATGAGATACAGTGCTGCAACAACTGCCATACTGTCTAAGCCCTCTGATTTTTTTGAGAATAAGTTTAATTCATCAAGGTGCTAAAAAGTGCCATCTATAAAATACTGTTTGCTAAAAGTTTTATTAACAATAGGCAGGGCTGAGGTTACCACCAATTATTGAAGTTGTCTGACAATTCTTGTTCCCAAACTCTGTTTTCTATGGCTAATAACTTCGGCAAATATTAATGATTCATATGTGTCTGTTGTTTCCATTTTAACTATTTGCAGCAGTTTGAGTTAGTTTCTGGCAATTTTTAGTCAGAACATCTCGGCCACTTCCAAGAATGAGTCGACTAAAAAATTAAGTGTATTGCTCATATTAAGAAATTCCTAGGATCTCTTCTTTCCCATGAAATTGACCTGAAACCTGAAATTTGACATGGAGCTGACCTTCTACAGTCTCTTTTTGGGAACACTACCCACATTTAGCTAAGTGGTAGGCTTCTGAAAAGTGGCAGTTGATGCAGTAGAGAATCCTTTTATATTATTCCTGAAGTCTCTCAAGTTTCTGTCCAGCAGAATCCACACACAAGCTGAGCAGGACCCTCTCCTTAGTTGCAGTGTTGAGCTGGTATAGTATGCCAATTTGGTATGGAACAGAGACTCTGCTTATTCTCTTTCATCGAAGACTCACTGGCTAGGCCTAGGCAATATAGGAAAGAGATCTGCCTGCTGAGTATTCAGAAATTACAAGAGTCACATCTGTAGGACTAGGTACATAACTTGCAACAGGGAGCATGGCAGTAGGGAGACTGAATGGAGGTTGATAGGGAAGAAATGAAACTGGGAATATGATTTGTGCGATATAATGGAAGTGGGAGCCAGATAATGCTGTGAGCAGGCTGGGGAAAGAAACTGCGAATGGGAGCACTCAGGGAAAAATGAGGTATAAATGGGGAACTAGTAAGTGGAGGTTAGCAGGATGATTGGGACAGAGAATTATTGGATATGAAGAAGGAAGGGGAGGCAGAGCTCAGACATGTAGCCAGGGTGCTCCAGGCAGGAAAGGGCAGCTGTGCCAACAGCAGTGGCATAATCATTTGCTGCTAGTGGCAGCTGTTTTTGCACCTCCACTTCCACCCCCAAGAAAGGTAGCACCTAGGGCTGCTGTCCCAGCCCCTCCCTTCTGTTATGCTACTGACAGAATTTGTGAGAAACTGACTTAAGCGAAAACAAGAACTGCCTGGGCAAAGAGACAGAGACTTGCTGAAAGGTAAGCAGTGAGATTCAACAAGGATCCTAGGAAAGGACTGGGAGACGATATGGAGGGTAGAGATCAGAGGAGGAGCTGGAAAAATTGGTTGGCTGGACAAGATGACTTAGTACAAGAGTTGGGGGCTTGGATACGGGAAGCAGGAATGACCGGGCAAGGCAATGAGACAGTGCCAGAAGTGTGAGGAGCTGCAGAAAGGATAGTTTTCAGTTTAAGACAGTTGAATTTACCTGGGAGAACTAGATTCCCTCTCTGTCTTGGCTACAGAGTTTCTATGTGATGTTAGTCAAATCACTTAAACTAGTTTTTTCAGAGGTAGTCACCAATTGTGATTTGGTCACTTTCTGGGTATCTGACTTGAGATTCTGGTATCTACCATAATTTATTACATATAACCAACATTTTTTTCCCAAAAAAATCAGCTGCTGGAAATTGCAGTGCACATTATATGTAAGAAATACAGTATGAGTAGTTTCTATAATTCTCACATAGTCTCACTTTAACTGGCTACTGGGCACAAGTGAGACTGAAATCAGCATGCAACTCTCAGGGCACAGAACAATAAGCAGGCTTAGCTCCTTAGCTGCTGCTACTCAGCTATTTACTATGAAGAAAGATATTTTTCTTTATTCTGGTTTCCAAAACAAGGTGTGTGTTTTAGTTCAAGGTATGTTTTATGCAAGAAAATACTGTAATTTTCAGAAGACCTGGGCAGTTACAATTGGAGCAGAGGTCAATGAGAATTGTGTTTTGAAAATATGAAGCACCCTGTAATGCTAAAGAATCTTAAAAGTCAGGTTCTGGGCATCTCAAATTGTGGTTACTTTTAATCTCTCAGTTGTTCATCTCTATAATGGGGATAACAATACCCCACTTAATCCATGGCATGTTGTGGAATAAATATGTATGGAGCACTAGGGTAGTAAACTCAATATGACATAAACACCATGCACTTTCCATATGTTGCAACTTATGTGTCAGTACATAAACTGTTATAGGTCAGTATGTAAACAATACATGAGTTTTGTACCTTACGTTAGCTGGTTCAATGCCTTGACATTTGAGTAGATCCATGTAGGAATTTTAATAAATTCATACTATTAGTTCTTTCTTCTTCAAATTTTTAATTTTAAAATGTCCAATACTGCTATTATTGTTATCAGTAGCAAAATTCCCATTGACTTGCACAGGATTTGTTACAGCAAATGTGTAATTGTAATGCAGGGAGTCATACCCACACTAGGTTTAACCTAGCTACCATCAGTAAAAATAGTGATAAAGCTTTAGCAGCACACTTCAGCACAAGCTACATACATACCTGGGTGGGCTGCTAGCCAGTGCTGAAATCAGTGTCACTATAACTTGATTACTATTGTTATGTGAGTTCACCAGATTAAAGCTAGTGTAATTATGCCTACTCAATATGCAGTCATACTTTTATTTGCTATGTAAACGTACCCAAAGAGGTTTAATATTTTTCATATCATTTAAGTCCCTGAGTGTGAAAACATAAATTATAAATAGTCTGATAATGCTCAATGGGATCATTTCTTGCATAACCTTATTTGCCAATGTATGTATTTACAAAATTGAAGCCAGTGGGTGAAACCCTGGCCATCCTGAAATTACTAGCACTTGTGCCATTGATTTTAAGAGACCTAGGATGTCTCTCTTAATTTGTAAGTTTGTGTTTGCTTGGGGTTTGTGATTGCTTGGGGTTTTTTGCGGGGTGGGGTAGTATTTAGAAGGAGGGGTGTCTACTTTTCTTAGAGTTTCAAAAGTCCTCTGTCTTTTAAAACTGTTTTACAAGATCTATTTTGCTCGCTGCAAATTTAGTTTTGGAAAACCAATTTGAAGCTACATATAAAGTCATAGGAATCTTTGCTGGTGATTAAGTGGGAGAAAAACTGTCTGACATGCTTAAGATTTCTGGCACAATTTTAGTAGTATACATAACAGTTCAATAATAAATCTCACCTAGTAACACTAGGCTATAAGTATGTCAAGTCCTAAATATTAGTAAAAAAAAATTTTTTACTTAAATAGAAAATACTGATAAAATTACCTAGACTTTTACTATTAAGAACTATTAGGGGCAGGGAAAAAGAAAACAAGCAGATTGATTTTTTTACTATAATTTCATGCACAGGAAACTGATAAATTGAACTCAGAATACAGCAAAAATATACCATACAAAAGGGAATTTTTTTAGCCAAAATTGTTATTTTAACAATGCCTCTTATTAATCATTTTCCTTATCTGAAACTGAATTCCCTTTAGGAAATAAATAGATTTTTCATTTTAAATTTTGATTTATTAGTGACTATGCCAAGGAAAATATACAACAATGTGTAGAAATCAAAGTTAACTATATAATTATAAAGATAATATTTGTTGCGCTTTCAAATGTAAGAAAAATGCATTTAATGAAATAGTTTTTTAATATAATTGTAAATGTATTTAACATTAATAGTATATTTTATCAGTCCATTTGTTGAACAAGCGAACAATGAAACTGGTTAGGCATAAAAAAATTATGAACGTGTCAACACCTACCATTTATCTACAAGTGGATTTTACCAATGTAAAAACCATATAAAACAAATATAGTATAAACTTAATTCTCTGTATTACTTTCTTGCTACATCCATTTTTTGTGTACAAGTAATTTGCATTGAAATACAAGAATTTGATTTTATTTCTAGCAGATTTTTTACTAAAGCAATAGGTTAACTTGAAATTTTTCTTATATAAACATAAAACAACAATGATTAAAAAAGGAAACATTTATTTACAAAATAATGATGCATACATATTACACAAATTCTATCATATCAAAGTCTATATATTTTTTACAATATTTGTAGCAACCAATTATTTGCATTGGTTTATCATAGTGCAAACTGTAATGTTGTAAAGGCAGGTTATAATGTGGACTACAGCATTAATGGGTTTAAATGTTTTTGTCTTCTACGTTTTGTTTAACTAATGTTTCTAAATCTATTCAGTTTTTATTTTAAATGTATATTTCTTGTGAATGTTCAATATTTGTATACCTGAGGAGAGGACAAATTAATTATTGTACTAATTATCTAGTTCTTTATACTAGATAACCATCTTTATTTTTACTCAGCCTGCTGTGATAGCACCATTGGCATAAATTACTAATATACTAATCAAAAAAGGAATGGAAACACTGTATGTAGTGTTTGTTTTTGGATTTGTTTGTTATTGTGGAATTTGAACATATCAGTTTTGTGATTCTGCACTAAAAATTCAAGTGTTTAAGGACAATTCCAATAATGGTATTCTGATAAATCTACATGTAACCAGTATATATTTTTCTGTAAATACAATATTAAATTAAGCTGCAAAGAAATATGTTTTATAGCCTTCTTTCATTCTCTGGAGACAAGGAGTTTTCTTTTGTCTACTTGCATATGTTGAAACCTGGTTATGAATTTAGTGTCTGAATAACTGAAAACTGATTCCCTTACAATATAAAAAAAAATTGCCATCCAGTGATTTTGATTGTAGCTTTTCTTTTCCACTGGTTAAAAACCAGCCATTGCGTTTATTGTCTTTTAGTTCACATTCTGTAGCTTGTCTTGCAATGAATCTGTTCTGTACAATAGCTTGTTGTACAGTATATTGAATGTAGGCTATAGTCTATTGTACATCATTTCACAGTTTCCAAAATTGCTGAGGGGACAGGACTTTTTTGGTAGCTTCCACAATTTATAAAGTAGTGGATCTAATGAAGACCTCATGAGCACCCACAATGATCTACCACCATGGCTGGTATCTTTCCATATATTATTTGTTCTTTTCCATTGAAATAGAGCATATTTATTGGGGACATCTTGGTAGGAGTGCAGCATGGGCCTGCTGAACCTCTTGGATTTGCTTGGTGTACAAGGTGGGTGTGTGGATATTTTTGTAAAAATACAAATTCACATTCTCCAGAGCAGTAGTTGGCTTTGTATCTTTTTGGTGCAATAATCCAGTCCCATCCAAAAGCTTCAAAATCCACAGTCAGCGGGTAGCGACAACATCGGGATTCGGTGGAATGCTCGTCACAGTCAAGGCCAAAATCTCTGCGGGATCTTTTTGGTGTGTCTGAAACTCTGACCTCTAAAAACGGATTCTGTGGGGAGAAAGAAAGGAATTAAAACTACTGCTGATTGAAGTGAGGTATGTGGATCTATTGAGACATTTGGTAAAATAGGCAACAGATTGGACACAGAAAGGTTGTTCTTTTCAAATATAATTTGCATGGATTTCTAGACTGTTCTAATTCCTTGCAAAGGCTTTGTGGCAGGAAGTAGGGCAGGGGAAGGGAGTTCTTTTGGTCCACTGTGATCTACACCTCTTCTAGGTCTTCCTGGCTACATTTCATCCACTTTTAGGAATTATCCCTCTTCTTCATACTGACAAATAGGATTTGCCTATCATTTCCTGCATAGTTGCCATAATTTCTGTGCCTCCATCTTTCTGAAATTATTTTTGCATCATCCTGAGAGCTGGTAGAAGGGGCACTGGTCAAGTCAGGATACTGGACCAGAATTTCTCCTAATCTCCAAAAGAGCTAATGAGCAAATAAAAGAAAACTCTCAAAATTGCAGCAGGTAGGCTCAGGATTGTTTAAACATACTGGTTCCCCTTCTAAAGGAAGAACCCTCCGGCTGACTTGTATCCAGCTGAAGATACTTAGAGTTTGAGAGAGACCTGATAACCAGCCAGAAGGCAACAGAAATGGAAGCAGTTGCTCTAAATGCCAGGCTGATGTACATAACTGGGGACAACAGTTGTTGGTATGGTGGTGGAAACCAGTGCTGTTGCTTTATTCCTACTTCACACCTTTTAGCCTTCTGCTAGAAGGACTGAGCCTATGCATACGTTTGGCAAGGGAAAAAGATATTATAGCTCCTGAGAGAACCATGTAGCCAGGGGCATTCAGAGAAAAGCCAGAAGGGACCATGTAGGATTGTAGCACTAGGATCCCTGTAGATCCTTGAGTTCCACTGTCGAATGCTGAGAGAGGCAAAAGTGATAAGGGTATCAAATGATGGTAATTGTATTATGGCAGTATAAATGGCTTTAGTTCAATAAGCAGAAGCATGTTGGAAAATGCAGATGTAGGTTACATTTTGATAGTTGGTATGTCCTTCTGAGCAGCAATTCCCCTTCCTTTTCAAAAGCAGCTGAAAGACCATAAACAGTATCAAGCCACACCTCTTGTACCTAGTATACAGCTCCAAATATCTCCATTGATCAGGGAAGGCATTTGCAATCCTGCACCAGGAACTGAAAGAATGTGAGACTGTTTCTCTCCCACACGAATTTCTGCAGGAAGGAATGATTTGGCACGCTGGTGATGGAGCCAAATAACTTTCTTTTTGGTTGTATGATTATGTTTCATGCACAAGAGGAAGCAATGGCAGAAATGTTTGCTGTAACGAAGTACTAGCCAACTCCAACTAAGCGAGAATATGAGAATTATTTTTCTAGCATATTTTAATTAAGCTTCCGTAATATGTTTCTTTTCTGTAAACTAATGGGATTGCGTTACATTGCAGTGAAAATCAACAATCATAAAATAATGGTATTAAAAACAGATTTTTTAAAACAAAACTGCAGACAAGTGAAAGAGCAAAATAATATTTTTAGTGTTTTGTTTTACAGTATAAATGTAGTTACAAGCAGTGCTTTATTAATGCAGATTGCTGGAGCAGGTGCACATGATTACTGCTTTTCAAATAGAAGAAATTATTTCCTAACATTTTTAGGTGCTACACATTCAAATTCATCTTGTTCATTTAAATTTCTGACAAAAATAAATTTATTTTGTGCATGTTAAGTTGGTAAATATTATTTAGTACTTAACTCCCATTGAAATCGGTAAGAATTGGGCACTTAAACATTTTGAGGATCTGCGCCTTTTTGTCTTGGGCAAGATTTTCAGAATTGAATGAAATGAAAAATACAACGTTTTCAGAACTAGATCTTTTAATAATGAAAAAAGATTGTTATGTTTTATAATGATTTTTATATCTTTATAAAAATATTTTTACAATGAAATCCAGTATTTTCAACTCCTCTTGCACTTAGAGCAGAAATAGCTATAAATGTACAACAATATTGTATTACTGGTTTTTAAGCAGAACTTCCCTATTAACTCACAATGTATGGCATGATACTTTCCATCATTTTATAAAGATGTAGATAGTTTGGTACTGATTATGAAGAAGGCTGGTTTTACACGCAGAGAAAGTGAGACATGGAGAAACTGTATGATTTTGTCAAGATCAGAGAGAACTAGTCTATAGAACTGGGAATATAGGATTTGTATTTTTACCTCCTATTCCTCTGTTTAAATGCTCAGAAGTTGCTTCCCGTTCCTGCTTGAAATAGATCTTGAAATTTAACCTTTCCAACTTTTCTAAGCAATTTAATAAAACAATAATAAAAAAGACCCTATGGGAGTCTTTAACAATAGAACTTACCAATCCATCTTCACCTGGTCCTGGAAAAGTTACAGCAAGATCACGTCCATTCTCATCAAAAGCTTTGATTTCAATGCCTAAATTGGATTCAGGTTGTTTGAGCCAATTTTGCAACACAGTCTTCACATCAATACTCTGCCAAATACCAGTGCCTGGGTTCATGTCAAGTTTCAAAGATCGAATTCCAGTATACTTTGTACCGTCTTTCATGGGTTTGATGAGTCTCAGGATCTGCACAAACACTGTTGTAGGTTTCTGGACTGGCCTCAGGTATATCCACAACTGGGCCTTTACTACTTTATTGTATTGTATTTTAGAGCTAAATTTAAAGAAGCAACATTTTGGTTTTCCTTCCATTTGCATAAGCAAATCAGCTATAAATGAATGGAGAAAATAAATTACTGAACTAGAAACAGAATGAACTTGCATAAACAAATCAGAAAAAAATGTACAGCTCACATAGTATCTTAGTAAGTATATTTTAGTAAGGTATATTATCAGTGGAATATCTATTATAGAAGTGTATATAATGTATTTCATTATAAAATAAACTTAATTTTCTGGATTTTGGGGTTTTATACTGGATAGCCTCATTTCACTGCAGGCCCCAGAAACATTGTTCTCCTATCTAAAAACATTGTACTATCACAAGAACCCAATTACCCTTTTGTAAATAACCTCATTTTCAGCTAGATTTTGTCATTGTAGGATACATGTAGTTTTGGGTTTTACACTGTGTAAGATGTTCATTTGAATTACTAATGAGCATGGGCTAAAATTAAAAAATGATGAGGAATGAGAGAGAAAGAGACTGTGCAGGACCATACTCTTAGAATTGTCTGGGAATATGAGTAGTTATACTAACTGCGCAGCTGCACCAGTCAGTCTGGGGAAGAAACCCTTCCCCCAGCCAAAAATTACCTGGGAACTGGACACAGTGTACACCCTACTCAGTCTTAGAAAGACTGTAACTACTAACACCTTTCTGCATTCAACTTTGGGAGTATTTTTACAAAAGCATACAAAACAGCAATTATATATTTGTTGGCTAGGCACTTCTGTGATCTTCTGGATGCTTCTAATATAGCAAACACCATTAGTGCTTATATATCATATAAACAGAGGCAACTGTGGACTAGCTACCATTACACCTACATTTCTCTCCCTTTTTCTGTGATAAAGCTCTTTGTTACTAAATTAGTTTGAATTTAATGAGCTTTATTTCTTTTGTTTGACCTGTTGCAGGGAAGTGATTTGCAATATAATAATCTTTAGCCTACTGTACAGGTACATAATCTACTAAACACAAACTTAGCTGTCCACAATGAAAATAAAAGAAGTATAAGATAATAAACCGAGATAGCATAGAGTTCTAACATTCATAACCTTTTCTCTCAAGATACCTGCTTCTCTAATGCACCTAAAGGGCTCATCTAGATGAGCATGGACATTTGTTTCCCCAAGGACAAATAGCACCAGTGCACTTTGGCCCCAGGGAAAACGTTGCTGCTTGTCCCCTGGGAACATGCTCTGGTGCACGGCAGGTTACCCCAGGTGGTGTAGGGGAGGCTGGGCCAGCAACTGTGTTGGCCCCAGCACCCTTAGTTGAGGGCCTCCTGGGGCTGTGGCTGCAGCAGGAAGCCTGGTTGAAAGTTGGAGCATGGCTCTGGTCATCTGGGCTCCAGGTTTGGGCAGGGCAGGCTGCTGCCACGTGTGCCACCCCGCTTTTTTTCAGCATGGATTTTTTTGACCCCGGGGTCTCCTAGTATCAAAAGACTCCCCACACTGCAAGGTAGCAGCATGGGGAATGCCTGCATGTGCAGTGTGTGGTGCTGCAGGTGGGTCTGCAGCACCACATACCACATGTCCATGCTTGTCTGGACACCACCAAAGTAGTATTTTTTTTTTATTATGCCTATTAAACGTACAGAGTGAATAGCACAATGACAAATAAACAGATCTTGATTTTTCTTCAATAGGCAAAGATTAATTTAGTCATGGATTGATGAAAAAGAGGTATAAGTCCCTTGGAAACTGTAGGCTAAAATATAAGCACTGGTTAACCCTTACCTGAAGCATTGAGATCAAGCTACCATTACAGCTCAGTTATACAGTATCCATAAATTTAGCCAAAGCTTTTTTTATTTAGTGTTAATTTTATAAATGTATACGTGTATTAGTTACAGCAGCTAACGTTATTCTGTGAGGTGTGTGCACTATATATCTGTTACTGGTAACAAATCTATGCCTTATATGCCCTGTCTTCTTTTTACCTTTTGTCATCATATTCATAAGTGTTATTTTGAAAAGCAGCTGCCATAGCCAGATACTTTAGCTGATGAAGAACATAAGATACTATAGTATTAACTGTGTAAAAGATACTTGATAGGAGTCATGGCAGATGTTTAGCACTCAGAAGATAACTAAGAATCTGCTAATTCAGTAAACGCCTTCATTCTTTCCTGACCCAACTACTGGAGTTAATAATACATAGACATATTAACATGTAACCTATAATTCGTATGCTTAATTTAAATATATAATTTGCAATTACTATTAAGTGCATTGTATTAGCTTAAAAAATCAGTAAAGGAAACAAGTCTTTAACTCTGTACTTGCACTTGCTATCTTTGTATAATAGTTAAGTGGTTCTAACATTTTAGCTGACATTTTTGTCAGTTTCTTTCATTCTTTTTAAAGAGCAGTTGCCTGTGAAACCTTGCTAAGAGAAATATAGTTGCCTCCTTATTTCACTTATTTCTTTGTACTTCTCTATATTTACTGTAGGAAATGCCTGGAATACTGCAAATACTGAGGTCAGTGAACTGCAAATCTCATTTAGCTATCTAAGGCAATTGGCAAGACTTTATGGGCTATTGCAGTACATGTTATGAGGAACAGAAAAATAATACTGTAAAACAAAAGATCACAATATGGTCCTTGGATCCTGACTCAAATTCTTAAAAAAAAAAAATGTTCTTCTCCCTCCCTCTTACATAGTTCAGCCAGCAGCCTGTTAGAAGAGACTAAGGAGTTCTGTTGCTCTTAAGCACTAGGACAACTGTTTGTCAGAAGAAGTGTGATATTAAAGTAGCAGGACTACTTACACTCTGTAGGCATTGTAATAATAGTTTCAGTTGTAGCATGATAATCATCATCTTCCAGAGAACCTTCACTGCTGTCATCTCTCTGGACATCATACTGATCAATCAGTTCCTGAAGCGGAGGAGCTTTGGGTAAAAGTTGTCTTATAACATCCCTGCTAATGTTAGGAGCTTGTTCAAGGCGCAGTTTGCTGAGGATCTGAATTTTTATGGCTTCTATTCTGGAAGATTTTGTATTTTGCCTCCATGTACATGCATTGCATAGTCCATCTTTTTCTTCATTCTCTTTTGGCTGACTACTATCATTAAGATCCACTGGATCAAGTATAATCAGCATGAACAGGTAAATATAGCCACAGATTGGTAGCTTTTGCATGATCTTACATTCAGTGCAGTCTTGTTCTTTCCTATCTTTCTTTTTTCGTCTTTTGGTATTAAATAGATGCCTATAGGCAAGTACAAGCTGAGACAACTCGCCACACTGGTGAATCTTACATATTTCAAGGGGGCTTTTATACTCCAACTTTGATTAGATCCGTGTCGTCAAAACCAATGATTGGTTGTTTTACCAACAATGAATCTAGCTGTCAGAGGTTAAAGCCCTGTCTGTCACACGTCACTAGACAGCATCTTGTTACAGCTAAGGGTGAACTGATTTATCTGGACGCTCCATAGAGCATATCTCTTCGTGTACTGAGAGGATATATTTCCAAAAATATGAACAGCAGTACTGAAAGACAGTACTATCATGCTTAAATATGTGTCAGTTCTATCTTGTATTAATTATTAATTGATTCATATAAGTATAATTGCTGAAACTCATCAATATTTTTCCATTAAAAAAATCATATTTTTTTAAAACACAAAAATTGCTGCTACATATATGGGAAAATACTAAATACATTAGGCATATATTTACAGTACCAGCTTATATGCATAAATAATTAAATAAATAAGGGTTTCTTATATATTTTTGTGTCTTGGGAAGCAGTGGGGAGAGAGTTAAATTAAGACTTTTAAGGGATATTTGTCATTAACAAATGCTTCTGATATTCATGCTTTCCAGATATATGCATGGCTTCCTGTTCAGTTATCCTTTCTGTATATAAAATTAATGTAACAGGTCCTGTTTTGCATTGTATATACTAAGCCTTAATTAAGCAAAATGTTTAATAATTTTCCATTTCTTAATACTAAATGGTTCAGCAGAATCCTCTAAAATAAATTAAATCTTGGGAGATATTTAATATAAAATATTAGATTGTGACTAGATATTGCTCTGGACATAACATTCACTCCGACTAATAGTATATCAAATTACCTTGGCTTGTTTTTTACAATACCGGTGCTTGCTACTAACATTACTACAGTATTTAAATGTCTGTGATACGTGCTACGGATACATCATGGATAAATTCTTGTTCCCTCTTTACAACTCTACATAAGGTTTACTAACATTATCCTTTCTGTTCAAAGGTTTTCTTAGTTATGATTTCTCAGGTGGTATCTCTCTGTTTCTGTATTGTATTTGCAGATGGTTACAATGCTGTAGTCCACACTTCAAAAATATAATCCTAGATTTTATAAAAATGTTTTTTTGTATGCCTCTATTTGCTGACCTTGCTTCTATTAAACAAAAAGCTTAAGTGGAAGTAAGATGCATAGTTGCATGAAAATGCACCTCTAAATACACCACATTCATTTAGGTACACTGCACTGCTTGTGAAAGCTTGTTGACATGTAACAAACATTTTGATGCATGCTAGCAAAGAGTATGAAATACATATTTACTTTTCACATTCTGTTCTTAACTTACACCAATGCCTACATGTTGCAGCATACACAAACTGCACAATACACCAACATGCACGCAATACCTGAATTATCAGATTTAAGAATGGATCACCTTTGAGATTCCTTGCTTTATTTTTACTTTGTAAACAACTTAAGTGTAATGCAATTTTCTTTTGTTGGTGTTCAGTTAGGAAAAAAAGATAGTACACAGAATGACATGATATTGAACATGAGATCCAAAAAGTTCTTTAACAGTCTGCTTGTCCATGTTATATCTTTTTCAGGATACAGTTTCATTGCGTGACTGAACTGAGTGTGATTCTGATCTCACTTCCCCTGTATTACTCCCAATTTACGTCAGTGTAAATTATTGGATTACATTGATAAAAAACTGATATAATAGTGCATTATAAATTAGTGTCTCTGTATCTAAACTTGTAGATTGGAGGCCAGATTCTGCTGTCCTGGCAAAACGTATGTTGATGTAAATTACATGTTCTGCTTTGCTTCCACTCTCTGGGCTTGATTCTGATCTCATATATGACATGTTTACATCAAGAGAATCTCACTGATACCAGCACAGATATTTAGATTTGCATTACTATACGTGACATCTTTGTGATATTATACTTCATTGGAGTTGTAAGTCAGGACAGAATGTGAATTTTCTAATATACATTAGTTTAAATATACATTTACAGGATTTACTGTGATGGCTGCAACAAGTACATATTTTAAATGTAGGTCCTCAGACTACTGTGCAATCTAAAAAAGCTAGTATGTTGCAAATTTAGTACATCTTTCTGGTAAAAAATACTTTAGAAAAAACACTAGTCCCATTTCAGACTCCAGGGACCTTCCTCCCTCTTCATAACTAGGAAACTGCTAAAATTATTTTTTCTGAATTCCTATAACTTTTAGCTGCTTGGCATTTTAAACAAAAATTGGTATAAATCAGAATTTGGTCCTGGCCTTTGAGCTGAGGCATTAAAAGTGGAAGAATTCTTTCCATTCTGTTGCCCTACCTCTAGGGTACTACAAAGAACCAACCACCCTCTGCCCCTTAATGAAACACTTCCTTGCAAATGGTGGACCAAAGTCCTCTCTTATTTATATCGTACAATCCTGGAGAATTCTGAAGGAAGGGTCAACTGACAAAGATCTTCTAGTTGCTGTCTGCTGTCTTGTATAGTAATAGAAAAGGCTGTATTTCTGTGAACCATTCATCCCTACTTGTCATTTAGAAGTAAGATATATCAATGACAGCTCAAAGGGTAAAATGGCTTAACTGCCAAAGAAAACAATAAAACATCTAGTATTAATATATTCATAGATTGTAAGGCTGGAAGGGACCTCAGAAGATCATTGGGTCCTGCCCCCTATACCTGGCAGGAAAGTGAACTGGAGTCAAGTGATCCCAGTAAGGTGACCATCCAGTCACCTCTTGAAGATTTCCGGGGTAGGCAATTGCACCACTTCAGGAGGGAGTTGATTCCACAACTCAGGCATCCTAACTGTGAAGAAGTTTTTCCTAATGTTGAGTCTGAAATGGTCTTCCATGAGTTTGTGGCCATTACTCCCGGTTTTCCCCAAGGGCACCCTGATGAACAGTTGTTCACCGAACCCTTGATGTATTCCCCTGATGTAGCAGTAAACTGCTACCAAGTCCCCTCTCAGCCTTCTCTTTTCCAGGCTGAAGAGTCCCAGTCCCTCAGCCCTTCCTTGTATGGCTTGCCAACACATTTCCAAAAATAACCAACACGTTTCCAAAAGCAACATTGTCTTTTAAACACGCACATTTGAAGGAACTCATTTCCTTAAAACCAAGAAAATATCAATCTTTGTCTCTGTGCTTAGGTTGTTTTATTAGTAATTACATGAAAAGTAGTTCCTACAAAGATGGAAATTGCTATGTAGCGAACACAAGATTTTTTTTCATTACAGTATGCACACTGATCCAAGGAAGATCTCTGCAGAAGATTAAAGGATTGAAAAATATATTTTAAAAAAAAACAAATCTTGCTGAATTGAATTTGCATGAGGACCCTTTTTGCCACTTTGGCTGTCAACATAGAATCTTATTCCTTAATGAGAAACAAGAAAGTATGACTGTCTGGGACAATTTACTTTGCTTTCTTTCCACAAAACTATTAATGGATACTGAAAAATCTCATATTCCCAACCCTAATCATTCAAAAATCAGTAGTCAGGCTCCCAGTATTACAAGATTATCTTAAAGTCATTAGATTTTAAAAATAAAAAATAACTTTTTTCTGTTTATTTTATTCTTTGGGCTTACTGTTTTCAGACTTTCCTCTGAAATCCTGAGGAACTTTTTCTAAAAAATGAAATGGGTTTCGACATACTTCATTTATGGGCTGGAACATCAAGAAAACTCTCCAAATGTAGAAGGATTCAGAATAATATTGCAAACATTGACCACACTGGGGCACATCTACATGTGCAGCATTACTGCACAGTACAGGCACACACAAGTTACTGCACAGTAAATGCACATGTAGACATGCCCACTGAGTTGAATCTTGCTTCACAAGCCTTCCTAAATGTTCTGGCTTCACCACCCTGACAACAAATATACTGAAGTAGCCTCTGAACCTACAGAGCCCTTTCACTCCAAGAACAAGAGACATGACATTGGAGTAATCATTGGGGGGGAGGGGGATTGTGTGTGAAATAATATAATTAAAAAGCCCGTTACTAATGCTACAATTACTATATTTACTCCAATTGAAGACAAGATTTCCCCCACTAGTCTACATGGGGAGAAAAGGCCTTGTCTTAGTTTGAGTACCAACCCAGGGCAAGCACCTGCTGCAGACCCAGCTCCAGGTCTAGGGCTAAAGCCAGAGCTATGTTGCTGCCTGTTCCAAGCTGGAGTGGTTTATGCGGTGCAGGGAGTATGGGGGACATCATGTGGTGGCGACAAATTTAAGTGAACCCTCTAATAGATTCTAGACATTGAAAATTGTAACTAATTTATAATTTTTTCTATTAATATAATGTAACTATGGGGGGTCTTCTTAAATTCAAAATCATTTTGGATTTGGGTAATACAGTATATAGAAGAAAAAAACAAGGGTAAGGGTCTGATTTTAAACTATACCAGAATAAATTAGATGCTTACATTAGAGTTTATTCTTGATTTACAGGTCATGTCTACATGAGCAGCAGACTGTGAAGTTGTTCTGCACAGTCAGTTAGTACTTGCATAACCAAGTACTAAATGACTGCAGAGTAACCAGCATTACTGCTCAGTAGCATTCCCATGCAGTTTTTTTCTGATGCTGCTGCACAGTAGCTCATTACTACTGCATAGTAGTGTCATGCCACAATTAGTGCCCCCCCACAACGCTACTGCGCAGTAGCATCTTGAACAGACACTTCCACAATATAAGAGATAAGCATCCTATCCTCAAGATTCTTTAAAGAATTGTTTCCACAATAAGTAAGTCACGAAAACATGGATTCACTTACAAACCATAAATTAAAATGCAAGTATTGCAAGATGATTGTGAACCACATTTTGAAAGATACTACTAAGGAACCAAACCATGACTTAACAAATCATTACCTAGTATCTCAAAATTCCAGCTGTATGGCAAGATGCAAAGAAAACTGAAAACATACTTGTCTGTATGCCCTCAGCTGTATTTTTTCCAGCAAAAAGTAAGTGACACAACTGCATTCAGAAATGTCTCCTAAATATCATGCTACCTCATCAACTGTAGGAAGCTGTTGTCGTTTTGGGTTTGGGAAGGAGGCTGATAACTGCTTTTGCTTATTTAGAAAGGAATACATTAAGCTCGTGTTCAGCAGTTTTAAGGTTCAAATATTGGAAAATACATTTCCTTTTCATATAATGATAACATACAAATGAAGGACATTGAGATTAAAGATTTGTAAATTAAATCTATTAATTTGCCTGTTCCTGTACTGCCATTTTAAAGCAAATCATAGTATATCTTATTATGGTTGAAATGGGCTTACACTAACTTGTTGGCCCTTGCATGATGAATGGAGTTTGTAGGACAGTAAGACCCTACCCCCAATCCGCCTTTTTACATGGATTGCCTAAAGGCTGTGTAACTGGGTAGGGAAGGATTCCCTTGGCCCAAAGAAGACTGCTATAACACTGCCTCTCCAGGACCTTCTTACAAACCCTGGTGCTGTGGGGGACAAATTTTGCTCAATTTGCTGCTCTTCCTTCTGTCCTGTGTTCTCTGCCTGACCTGCTTCTCTGCTTTCTGCCCTATGCTCTCTGATTGGCCTACTTCTCTGCTTTCTGTACCTTGCCCTGTGCTCCCTGACTTGATCTGCTGCTCTGTTTTCTGCTTCCTTGCCTGTCTGCTGCTATGCTGCCTGTCTCCTCCCCAGTCTGCTATGTGCTGCACATGGAGGCTGTCCATGACACTTACGACACGTTACAGGTTGGCCAGCTCTGCCCTCATGTATGGAGCATGTCATAAGTCGAGCAGAAGAAGTGGGAAAGTTATGACTATTCCAAGACTTCCTGCATCGCAGAGAGAGGTTACTGTACCTTAAGCTACCAGAGCTGAATAAATCTGGGGCTTCTCACCTTAAAATCACACTACTGTGTGCTGTATGGTGCTGTATTTTTTAGGAGTCCATGAGCCCATATCATTTCTCTTCCATGTTCCATTATTTGCATCATTGATGTGCGCATCTATTTTGTCTAGAGTGGCTTTATCCTTGCATAATAGTACTACAAACATTTTAGAAAAGTCTATTTCTGCTATAGAATGTCATAAGATTTGTAATATATATATATATATATATATAATATATATATAAAGAGAAAGGAGACAATTCTATTAATTTTGGAGAATTTTGGAGTTATATTCAGGTTCTTATTCTGATCTTATCCCAGTGATAGCTAATGGAACACTATTATATTTCTGTTGAAGCATATTTAAGGTCTTTCCTTCTGTTTTACATTTTATTAGAGCTGTTCATTGGGGTAATATGTGCCTGGTTTCTTGTATTTACATACAGAATCCTGAGATCTTATTTCAGTATAAATTGCAATAGTTGAAAAAATATCTCAAAATTGTTGCTAGAAGGAGAGGAGTGGATATTATAAGTAGATGTCACACAGCAATCTCCTTGCCAAGTCCCAGAGCTAAGTACACACCCAAAATCTGTTTGTTTAGGACAGTGGTTCTCAACCATTTTAGACACAAGGCATTCCTGGGGAATTGCCAACTCCTAGTTTTCATGTTTTGACTATAGAAAAAATAATAAAGCAATTCTTCTGTTGCAAAGAACTCAAAGACCACAATAGATCAGAATGTTTGTTTTTAACAATATGGATTCCTACTTCAAATCTCTAGATTTATCTTAGCTCTGCTAATATTGTATGACACCCCACAACACCCTTGAAAGGATCTCAGAGCACCCCAGGTCCTGTGGCCCCTTGATTGAGAGCCATTGCCCTAGGCTTTGTCACTACTATTTCTAAAACAAGCAGCTAACTAGGTGATTGAATGATGGGCAAATCTTTTGAAAGAAAAACCATCCTGCATGCACCAAAGATCCAGTGCCTCCTGGCTCCTTTGCAGTCATGTGCAAAATTCAGTGAAAATTCAGATCTTGGAACTGGATTATAATTCATCTTAGAATTCTGTGAAACTACAGTTCTAAAAACCACAAAATTACTATGCTGGTATCTAGTTCATATAATTATGTTACTGTTAATGAATTATTCTTCTGCCTTTTATGTAACCTTTATTTGATTGGTGAGCAACCTTAAATTCTACAAAGTTATCATTTTACCTGATTGACAAATATTTTTACCAATATTGCCAAAGTATTATTCCTTGTGGAATTAAAACTGTTTGAATTTTTAGAAATAAGTGTGTGTAAAATTAATTTTTCCAGCTAACAATCTGTATATGTGTATATCTGTCTGACAGTGTAAAATTCTATATAAAGTATTTCCACAATGGAATTTTGAGTTAAGTTGATTTAATATGTAGATTCTGGCCCCTGCTGGATTGTTTTGGAACTACACAGCTTTATAAATTAGAAAATGTGTATAATCTATGTCTATGAACATTCATGATTTTTAATGATTTTTGTAGACTGCATGTGATATTGTTAAATTTAACAGCTATTCAAAAATCAGTCTGTGCATGCTTCATGCTTTGTGTCTGTCTGTCTGTATCTAGGGTCTTCTTCTACCTATGTATAGGGTCTTACAGACAGTATGGTCACTGCACTTACAAAAATCTGAAACAGAGGGAAAGGAAAATGCCTTTTTAGCACCTCTGACATAGAAAAAACTAGAACTCTTGGTTCCAGAATGATAGAACAACTGAAAAATGGCAAGAAAATTGTCCTTTTCTGCAAGCTTTCGGGATCAAAGTCCCTTTGTCAGGCTCTGGGAAAAGTTTAGGTTGTACAAGATGGTAAAAAGTCCCTATAGGTAGGAAATAAACTTCATTTTTGCACAGCGGGAGCTGAAAATGGAAGTCTGTCCCTCAGGGTCCATGAGAGTGTCTTTAGCACCTCTGTACTATAAGCTGTCTGCAACATGTAATATCATGGAAATAGGACAAGAATTCTCTTTAACCTTATTTCTAGTGCTGGGCCAGCCACCTTCTGATTCATGCTGTATATTGTTCTCTTCATATATTATCAAAATATTACTTAAGCCTTTAGCCTTATTGCATATACTCTGTGTGTCAGTGTACCTTTAAGTGCAATAAACATTAATATTTCAGAAGTATTATCATCCCAAAGCTATTGGTTATGGATTCCTTTTTAAAATAATCCACTCTGGAGGACAGGTATAATTTCTAGTTGCACTTAATAGTACTGGTATTTCTGGGACTTTAATTTAAATGTAAAACAAAAATAAAAACTGTTTTAGTGACTGAGAACAAAAGAGCTCTGAAAAAAGTTGGATGGAAACCTGCAGCATGTTTTGACAAGGAAACCTTTTTGGATAGTAGTCTGTAAGGAAAATATTATAAAACAGTATTAATACCATCCTCCTTACAAAGATCTGGATTGTGCCTAGCCCTAGTATGACCATTCAGGACAAATTACAGAAATAAAGATTTCTTTCTCCTACCCCACCTATTTTCTGGGTACTAAGCTCCAACTCTTGTCTTTCAGGTGTGTTCAGTTGTTCAGCAGCTGTTTCTCCTACAGGCAAGTGGATAGGCAGGGTAAGGTAGCATGGGAAACCATAGTTCCACCCTTCTCAGTTCATGCAGTGGAAAATGCTGCCTCCTACAAAGGGCTGTCATGAATTTCCTGGGCTAGTTAGATTGTTAGGAGAATGGCTATTCTGCTTTGTAAGAAGAAATTAAAAGACTCTGGCTTGTTTAGCTTAGCTAAGTGCTGTCCAACTCGCATGTAGCCTATGAGAGATTAAATTACAGTCCCTGGGCTCCTACCCAGCTGCCACTTCCCGTATGACCCCAAGCTTCCCCTCTCTCCCCTAGCTTTTGCTGTCTGTCCCTGTCCCAGAGGATGGGCAGTGCAGCTCAGCTAGGCTGTGGAATATAAGGATGAGCCTGGAGCCTTGCAAGTGCATGCTGCAGTGAGGATGGGGGGGAAGGTCCATGCAGACTTGTGGTACAGTGGTGGCAGGGCGGGGCAGCAGTGCAGTGGGGGGGCACAGGTGCATGGTACAGTAGTAGTGCAGGGCATCTGTGCAGCATGTGGCCCAGAGGCCCATGGCTTACACTGGTGTGGCCCCTGCTTATGTGGCTTGCAGAGAATTCAGCCCCCACCTGCTTAGAAGTTGGACAGCCCCGGCTTAGTTAACAAAGGTGGAGATGATTACTCTTATGAACACGTTCAGGAGGTGAATACCAGGGAAGGAGAAGATAAAAGATAATATTGTACAAGATCAAATGAATACACGCTCATAAATGAATAAATTTAGACTGGAAGTTAGAAGAAGGTTCCTAACCATCAAAATAGTGAACTTCTTTAATGACCTTCTGGACAAGGTAGTTGGGGCAAGAAACCCAAACAGCTTCAATATATGAAGCTTGTTAAGCATATAGAAAAGATAGTATGATAGGTTTGAGATATTGTCAGAGTAGTAATTAAAATGTGATATGAGGCTCCAAGTGGTCTCCTTAAAAGGAAAAAGAGACTTAAGCACTGTTGGTTCATCTATGTGTGAAATAATGCTGGATCAGTTTACTCTAGAGTAAACTATTCTGGGCATGTGTCCACATGTACAGGGATGAGGCCCTGCACTGGGCCTCTGCAGCAGCCAAGGGTGCTAGCTTAGGAGCTGGCAAGGAGCACAGGTTCAGAAGACAGCTGTCTCCTGGCAGGGGCTAGAACATCAAGGCTCAGGTTGGGAGATTTCATAAATTTCACAGATTTCATAGACATAAGGGCTGGAAGGGACCTTGAAGATCATCAAGTCCTGTCCCAGGGACAGAAAGTCAGCTAGGGTCAAAGGATCCCAGCAAGATAAGCATCCAAACGTTTCTTGAATGAGTCCAGAGTAGGGGCCTGCACCACTTCTGGAGGGAGTCTATTCCAGGCCTTGGGGGCTTGGACAGTAAATAAATTTTTCCTTATGTTCAGCCTAAAACAGTCTTGGAGGAGTTTATGACCATTGGTCCTTGTTATCCCTTGGAGCACTCTGGTGAAAAGATGTTCCCCCAGATTCTGATGCACAGCCCTTATGTACTTACAGGCAGCCACCAGGTCCCCCTGAGCCTGCACTTTTCCAGGCTGAAGAGTCCCATGGCTCGCAGCCTCTCTTAATAAAGCCTATTCTCTTGCCCTCTGATTATGCGTGTGGCTCTCCTCTGGACTCTTTCAAGCTTCTCGACATCCTTCTTGAATTGTGGAGCCCAGAATTGGATGCAGTACTTCAGCTACGGCCTCACCAAGGCGGAGTACAGTGGGAGGACAACATCCTCAGATTTACTTGAGAAGCATCTATAGATGCAAGCCAGAGTTTTGTTTCCCTTATCCCCCACACGATAAGCATCTCTCAGCCCCCACTCCTTGATCATGATTGGGAAGTGGGGGCTGGGATCTCCTTACTGCCAGGGCAGGGGGACAGTGTCCCCACCTAGGTTCCACTGGTGGAGCCCACCCTGGCAGCAAGCAGCTCCCAGGGGCAGGGAGCAATCTCTCACCCTCTGCTGCCCAGCTGACTGGGAGAATATTTACTCCCAGTCAGCTATCTACATGTGCTGTACTGCACATTAAGTAATCGAGAGTAATTTGCTACTTGTATTTACAGGTAGCAAATTTTCTCATGAGTGTAGCAAATTACTGTGGAGTAAGCATCTGCACGTGTAGATGGTGATGCTTACTGCACAGTAATTAGCTCTAATCTCAAGTAAAGCATCTTGTGTAGACATGCCCTGTGTGCCACAGCATGGCACAGACAAGGCCCCACCTGCTGAATTCTTTCAAAGCCCCCACTGCCAGAGCTGGCCCATGGTCAATTGGTTTCCAACCCCTGGTCTAGGGAATACGAAGCCCAGGTTCTAGGCTGCCCTTGACCAAAAGTGGTATGTACCTCTATCCCCCACTCCCCAACGAGGTGCTGTAACCATCAGACATGGGCTGGGTATTGCCTATAAATCTTTCTAGATCTCTTTTTTGAAGCTGGCCCACTGGGAAGCCAAGGGTGGAACACAAACTAGAGGAGAGGGTAACTTAGTGATATGGATACTGCTTAGAAAGGGAAGGGAAAGGGCCCTTGGTTCTTATCCTGGCATGCAATGGCTTCTCTGTACCTTGTAAAAGGGAGGGGCAGTGTGTGGGGGAGGGGCAGTTCTGGGAGAGGCAAACTTGCAAGCAGCAAACCCCTAGGAACAAAGGAATCACAATAGCTAATCCAGGTAATGGGATAAGAAACAATAGTCCCCATTTAAATTGCACTTAATATTATCTAATCTGTGGATGATTTCTTGTTCTGCAGTTAGAAAGTGCATGGCCAGAGATACATATCACATTACAAAAAATAATATCAATATCTCTCTCCTTCATAGGCTAGGGACAGAAGTTGCACATAAACCAATATAAGTGATCAGAAATTGAAATTCACAGTCCCCCAGCATCCCAGGATGCTTTGCACCTCCCCACAAGCCACCTCCCCACTCTTAGAGTAGGTGGGCTAGCCTTGGCCCAAGTTGTTTGCTCCAGCCCAGCAGGGAGGCATGTTCTAGTGCCCCCAGCTTCTGGCCTGGGCCTGTGGTTGCATTTCCAGAATCAAAAATAAATGTTCACTTGCTTCTCAGTTCAATCTACACAGTTTAGACTAACCTGCAAAGATTGAATTTATTCAGCCTCAGGCTTTTTGACTGTCTGTACTTAGCCAGAATGTATAGGTCAATCATTTGTAAGGGGAACACCACATACAAACCATAGTCCAAAAAATGGAAACGTGGTATTATAATGAATCTTGGTCAAGTTCTGAGTTAAATACCAGATTGTTTTTAAGGCATGCTGACAAACTGGAACAAACTTAGATATGCTTCCACCCATACAATAGCTGTTAAAGTGGTTACTTGACATGGTAAATGCTGAAGAATTAACCATAATAAAAAAAGAATACTGCTAGGGTTTCCAGGTTATAAGATATAAAGTTACTTGAATGTGACTGACTTTGTTTAAGATTACACAAAATTTGCTTTATGTCAAGTGAACTTTGCACCAGGATAATCTGAGATCATAAATCTGAGGAACTTCATGTGAACAGTTCATGAAGGTCCGGTTATACAGATTTTACAGGTAAGAAAAGTTTCTATTTGTTAAAAGTAAAATCCATATATTTAATCAATTATATGAAATATACTGTTATCCAAACATTTAACCCTTCCTAACTGATTTTAATGAAGCTATACAGAAAAATTATTTAAAATGTATTATGACAGCAGTATAAATTACTACATTTGTATTTGGCTGTGCTTCCTACAGATCAACAAAGTAATTAAGAAAAGTTACAAATATTTTACTAAAATCATCTGTACCTTTAAAATGCAAGAAAGATGCCTTGAAAACATATGAATAGTACTGTGCAGTTTCTTTACTTCATTACTTCCAACCAATTTTAATCAGTGAAGTCAGCTGAGAGAGAGCAAGAACTCAGAGAAAGCAACCTTCTAAAGCAAAATAACTGAGCAATAACTTACTAGATAATACAGTTCAAATGGGCTCCAAAGTCTTATTTATAAAAAATATTTATATTTGCATTTAAATAAAGGATAGCAGTGTATTTTAATAGTCTTTCATTCAAATAGGTATGAACCCAAAATGCTAAACTGGCATCAATGAATACTATATATTTTTCAAAATTAGAATGCACAGCAATATACATTTTTCAGATGGGTAATAATGCTATGAAATAAATATAAAGGACTAGTATTTTAAAGATGTGTGCAAAGCATGAGCAACACAAAATGAACACGCACATTTTGTGTGAGAACGCCATGTTTATAAATGCAAATTATTAACTGGTACAAGTAGTATCTCTTCACATTTTGATTGGCTAAACATTTTGATTGGCTAAACATAGCAAAGGGTCTTTCTTGTCAGTTGTTAATGTTATCATGAAAAAGCAGATTGAGTTATCAATTATCAGTTAACTGATTTGAGTACAAAATGCCTGAGCATGACCTTGTAGGGTTAGATTTGTCTTATAAAACATGCAGCAGTTTTTAGAATTCTGTTTTAAGAGCCAGGAATTAAAGGAAAATGCAGAGGCCAGTTTTGCAATTTTTTTAAGGTTTTTTCTGAATACTTATGAACGCAGAAGTCATCACACTAAATTCATTGATACATTATTATGTGTGTAGCACTCCATTGAAGTACTGTAGCAAACAAGTAATGTGCTTCATTGTTTGACGAGTTGTTTGAATTGTTACAAGTTGATGCAATAAAGAATGAAACAAGACAATGCACATGATGGTAGGTAAGTGTTAGAATTAGAGTAACCATTATATTCTTTGTCCCAGAGCTCTAGGATTATCTATTTTAGGAACCAGCAGGCAGATATTTTTGATTAGCAAGGTGGTATCAACCAGTGTTGTTAGAAAATGAGCAATTCCCTGCTTCAGAAATCGTTCTATATAATTAGGTTGGAAGTGTTTTTTCATAATAGTGTTACATATTGAACAGACCCAAAACATTTGGGGCCAGATTCTATTCCACCTACTGAGTGTCTAAGTGAGCTCAGGTGCCTAACTGTGATTTTGTTCCACCCTGTCCAAGTCCCTGAAAATCCATGTTGTGTTGTTTTTTGGAATACACCAACATGTGTCCCTGAAAATAGAGTCACAAAGAAGCAGCAGGAAGGAGGACCACCACTTAGCTTTTGTATCAACAGTCAGGTACTGTAGCAGAGTAGAACAGAATTGCCTATTGTCTAAATAAAAAGGTGACCAAATGCCAGTACGTCTAAATAAAAGGCAACCAAATGCCAGACATGAGAGCAAGTTATGCTCATGGCGTGGGGGAAGCAGCAGGCGCAGCCTAATAGCCACGCAATCAGTGCATGCAGCAGAATCCCCAGCTCATGCAATCTGCTCAGTGCACCAAAAAGGTCCTAATCCTATTGGCTATTCAGGCAGTATAAAAGCAAAGCCCACGAAAAAGAAGGCGGGACCCACACAACATCGGAGAGGCCTGATCACCCTCGCCAAAGGTCCTGCATCCACAGCATCCCTTTCCCCCCCAACACTCCCATCACGGCTAAATACATCATTCAGATGTGCGAAGAGCTCTCGAGTTCCCTGTAGGTTTGACTTTGAAGTTGTTGTAAAGGGAATTGCTGGCACAGAAGTGTGAATAGAGCATTTATGTGCTACCCGGTGCAACTTTTACAGAAGGTGCCTACTCTGTGTACTTCAGCAGTGTGAGTAAAGCATGTATTTGTTACATTGTCTTTTCAGATTTTTCTTGAATAGTTAGGAGTAGAGGAAAAAGGAAACAAGGCAACATAACCCTTTCGTCCCTGGCCTGTTTGGATCTAGGGGTTAATCACCCGCCCTTCCCCCCCCCCGTTTTTCTGCCACACCTATAAGCACCTACATCCACTTATGCACTTAACAGGTGGAAGAAAATCTGGCCATTGATGTCTATGCATTGAACATGCACAAGTACTGTACCTTGAAGAAAAGTGTTTAGCTGAATATTGATACACCCCATTTAGCATGTTGAACCTGCATCGTGAAGACCTTATACAGAGCACAATTTAAGCTAGAAAATAATGGATTCCTTTTCGGTTAAGCAGACCATTCCTCTAAAAGGGATTCAGTAGGTGTATCTACAGATGCGCATTTACTGCACAGTAACCAAAATTACCGTGCAGCACACGTGCAAGTTTACACATGCACATCCGTACTACACAGTAAATATGGTGACTTATGCTGACTTGAACATAAATTTGATACCTGCATCAGGCTGACAGCTGACTCTGGCTTCAATTTGGGACTGAAGTTAGTCCCCAGTGCTGGCAGCTGGCTCTGGCATGAATTTGGGACTAAAGTTAGTTGCAAGGGCTGACAGCCATGTGGCCAGAGGCTGGAGCTCCCCTCAGTGGCCACAGGGGCATATGGCAGGCTGCTCAGACCTGGGACTAACTTTAGTTCAGGGGTAGGCAATGTTTGTTGACTAGAGTGCCGAAAAACCCCACAATGCCTACATTGGAAGGTGCCTGAGTGTCGGCATGCCAGAAAAACAAAATGAGGGCAGGGTGCCCTGCTTGTGCCACTTGGCCCCTACTCAAAGCCCCTGCCCCCAGCCCTGCTGCCCCAGTTACAGTTATACAACACTAATACCAGTTACACTATAACTATATCCTGGCTCCATCTGACTGATTTGTCCTCAGGTAGGAAGCACACATATAAGTGCCCTCAGGTCTCACCCTGCCCTACCTTCAGGCCACTGAAAAGAAACCTCTCTCAGCCAAACATGGTATTTGATAGTTGCCATAAGTGCAACTTTCCCTCTTGCTGACTTTCCCCAAATTCAGAAAAAACAAACCAGCAAAGCAAGTTAGAAATCTAACAAGAGCAAGCTTGGCTGTAGCATTCCAATATTTCCTTGTTTTGGCAGGCTTAGGAATACCACTAGAATTTCCTCTGACTTAGTGTTTATCCTGCTATGAAGAGTTGCTCAAAACAAGCAGTTTCATTTATTTTGGTAATTCCTTATTTTGGCTGTCACAAAAGGCTTCAGAACTGGGTTTTTTTAGGACTAGCTAAAGGTTGGGGGTTTTTTTTATTTTATCTGAGCCAGTTCACTCAGGCCCTTTAGCAAATGTATTTAAACAGTAAATTAATCTATAATATAAATCAAAAACATTCACATATCTAAAATGCTGCCCTGCCTTACCTTCTGCCTAGCCAACAACCTGAAGCCTTTACAGATGTTGATACTTTCAGCCATTGCCATTGTAGGTCATTCTAAATCTGTGGACAATTTTTATGTGACTTGTTTTGACAAAAAATATTTATTTTGTACAAATGACTTCAGGCAGATCATTTGTTTTAATAGTGTACCAAAGTAATGAATGCATAAATCTCATTAACAAGTAATAAGCAATAAGCAAGAATAACATTTAGCTCCCTATCACAGTCATGAATATAAGAGGGGTTGTATGCCCAATACATCTCTGTACCCATGGCAAATAAATCATGCAGGCATAGTTTAATCAACCAATGACAAGAAAAATGAGCCCACAAACATCACAGAATTAAATCACAATCAAAGTCATACTACAGAGGAATTGCTTAGAAGCAAAGGGACAGATTCTAATCTCAGACCAGTTTTCTGTTTTTTAATTTAGTTGTTTTTGCATTAGTATGAGAGAGATCCATGAGGCCCAGTTTAGTGAGTTTGTTTTCACTGTAGTTGGCGGTCAACCCCAGAATGATTATGATCAGCGCTTTCCACCTTATCTTCCTTTGTAGTGTAATACTGATACGTACTGTCCAGCTTGTGTTTCACAGGGTTCATTTCTGATATCAGAAGTAACTAAGGCTGACATTGTAGCAAACAATGGATTTCATTTAATCCATTCTTCAATACACATAGTTGCTATTTCTCAAATGGATGTGGATCTAGATCTTGCAGATTTTCGTCTTGTGAATGTTTCCATTGAAGTACAGGAAACTGTACAAGAATAGATCACCCAGAGTTTGGCCCATGATCTATTTCCCTCTGTCCCTCTTCTCTCTCCTCTCCCTTCCACTTTGCCTACTCTTGTTTACTCCTAAGAACACCCCATTGTGTTGTGCTTTGTACATTTGCCATTAAATTAGTACCTATTTCTTACCTTTCTTTCATAGTCTTATGATTACATCATTGTGTGTTGAATGTATGAAATAAAGGTGACTGACTCATCCAATGAACTCAAAGCTCTTAATACTTAATTAATCTGGTTATATTTGTTCAAATACCTTAAATCTCTTCTTTAAAAAAAGCTAAAACCAAGCATAAGAATTTCTATAGGGAATCAGTCCCAAGATTTACTGAGTACAGAATCCTGTCTCTGCCAAAAGCCAGAATGGATGTTTTGAGGAAGAAAGAAGAATCCCGTTATATGGGATAATGAAACACCTTACAAATCTCAGCCTAATCTCTGGTAGGGATTAGCTTAAATCATAAAGTTACATATTTTGTGATTCAATTTTGTGACAGTTTGTTGTGATTAATTATTATTTGACTGTTTTTGATATCCACATAAATTTCCAGCCCTTAATAAATATTGCTAAATATTTGGCCTCAACAATTTCCTGTCAACAAGTTTCACACTCTTTTCGTACATTGTATGAGAAAAATGTTCCTTGTAATGGTAAGGAATTTCATACTTTCTTCATATGTTATTAGACAAAGAAAACAGTAGTTCCTGAACTATCTTCTTTGTGCATTCAATATTTTACATACTTAATCATATACCCGCTTTTCTAAAGTAAAAGAATCTTTTCAGTTTCTAAATATGAGAGTTTTTAGTCTATTGATCATTTCATTGCCCTCTTCTGAATTCCATATAGCTCTGCAATATTTTTTTTGAGATGACCGGTGACTGCACACAGTATTCTAGATGAGGCTGAAACATTGATTATATAAATACAATAAACTATTATTTGTATTAATTACTTCATTCCTTATGCATCCAAATATTGCACAAGTTTTTTGATACCAGATGTATTTTAAGCACATGATATAAATTTAGCAGTCTACAGCGACACCATTTCTTGAGATGTTGCAATATATTTAGAACCCTGTAAGGGAAACCATTGCATGAAAACATGCGTGTCTATATCATGTCTTAATTTGCCTAATCACTTTTATCCTAAATATGTTCTATCCAGACTTTTGATAGCATAAAAATATTGCCTTCAATAAAGCCTTGCCTATAGTAAGCTATATCAGGCAAGTTAGAGAGGCGTAGAAAATTTTTTTTCTCCATAGAAAATTGTGATTAAAAAAGACCTCCAAGGTTTGGTATAGGTTTTTACTTAAAGTTATTTTAATATATTTGGTATGGAAGTTATAATGTTACCTAGTTCCATGCTAATCAGAAATACAATAGGTAAGTCAGTGGAAATTTTGCTGTTGACTTCAGCAGATGCACTGTATGAGAAAATGCTGCCTGTATTAATGAGTACAGATTTTCCAAGCTATGTAAAGGTTATAGATGTCCAATTCAGAGGCATAATGTGGTTCCTGTTAGGAAAGGCACTTGTTTCATACCTGACAAGCTTCTTGTACAACTAAACACGTGATATTTTAGGCAGGTTGATTTAGTCTGAATGAGTGAAGTTATTGCTTAAATTGCAAAACTAGTCAGAGCTCTGGGGCAGTGTCACTGGCTTGGCTGCCAGCGGCATGACAGCAAGTGCCTGGCAGCGCAGCTGCTTCTAATTTTTCACTCTGTCACCCCCCCACACATACACACACGCACTTTGTTATTCACATTCAGATAAAACAGCATTGAAATCCACTAGAAATCTTTAAAAGCCTTAGCTCATGGTGTCTAACGTAAAATAGGTGTTTATATTTCTGCCATTTGTCTAGTAGAAAACCAGATGACGGAAATGGATATGTTGTAGTGGTAATAGAATGGAATGGAGAGCCAGAGTTCATTGTTTTGCCCCACTGATCTTCTAGGTAGCCTAGGCAAAGCATTTTTTTCTGTCCCCCTATCTGTAAATTGGGGATAATTGTATCTATTTACCTTATCATAGGGATGTTGGGATGGTTAAAATCCTTTGCTTACTTGTATAGCCTTTGAATTTCATTTTGTCGAAGGGGTCATAACAATGGAAAGTATTATGGTATAATTATAGTCGTTCTCATCCATAAAAGCAGACATGCTGCATGATCTTTGTAAGTCATTTAGGCCTTTGGTAAACGTTAATTTAAATGTGCAATGGGATCTGAGGAATTATATCCCAGATCCTAAAAACTGCATGTCCTGCCATGCCAGATCTTGTACATCCATCATGGTAAAACACATGATTGTTGGGATCTAGGATAAAATTCCTCAGAAACCATTGCACATCTGCTGGGGAGTTTCTTGATCCCTACCTGCCCATGCTAAATGACCTTTAAATGACGTGCCTGCCTGCACCTAGCTGTATAGGTACTGAGCATAGCGAACTGGGAGTGAGGATCTCCATGCCACATATTAAAAATAAAGCAAGGTGTAAATCAGGCACAGAAATATTCCACATGATAAATTGGTTAAAGGTGTGGCATGATGCAATTTATCATTACATGAATGTGTTAATTGCATGATAATGGCACCTAGTGGCCTTAATTTATGCTGTGTCTCAGCTCCCCATCTTTAAAGTGGATTTTATACTTTTCCACTTCATATAATAATTGTGAAAATAAAATCCATGAAGGGTTCAAATACTATAGTAATGAGAGGTGCATTTATATAAGACAGATAGAAAATGGTTTGATTTAGTTCCAGTTTGCTGTATTTCTTCAAGTGGGTACTTAAATAGTAATAGCATGTGATAAATTCCTCAGATAAGACAGATAAAAAAGCTAAATATTCTTATTTGTCTGAACCTACGTATCCCAATCCTTAATAAGTAGAACCAAATTTATTAAAACAAAAAAGAAAAAAATAAACCTCCCTCAACTCAACAGCACTAAAGCTGAAAATAAACGCTATATTGTATGCTTGCTTGATAGCTGCACAATAACCCCCACTAAAATCAATACTGAGCTGTGAGACTGAAATGCTGTGAACCATAGATTACTGGAGATTGAGGGTGCTTTGATTTAATTGTTGAGAGTATACAACAGACTAGGGCTTGTGTGTGTGCCTATCATTGCCCTTTACTGAAAAGAATAAGTCAGACCTCATATGTATATGAGTTCTGGGCTGGTGGAGTTGCTCCTTTAGTTCAGTGAGTAGAGGCTTGTGTTTTTGGGTCTGAGTGACAGAAGTTTTATTGTGGAAGCTGAGTCCAAGTGCTTGTTTTATGACTCTTATGTCAATATTCAACTATTTTTTTTCCATTTAGTAAGATAGGACACAATATACAAGCTAGATTTTGGGCCTTTGATCAGTGTGAAGGAAACAATGCCTAATTCATTATTTCAAAAACAGACTCTTGATGGGGAAAAGAACAAGGGACAAGGAAGCCAGAAATGGAAAAAAATATATTCAGATTGTAACACTTAATTTGAACAGCCAGTTCTGGTAACTGCAAGCCTGGTGTAGAACAAGTTTGCTGTTGATCTTATGCCATCCACATGACATTAGATTTAATCATTTCACAACATATTGCAGAATAATACACATGTAAACGCATCACATTCAGGGGCACTAAATAACAATGGTAGCCTTAATTTTTAAAAAAGGCATCGTTGCCCTTTAGTACCCTTTCAACATACCAAATGACACAGTTGTATTATAGTACAGTGGTGTCAAAGTAACAGCTTGTGGGCTGGGTCTGGCCTGTAGAGCCACATCATCTAGCCCTGCTTGCTAGATTCAGCACCTGTGGTGCCTGCTTTGATTAGTCTGGCATTGCACTGGATGTGGTACCCACTTTGGTCAGTTAGGGAAGGGGGCCACACACAGCACCTGCTTCAGCCAGTTCGTGGTGTATGTCACACTTATAACTGGTCCTGGAGAAGCACTGCATGCACTGTACTCCCAGACCAGTCAGGGCACTGGATGCGGCATGCTGGGAGGGGAAGGGGGCTCTGTGGTTCCCATGCCTGCCAGATCTGGTGAGGCCAGATAAGTTTGACACAGCTGTTATTGTACATAATTCTTTGTGTGGTTACATCTAAAATATGCATCGTGAATTGACTGCATCGTGAATTGACATGGCACTGAATATTGGGTATTTGGTACCAAGGAAGGTTGCTCCTAAGTAACTCACATCATTGCTTCAGCTCTGGCTCACTGAGATCATTTTTTTAGGAGCAAGAGAGTTGTTCAGTCACTTGTTCTCTTGGCTTTTTGTTATAACAGCCAACAAGGTAAATGACTAATACCAACATGATAACAGATGAAGATACTTGTTTACTAGAAATAGATTCAGATGGCTGAACATATTTCTTATAGACCAGTCACCAGATTGTAATAAATTCTGGTCATCAAACAATCTGGGTTGGATACAATCAGTACCTTAGAGATGAAAGCCTCTCTGCCAGACCTGAGCTATGCTGCCATTGCCATTACTGAGTGTGGCAGGGCACTGGTTGTGCCGGCCACTGTAAGGGCCTGAAGGCAGCAGCTGGCAGGTGCCTGATGAGTGCAGCCATTTTGGATTCAGGGCAGCCCATATAAACAGGGCAGTTCTGCTGCTGGAGGCCAGGCAACAACACTGCCTGGCCGGAGGGCTGCTGGTATCATCTGGAGGTAAGGAAGGAGCTGTAGGGGATGGTCAGGAGGCTCCTGGTCCTGGGTACAACCTAAAACTGCCGGGAGTGGGTGGCTTCCAGTGGCGCGGGAGCCCCCAGGAAATGCCAGACCAGTGATCACCCTGGTGAAAGGTGGGTTGTGGAGCACCTTAACCCCCGATCTCACCTTCGGGTGGGTCAGGATGTGAGAGGCAGAGGGGACCAGGCATGGCTACAGCCACCTGAGCCCACCCAAGGTGGGAAGCCCCTAGACCCCGAATAGTGGGGGGGCACATCGTGGAGCCCCACGCAGAGGGGGCGTTGTGGCTGATCTTAGGGTGGCACCATGATCTGCTGCTGCAGGGGGGGTGAGAGTCCCCTGTGAGACCCTGGAGCACCAGTCGTGGTGTGAGTCACCCCATCTCTCCACATCCAGGAAGGGGGACTCAGAGAGAGTGTAGGGCTAGTGAGGCCGGAGGTAGAATGTCCCCTCAACTGTTCCATGCTGGGGCCAGGACCAAGGTCAAAAGGACCAAGTGCCTGCCATGAGGGGCACCCAGAGTTGTGGGCCTGGGACCCCGCCTGGCTTTGGAAGGGAGGCCAGGGCCTGTGTGTGGCCAAAGGTCCCAAGTGGGGACCACACCCGAGAGGGGAGCCAGCTACAAGGAGCTTGGCAGCCCAAATGAAGTCGGCATAGGCCGCCCGAGCAGAGAGATCAGAGGAGGGTCCAGCCAGGAGGATTCTGGAGCCTGGTGTGGAGCTGATGTGACTAATAATATCTGGATGCCATCTGCAAGGCTTGGGCTGCAATGTAGGGGAGGAATGGAGCTGCAGATAATGCTCCCTGGCATTGGGGCAAGAAATGGCCAGCCTCCCGCTTAATTAACATCAGTTCATTAATTAAGAACAAGGCAAGAAGGCAGGAAGTTAGCCCAGGAATAGGTGGGCAGGCCACAGGAAAATTGGCCCCAAGAAGGCCCCCTGTTATGTTGAGTAACTCCACAGACTTAAATAGAACAACTCTGGATGTACACAACCTTTGATCATCTACATGCCCTAGTCCCTTGAACCATTCAGTTCACCCTGGCATCCTTGAGTTAAGAAAAAATCATACAGCATGTTTCACTGGTGACCTCAGACAGGAGTATGCCATTAGAAAAAAAAGATTTTCTGTTATTTATTTATAATCAGTTTGCCAGGCTAATAAAAACTGAATGGACTCAGGTAAAATGGAGTTATGACACCTGCAAAATCCAGATAATCTTTTGGATGACTAGAGAACCACATGCTTGAGGAGTGTAGGAGCTATTACTTTCAGTCACTTACTGAAAGCTATTACTTTCAGCATTTTGAAGAGAATCTAATAGCCAGGTATACAATCTAGTGCATTGAAGTCTTGTGAGACTTATACTGACTTGCATTTCAAAACCTTGTCATTGGTGATTATGTGAGGTAATGGATGATGGAAGAGTTATATCTGATAGATTAAGAAAAAGTATTTATCCAGTAAGTCATAGGTATTGCAAATAACAATGTGAGATACAGTATAATAAGCAATAAAAAAGTGAAGTCATAAGAAGATACTAATGTTTAAAATACAGTTCATAATAACATAATGTAAGTGTAAATCTGCTATGTATCTTGGGATATGTAAAGTGAAATGAATATGTTCATTTTTGGTAGTAGACTATGGACTCATTGTACCTGCTAAACATAAAACAAAATATGGTTAAAAGCAAGTTCAGGAAGACTTTCCTAAAGCTGTTTTTGTTGAAAAAGGTCCAGATACCATGCCTCATTTAATAAGAGAAATTTCAGTTCCAAATGTTTGATTCAAGTACTGTACGTTTTCATGCCCTTATTGGCTGTTTGTGAACATTCAGTACCTAGTTTTTGTTTTGTTTAATGTTTGGGAACTGGTTCTTGTTTGCATGACTACTTAACTTTATTTGATATCAGTTATTAAACCAGAGTAGAAAGAACAATATGTGACTTGGGTAACTAATCATTTAGCACAAATGATCACCATGAACAGGTCCCTTTCATAAACTTTTTGTACAAACCTATCCCAGCTCCAGTATAGTATAACCCCTTTGTTTAATGTTCTGATTTTTCACTGAAATTACATTGGTGCATTGTGACATAATAGACACACAGAGTAGAAGTACATGTGCGTTCTACTAGGTACACCTGACATAGTAAATAATAGTAAATCACTTAATGGAGTTGTGTTGCCAGGCTTGTTTTTGAAGCACTTAAGATAATATAGCAATTACAGATTTTAGGTACTCACTGTCTAGACTTTATCAATTCTTTTACTGTACAAATAGATGTTTCTAGAATAGGACTGGGAAAAGTGTATTAGTCTGGGGGGAAGGGAGGAACACCTAATATTTTACATAATTCTGAAAATTCCTGAGGGGTACCAAATCAGAGTCCTGTATATAAGATAGGCAGAAGAGTATTGGCTAGTATTTTTCAGAGGACAATTTATGGCAGGAGCTGAATAAGATATTACAGGGTATGTGTCAAAGTACTACTTTGACTTCCAGCTATATTTCTTCCAAGAAGTCCATAAGTCTATAACAACTATATTAACCAGTGGTACATTCACTGGTCTTGGCCTACATTATAGCATTTTGAGAGGCATCCTTTTTGAAAGGCAGGTGCAAGAAGATGTATGTAGGACCCTGAGGACAGGTGCCCAGCCACTATATTTTTAATTAACTTAGCTCTGCCACTCTAGAGCAGAGGTGCCCAACCTTTCTGTCCCTGCAGGCTAAAGGCTGTGGGACAGTGCACAGGATCAGTCCACAGGCCAGAACCAGTGAGGCCTTGGTAGGTGGGTGCAATCTGGCACATAGTCACAGCCCCATGCACCAAGTGAGGCCCTAGCCTCATGCAGCAGATTAAATCCACTGCCCTGGCCCTGACATCATGCATGCTTGATCCAGCCCACCACTGTGGCCCTGTGCACCAACCCAATCCAGCACAAAGACCCATGTCACCTGGCCCATGGGATTTTAAAAATTGGCATTGGGGAGCAATGGCACCATTATTTGCCATTGCTCCCCCAGCACCAAATTTTCTGGACTGGTGGAGAGTCCTGCAGGCACTACTTCACAGTCAGGGCAGCTAGGATCTGAAACCAACTTCCAAGGGAAGTTGTGCTCACTCCTACCCTGGGGGCGTCTTCAAAAGGAGGCTAGATAGACACCTTGTCAGGGTTGCTTGACCCCAGCATTCTTTCCTGCTCATGGCAGGGGATTGGACTTGATGATCTGCTCAGGTCCCTTCCGACCCTACCAACTATGAAACTATAGGGTAGATGACGCAGCTCTGTGGGCCATATCTGGCCTACGGGCAATAGGTTGAACACACCTGGTCCATAAAGGAAGCAGTAGATATAGTTTTGTACTTGCTATACACAAAACAAAAGTAGCATGCCTTTCAGCAAGGGACCTTAGGAATGTTTGATGAGGAAGGCCAGATTAACAACAAGCAATATAGAGATACCCAAAATCATAATGGTTTCTTGAAAAGAAAGAAGTGCCAACACTGTGGAACTCTTGGCACCTTTGGGTTTTTTTAGTGAATTGCATCAGAATTTAAAGGCAAATTATGTCTTACAAAATACACAAAATCATCTGAGTAGTTGCTCTTCAGTGGCTTAATTTTATAGAGAAAAAACTTCTAGGTGACCTGGGCAGAGACAGAAACATGATACTAATTTCACCATTCTCATAATGGACACAGAAGAGTAACTTTGTTACTCTAAATTTTGGGCTAAGTACAGACAGTCAAAAAGCCTGACATTGAATTGATTCAGTCTTTGCAGGTTAGTCTAAAATGCAGAGATTAAACCGAGAAACAAATGGATGGACATTCACTTTTGATTCAGGAAATGAAGCCACATACCTACAGTAGCTCCTGCCAGAAGCCATGGGAGGAGGGAGAAGGGGGGCACTAGAGCATGGCTGTGGCATTGACCAGCATGGGCTGTGTGTTTGCTTCCTCTTCCTGTTACCCCCAAGGTCTCTGGGATTTCCAGTCCAGAATTACAGCAGTAGGACACTGCAGGGTTCCTCATCACTTCCTCTTCCTGCTTTCAGGTGCTTCTGGGATTTGTAGTTCACAGTCGCAGCCAGCAGTAAGTTTTCAACAGGGCAGAGCAACTCTGTACTGAGGGGGAGGAAAATTTAAACCCCCTCCTAGCCCCAGCTCCCAGCTGGGGTTTTTCTGGGGAGTGGTGCAATCCCTGCCTCTTCCCGCCCCCCAACCCTTCTCTGCTGGAGCAAACACCACAGTCCAGTCCAGGACTGGAAAGCATGCTGGGATGCTAGGGGACTGTGATTTAACTTGAACCAGGAAAGGGTCTGGGACAGAAGTTTCATAAACCAATTTGACCCAGATCAGTTAAGTCTGATACTACATTCAATCAGGTTTATCGTAAGCCAGTTTCAGCCATTTTTAAGCTGGTTTCTGTACACTGAACTTCAGTTCTGTTACAAATTTAAACCAGTTTCTGATGACTTAAAGTGATGTGTGTGTAATTTCTGTCTCTAGCCTTGACTACCACATTCAAGGATTCACTTTCTCCTGGGAAAGTTGCTGCTCTCTCAGTAGAAAGCATGAGTTTACAGATGTTCAAGATTTTTCCTTCCAGAGCAAAAATGGCTGCTCAAGATAAAAAATGACCTGGTAACAGTGAGGGTTAAATTGCTACCAGGAGAGTTTCTTCTGGGAGAGTGAATCTGTACACATCTCCTTCTGAGATAAGCCACAGCACAGCCCTCCAGCATCTTAGGGTTTCTTGCTCCAACCACCCCAGGAACTAGTGTTTCACTTGGGCTAGACTCTTGTGCTTCAGCCAAGCAGGGAACAGAACACACCTGCTTCACAATCTCTGCATTGTGCTGCAGAGAGATACAGGCTAACCTTGAAAAGTCTGGGTCAGCCACTCAGGACTTCACTGTGCACTGCTGCCATCTGTTTCCAGGCAGACTGAGGGAGCCTGCAGAGTACACTAAAATGTGTGCACAGGGTCCCTTCTGTCTGTGTAGTCAGGACTGATGTTCAGGAGCTTGGCAATCAAAGATCTGTTCAGGGGTCTCTAGGTCATTTTTTTTACCAAGAAAACAAACCTGAGAGAATTGTCCCAGATCATTTCAACATTTGTGAGCATCCAAGGTTACTCTAGCAGCCAAACAGACTCAGCTAAACTCTGAAACTGAAATGGACAAAGAAATGCCCTGAAAATAGTTGGAAGAAGAAAGCTTTCTGCAGTTCTGTTTTAACAGCACTAAAAAAAGTCTCTGTGAATAAAGAATAAAAGCTCATTTCTGTGGGAAGTCAAATACCTAATAGCTTTTGCATACTAAAAGTGTAGTTCTGTGAGCTGCTGAACATTTCAGCTCCAGTTTGCTGTAGTGGTAGAGGGTTCTTGGGTACCTTACAGGCTCAATCTTGAAGTCAGTAGTTTATAGGCAGCTGTGTGGTACTTAGGAAAATTTTTGAGGGGATTAACTTTCTTGCAAGGAAGTAATGGGGGCTGCCAGCAATAGGGGAATTATAACTGATTGTTCAATCCAAATTCCTCTGCAGCTATGAAAGTTAGAAAGGGCAGCAAATTTTAGTCCAAATGCATGATTTAGTAACTGTTTTTAAATTATCCAGGGTTTTGATCAGTATAGAGCAGAGCTTTAAGTCTGACTACTTTGTCTGAATAAAAATTACTAGGTTATTAAACTTATTATAAGACAAGCCGGTTTCTGAAAAAGATTTGAGAGATTCTACTAGGTAATGAAAGAGGCAAATTAAGCCAAAGTTTGTAAAAAGGGGGAAAGCAGAAGTAGTCATAGAGCTGTCAATTGAAATTAATTTATATGTACATCAGGTTCCCTCACTGCTACTGGGACAAAAGCAACTTTTTAGATCTGTTTTCTTCCCAGGACAGTCACTACCAAACTCAGTTTTGGCAAAAACATTTCTAAATTTAAAAAACAACAAACAAACCTGACAGTAAGCTTAAAGACAGTTATCAATTTATTGGGGAAAAAATCTGACATAAATTATTTGCTCCATAAAAATAAAATAGCACCATTGTTAATAGCCTTGACATTCTAAGATTACAGCTTTTTTTGAAAATATTTTAAATCTAAAAATTCAAAAATATTTTTCTATAATCAATCTTCTACTGCTATGGAAAAGCTGTCTTGTTTTTCTTTTTTTATAAATCACTGTAATAAGAGTGTTAAATATAATAGTTCTTTATACCTTTGAGAAAATGAATAATAAAAAGATTACTTATATGCAAATTAGCTCCCCTTTATCCTCTCACTGAAACAGACAAGGCAAAAACTTACTTAGTAGGTTTATGATGTCTGCTTTAGAGAACGAAGTCTATGGATATTTAGGTCTCAGAACCACACAGATAGATAAAATAAATATTTTTTCAATAGTGAGAAATGAAAAAATAATTGTAAATCTCTTTTCATGTAATGCATTGGCTTTGCTGTTCTTAGAGCAATAGAAAATAGCAGTAAGTGTTTAGTAAATGTATAGAATATAAATATGAAAATGGTTAAAAAGTGTAGAATTGAGAATTATAGATATCCATTCAGTTTGTATATGGATGGTAAGATTCAAGATATTAACTTTAAAGTTCCACCAGCTTCACCAGCACATCTGTATTCTGTAGTGCTTAAAAATTCTGCAGATCCACCAAACTTTTTTCTGATTCTCTGCAGGCATCCCAGAGTGTGGCTTTCTCTTCTTCTGAAAAAGGTGTCCACATTTGCAAGAGACCCTGCAGAGAACTACCAGAACTTAACAGAATTTAAGACATGGTTGCCAATATAGGGCTGAAGCCTGTCCAAAAGAAACAGGGTAATAGGGAATTAAGTTCTTTGTGGGTGTTAAGTCATCAAAAGCTCATTTACCTTTCAGAATATCTTTAATTGTCAAATATAGATTCACAAAGTCATAAATGCCATGGGCATTTTTACACATGCCACTCCATCAGAAAAGTCAGATGCTCTTCATTCTGACTCCTCCTTTTCGTTTGAAATGGCTAGTTCTTGGAGAAGACAGGATGGGAATGCCTGCAGTAAGTAAATGCCCTGAGGGCCACAGACAGTACAGCTCATGGAGTGGGGCTGAAAATCTTATTCTAAGACAGTGGTGACCAACACATAGCCTGTGGGCCAAATATGGCCCATAGAGCCCTGTCTTCCATCCCGCAGGTCTCTTCTTAGGTCCAGAAATTTGGCAGTGGGGAAGCAGTAGCAATGTCAATTACTGCTGCTCCCAGAGCTACAGCAATCAATGCTGCCACCAGAGCACACAACCCCATATGCCTGATCAGGCCTGCAGACTGGGCTCATGGACTGGCCCCACACACCGGATTGAGCCACAGACTTACTCGCATGCTGGAACTGACCCCAGACCACCCCTGCACCACTCATCGGGCCAGCAGGGCCGACTGAGTTGGGCCCCACTGTTCTAAGACAGAGTGTTTTAGAGTGATGACGTAGCTGTTAGGAAAGGTTCCACTTTCATACCTGACAAGCTTCTTATTCAGGGAACCTCGTCCAACTAAACACAAACTTCAAGGAAACATCCTCCAGTAATGAAACACATCAGGTATTTTAGGCGGGTTGATTTAGAATCATAGAAAATTCGGCTTGGAAGGGACCTCGGGAGGTCACATCTAGTCCAACTCCCTGCTCAAAGCAGGGCCATTGTCAGCCATACCAGCCCAGCCAAGGCCTTGTCTAGCTGGGTCTTAAAAACCTCTAAGGCTGGAGATTTCACCACCTCTCTGAGAAACCTGTTTTACTAGCCCTCAAGAGAAAGTTCTTCCCTCTTCTAACCTAAAATTCCCTTGCTGCAATTTAATCTGAGTGAAGTTATTGCTTAAACTGCAAAACTAGTCAGATCTCTGACTTCATAATCTTTTAAAATGCTGTTTGCAGTTTGTTTCTACATTTGTGTTGGTGTACTGAACACAGTAAGCATCACACTTTTTAACAGACACGCTGTTTCTCAGTTTCAAATGCATGGCTGTACACAACCATAAAATTACCTGTAAATTCTCTTGTTTATAGTCACTGCCAGCCCTTGTGGAGACATAATTTTTGTGTGTAGAAGGATCTACCTGGAATATAAATTGCTGAAACCCCTAGAGTTCCCTATATAGCATCATTTTTTAATATCTTGGCAATGGGTTTTCAGAAGGAGAGATTGCAGTAAGGTTTTGTTTTTTACATTCATTTTGCAAAGGCTTGTTTTCTATCTTTTATATACCCTATTAAAATACAAACAGATATGGGCAGATGACATTTATAGGGAAAATATCTCCATCAGGATGTGTTCTCCTGTTCATGCTGGTGAGCAGATAAAGCCACTGCTGGGTGGTCTATGGTGTGATGCTGATGCTAATATGTAAGAATCAGCAAGTTGCATATCACTTCCTTGGACTGATTTGGCTTTGCTCCATGAAGACTGGCTGAATAATACCAGGTACTCAATCTTAACAGAACTGTTCCCAATCAGGTACTGTTTGTCTCTGATGAAGTCTCTGATTCTGACTGAATCAGAGTTTGGTTATATTTTAGTTACATCTGCTTTAGATAGTCTCTTGAATCCTTTGAACATCTCTCCTTTTACCATGTTACAACAAGGGAGATTCTTACATTAAATTTCTGTTAGTCTATGTGTTTTATTGTTGGCAAATTAATTACATTTGATTTAGACTGATGCTGCTGTCTGTCTCTGTTAGAGCCTTCAAAGCTGTTAGGTCTGAGGATGTCAGTGGCTATGTCCAATGCAACTTCAGGGTTTTTTTACTCAAGATAATTTCCATGTACATTGTAATTTCCTTTACATTCTACCCGGGAAGTGAGAAAGCCTTAGTTTTAGTTCCTTTAGTTTCGTTCTATTGTGAAATCTTGTGTAACATTTTGCAGTACAGTTTTCAAAACTTGGGTTTGTTCTTAAATGTTACTAGGCCTGCTATGATTCTAGGAAACTGAGGGCAATCAAACCAAGCACTTTAAGGAAAGCTATGAACCTGAGTGTCCGTAACTATCAATGTCCCTCTCCCTTAAAGCTTATATGGACACACATAATAAAATACTTTAAAAGGATGAGCCATTCCATCCACCACATGCTTGTATCTCTGTGTTCTTCATACATGTGCTTCCATTACCAATAATACCAAGAATCAAAAGCATGAGTTGCAAGGAGAACATAGCTCTCATATTTGAATATGGTTTGAAGGTTTCTGACACTGACAAATTTCCTTAACCTTTGATTTATTATTTACTTGCTATTTGTCGGTTTGACTTCTCAACTGATTATAATTCTGGTCTGTGGTTTTTCAGTTACAAATCTCTTTGATCCTCTTTGTAGTATTTTAATGCCTTGTGTTTGCTTAATCCTGTAGCTATGCTGCAGGCCTGTGCCACACATCCAGGGCTGTAGCATCTCATATACTGCTCAGAATGCTTCCTACTTTTTTTTTCTTTTTATTTATGTGAGGATTGAGGATACAGAAAGGAAAGGAGTGTTTAAGTTTTTGTCTGCCGCACTGCCTCTGTGGAAAATATTGAAATAAATATTAGCATTTACTGTGCATGGTGTTTTATAGTACCAGAGCACTGTGTCTACCTTTAATTAATCCCCACAACATATTTGTAAAATAGTTATGATGAACATTTTCCTCATTTAATTAGTGAGTAAATTGAGATACAGAAAGCCTAAAGGCCTGGTTTTCAGAGCTGTCATGTGTTCACAATTCCATCTGAAGAATAAAGTTTGAGTTGATCATTTTCTTATCTTCTAGGCTAATTTTTTTTTAATGTATGACTGTTGCTAAACACAATCTTCAGTTCAGTTTGCTTTATAGACACCCCCCCCAAACATAGCCACTTTCTTCCTCTGTCCTTCAGTTTATCTTTGTTGCTATTGTTCAGTTTTTCCGCTCAGGAATGAGGCTGCTGGTTACAGCATTGTTCAAATGATCCAGTATCTGCTTACATATGGGCTACAAACAGAAATGAAAATAAACAACAAAAAATGTTACTGGCTTGTCTACGAAGTGAGCTGTGCCTTTGACTCCTCATTCAGTCTCTCTGTTGGCACCATTTACAAATAAGATGCCTGTGTTTCTCTGCCTGTCCAGGTAGAATCCAGCCAGCCCACAAGTCACCCCGCTCCAAGTCACCAGGTCAAAGCCACCCTGCTCACCAATGTGTCCTCAGTAGAACTGGTCAAACAATAGTTTCTTTAAAAATGTAATAGAGACACTGAAGCCTGGTTTTTCAAGAATGTTAAGATTAAAGGCCTCTTCTTCAGGAGACAAAAGGGGCATCACTTCACTCCTCTGATTAATCTCTGGATTGAGAGTCTTTAGTAGCATGCAGTGATATAAATGACCCTAACAGCTGTTAGATTAATTGACCAGTTCCCCGTGATGTATAGGAACATCTCATTCATTTCCATAGCAACCTTTCTTTTTTGTTGGAAGAAAAATTCATGAATGAATGCATACTGGAATTTAGTTGCATGGGCTTCTTCACTGTATTTCAGCACAGTGCACCATGTAATAAAGTAGTCCAGTGTTCATATACATCATATGCATCTAAGCATGATTGCAAACATCTAGACAAAATGTAAGAAAATACTGATGTTTCATTATAGAAATCTTGACAGCTATGTTGTCTTGAATAATCCTAAACATGCTATCACAAATACAACTTAATCCCTTCACTAAAAGCATGACATTCGTGCATCTTGGCCTCTATGCAGCAAAACACTTAAGCACATGATCAGATTCAAATACATGAGTTAGTGCCAGAAAATTGTATCTTGTTGCTTTGGGCTCTTTGTCCAGATTTTCTAAATGAAAGGATATTAGGTCATTCCTCTGATATGACATGAGGTTGATGGTAATATGCTTTTCTTAAAAATATGCTGTGGACTGATAAAAAGGAAAGGAAGGTCCCTTGACAAAGGGCAGTAAATCTGCCCAAAAGTTTGTACAACAGCTCTCCCATCTGCAGCTGGTCCACTATAAGCTATCATAAAAAGTCCTTGCTTTTCACCCTCCCACCACAACTGTTCCTAATATATTTACCTTTCTATGGATTCCAAGAAGTGCAAATTTCTCACATTCTTGTCTCTTTCTTCTCCACTATGTACTACTTGGCCCATCATTTTCAGTATTAAGCTGCTGATTCAGGGGAATGCTTCTTGAAGTTTCTTAATCTAAAATCATAACTGGATCATTTGCTGTGTTCTGAATATATGGTTTTAAGTGTATGTTTAAGTCCTCCAGGTCTTTCTCAGAATAGGTTTTATAAAAATGTTTAGAATAGTTTGAAAGTTCAGAACAGATTTGTAAATTAAATTGTCCAGCTCTGGCAGCAGAACTAAATTTGCAATTGCAAAACACTGTAAGTAGTATTACAAGTGATCTGCCATCTAAAAGCATTTCTTTTTTCAGCAGGAGCTAGTAATCAAATTTTAATTTCTTTTACTACAAAGCCTACTCTAGCTGTTTTGGCTAATTAACTTGTTGCTTGTCTTTTGTGCAAAAAATAGCTCCCTTTGAACTACATAACTGCAGAAATACTTTGAAAGATTTATTTCCCTTTTAAATCAGATCAAACTGTGTCCAACAGTATTTGTTACTGCTTCTAATTTTGTACAGCTTTAAAAAAGTTCCTACATACCTCACTCAGTCTTGGAAGGAAAATTAAACCTCTCTTGTTTTTCTGCAAGTGAACTGCCTTTGAATGACCTGACTGTAACTGGAAAAAAAAGTAATCCAAACTCAGTCCTCTCTTTCTGTGAGATCTCTGGCCAGGATGTTAACAGAGATTTGGTTAACAGAGTCATGCCCAGTGGTGTAATGTGCATGTAATATCAGCTAGACCCATATTCTTTCCTTCTAACTGCCTGCTAAGCTTTGTTGCTTTTCTCAGATCTTAAGTTTTCTTCTGCCTTCCATTTAGTTGATAACTAAGGCAAAGTAAAATTGCATCCATCTTCTCGCAGACCTTTCTGCCCCACAAAGACACAGACATGCCCCTTCCTTCCACAAAACAAATGACTCATGCCATGAACCACAGCGATGCAAACAGAAGTGGGTGTGAAGTGGACATGGGCATATCGGATGGCATGCTTTGGCATGCTTTCTTAAATTTTTAGGTTGTGCCATGTAGTCTGACCTCCAAACTCATCCTCAAATACATTTCTGCAACTCTGTACAGAGAGGACTTGCCAAGAGCAAATGAGACTGGATTTGAGGAAGCCTGTAATGAACACACATGTCCCCTACAGTTCCTTACCAGACTGTGGCTCTTTGGGGTGTGTAAATCTCATACATTTTTGGAGTGTGTAAATCTGTCTCTTGCTTATTTTCTTGTCCTCAATTGTTCTGCCTTGTATGATGATGTCCTGAGTAACACAAAAACAATATTAATTTCAATCTGTTTATTGACCTCTGAATCCAACAATCGTGCTTATAAAAGATGAAACTTAATGGCAAATGGCAGACTCATTTGTGAGAGCAGGAGGGTGGAAAGTTCCAAAAATAATTGATCTAGAAATCAATGTTGTGCCCTGAGGTTTGGAGTTAGCATGTAATGATGATGGTAATGCAGCTCTTATTATAACTGACTTGAAAAGTAGGGCAGCATTACTTCTATGTCCAAAGCTCTGAGAGATTCTTCTCTGAGCTATCCTTGTTTTTAATTGATACAATTACAAAAATCAAAAAATATATTATGGATCTTAAGAAAGAATTGCATACATAACATAAATGGATCAATACATAATGAAAGGAGAAATGGAAAGTATGGTACAAAAGAGAAAAAAATCTACACAAGATAAAGAACATTCTTACTTATCATAAAGACAACTAAATGGTTTTTGAAAAGCTGCCTAGCTGAATAGATTATTTATGTAATATGTATATTTAAAGAAAGCGGTTCAAAGGCACAAGTTTATGGAGAACTTAAAGTGGTGTAGATTGTAGCCATGTTGATCTAAGGACATAGGCATATAAGGTTCTTTGGATGCATCTGATATCTTTTATTAGACCAACTGAAATCGTTGGGGAGAAAAAAATTTAGCGGGCGTTCAGGTTTTAAAACCCTTTGTCAGGCTGAGGAAACCTCTGCATTTGGTGTGTGCTCTTCCTGGATAGACTGAATGCAAAAAAGCCAGACCTCAACTGGTATCATACCAGGAATATCATACCAGCCCAGCCTCTGTCTTCTTTACTATTCATTCTATCCAGGAAGAGCACAAACCAACTGCAGGGATTTCTTCAGCCTGATGAAGGGTTTTGAAACCCAAAAGCTTGCTAAATTTTTATTCCAACTGTTTAAGTTGGTCTAATAAAAGATATCAGATTCACCCAAAGAACCTTGTCTGGAGAACTAAAAAAGTTATTTGTTACTTTACAACATACCTACTTGGGAGTTATGGCTTTTGCTTGGAAGCCCTATCAGATATCTTTTTAGAAATGGATTTAGCTCAGTGGTTTTCTAGTCCTGTGTTAAAAGGTCCTAAAGATCCTGAATAGCAGGGTTTAACTGATAAAGGCTAAATGTTTTTCTTTTTCCTCTTCAATATCAGTATTGAGTCTCTTTGGGCTTCATTATATTTTTCAGCCCCTTTAAGCAATGCATTTCAGCATATACAGTAGATTTTATTAAGTTATTATGTGACTGAGGAGATCTGTGTATTTTTGGCTAAAGAGAGATGACTTCAGCTTTTTATCTTTAATGTACAGTTATGACCTGGACAAGCTTGCTATTTGAACCACTCCAAATGCCTTTGAAGTATTCCAAACAAGTGTATGGATATGCATGGCTGAAGCACTTCGGAATAGCTAAATTGCTTAAAAAATGAGCCTCAAATAATCTTTGAAGCACTTTCTTTTGAAGCATTTCCTGAAACATCTCCACACTCCAACAATATCTCTAGTATCCTTCCCCTCTCCCTTTGGCTGTGGGAAAGAATGGGGTGGACAGCTAAAAAGCATTCTCCAGTGAGCTCAGCTGTCCTTGGGAATCTCTAGAGGCCATGTGGTGCCCAAAGATTCATGATTCATACTCTCCAGTCAGGGCAACAATTTCGAAGTACTCTGATGAAGGGTTGTGGGATATGACTGGGGGAGAGTGGGGTTGTCATCGGTACAGGACTGAAGCACATTTGAAGATGTCATGCAAATGTTGCATAGCAACTGCTCTTTTCAAGACAGAATTTGGAATATTGAGCTCATTATGGCCAGAGTTAGGCACTATCATAGGAACTATGCAACCTAGCACATCCAGGGTTTAAGTGGCCTTTAGGCATCTCCGAGCACTAATCAGGATCATAATGTCACCCTAGTGTGGGTTATGCCCTAGGTGCTTGATCAAGATCACTTCTGAGCATGCACACAAGTAAGTTTTGGTATCTAAGAATATTTCCAGGCCAAAGAAGAAATAGTTAATGATTCTGGACATCTAAATGATTGGACAGCCATTACAATGGATGCAATGGTTTACCTTTTGTGGCTTAGGTGCCTAATAAAAATGGTTTGGATCTTGCCCAAAGTCATGTTCTTCACCATTTCCTTGGTGTCATGAATCTAGTTCTGAAGTGTTTCATTTTCCCTGTGTATTGCATAGGGAATTTATCACCTACTTGGGGCTGTGAATTCCACCACAAGTCATAGGCAACTCAACATCAGTTCAGTATCACATGTGCTCTGGGACGTGGTGCTAGGAGCTTTAATTAGCAAGCACTGTTAACTAAAAGCACCCGTATGTCACGTGTATCAGCATTCCCATGCATCCCTGGGCTGAAAAATGGTGGTGGGGTGCTTTGAACTAAAGCTCATTGACCGTGCTTTATTTCAAAGTGTCTCATCACCATTTTTTCAGCCTGGAGACACATGGGGATGCTAATACATGTGATGTGGAAGGCTGCCAGATTTCCAGCACACTGGGGCTCAGGACAGACATTACACACAAACCAGTTTAAGTGATCAGAAACTGGTTTAAACCTGTAAGAGAACAGATGTTCAGTGCACATAAACCAGTTTGAAAATGGTTGAAACTGGTTTGAGATAAACCTGGTTGAATGCAGTATCAGAATTAACTGATTTGGCACAAACTGGTTTATGCCATGTCTGTCCCAGACCCCTTGCTGGTTTAAGATGAATCAAACTCCCCCAGCATCCCAGCATGCTCTCTGAGCTAGGCAGGACTCTCTGCTCCACAGCAGAGCTGGCCTCATCCCTCTACTCCCTGGCCAGAGCTCCAGCAAAGACTTGCAGGCACAGCAGGGTCTGCCTGGCTTTCCCCTCCATTACCCCCTGCCCCCTTGCTGCTCAAGCAGGAAATCCCTCCCATCACTCCCATCTCCTGTAGCACAGACCCCAGCCCCATGGACCCTAGGAATGTGGTATGCTAGCTAATGCCAAGAAGTGTGTGTGTGTCTCCAATTTCACTGGGACAAGCTGACAGAAAAGTGACCACTTAGGGCTGTTTGGAACTAATTAACAGGTCAGCTGGTAAGCTGTTTCAGAATGGTTTGAAGTAATGGAGAGCAGCTGTTGTTTTGCTGATGGGGTGATAAACACTGTTTTGGCCCTCTGCTGGCTTGCCTGCCTATCAGTTTGCTGCAGACAGTATAAAGAAGCGGCGGGAGGGGGGAGATTGAAAAGCTCCATATTATCAACAGATGCATGCACTGCACTCCACACACCCCACCCTCACCTTAGAGTGCTAGCAGGGGGTTGGGGGCTAAAAACGCTCCTTCCCCTTGAGCAGCAAGCAGGGAAAAGCCTGGGATGGTGCAGGCAAACCTCCTTATTAGAACATCCTGTTGGGGCCAGGCCATAACTCCCCACCCTGCGCCCCCAGCCTAGCTCAGCATTGTACAAGGGAAGGGAGGGCTGATCTAACACCCTCGGCTTCTAGCCTGAGCCACTGCAGACATGTGCCTGACTTTCCTCTGTCAAGAGAGAATATTTGTCTGGTTACAAGCCAGTTCAGCCAAGCCAGGCTAAACTAACCTGCAAAGATTGAATTAATTCAGGCTCAGGCTTTCCCTAGCCTAGATTTCTCTCTGTCCCTAGCCTGGATTTCCAGTGCATTGGAGTGGGCTCTGCGCACATCTGTAGGAGCCCATAATGCCTAACTCTGTTTTTGGATTTAGCCCTTTGTTTGACTTAGGCCTTAGACCTTTGCCTTTAATAATGAAATACTGAAAGGGATAAATATACTATGATAGTTAGCTGTTCCTCATGCTAATAATTTCTAATTAATTTTTCTCAATTAAAAAGGGACGAATTACACAAGCCAAATGCAATAAGCTATCTCCTGTATCCCACTATTAATTAAATATTATGTATGTTCTGGTATCCAGGGAAAAATAATAGCTTGATGGAGCTGACATCAGAAATAATTTCTTTCCATAACACCCTCTGCCCTTCTGTTTCTGACTGTGGTTGGTTGAACAGAGAAGTTCATTTTAGGAGGGGGACATGAGGTAAGCAGAGGTGTTGTAGAGGGTGATATAAATGAGTTAAAGAGTTTAGATTAGTAGTAGACAACTGAACCCAGAATTGACCTAGCAATTGATTTTCATGCTTCCTCTAGCTGAAGTTTATGGGAGAACTTGTGAAATGCTTATGGGATAAGAGTGCAAGATATTTTGTATCTGTGCATCACGCTCATTGCTCTAAAACCAGAGAACAAAAGTGGAACATGCCTTTAGAAAAGACAGACAGAGAAGAAGACATTAGTTGTAACATTCAGAAATAGGTTTTCTTCATTTCAGTTCAGAGTATTAACTGTTTGCATGTAATTAAAAATTGTATTTTAATTTAGATATTTTTAAATGGAAAGTTGGGAAGTTATCTAGTGAAACAACATCACTGCTTTAGAGAGAGACAACATTTCTTCATAGTGCTCTGTCCTCTAAATATATAATACCCTGTATTGTGGCAGTTAGCAAGTGCCTGACCTGCTTCTCATGCTTATGAGCACATTAAAACAAGAAAAAGAACTGACTTAAAAACACAAAAGTCGCTAAGGGCCAGATCCAAAACCTATTGAACTTTTAGAATTAGTATGCTTTGGATCAAGTTCAGAGGCCCTGATCCTGAAAACACCTATGTGCTTACATTTAAATGGGATTATTTGTGGTAGTTGAGTTAAGCATGGGCAATGGTGTTAGCAGGTCTGGTGCCCACATTTATGTTTGAGGGATTTGGTGTGAATTGCTGGCTCCACTGAAGTCTGAAGTCTGGCAGAGTCAGAATTTCACCTCTTGTATTTATCTTGTGCCACGATGCATAGCTCAGCCAATGTGCCATTAATTCTTAACTCAGCCTGTAGCTACTGTACAGCTCGCATTAACAGTTATTGGAAATTATCTTGTAAATGCAGCATATCTTACACACCAATCCACTTGTGTGTAAAGCATCTGTCAACTAAATGCCTCCTCTAGACCCCAAAGGAAGTAATTAATAAAATGTGTATTTCTTTATTTGTATTTCTGATAGATTGACTGTACAGTCCCATATGGTTGTCAGATCCTTGCAGTAACAATTCTCTTAAATGTGGCTTGAACAGCATTAACTATAAATTTCCTGGTCCTTGTTGGTTTCAGAGAAGTAACTGAGTTTTACCAGGGTTAGTTTGTTAATTCCCGGTTCTGTTTGTTTGTTTTTGTCATGATTAACTAGGATTCTAAATCTGTTATCAGCTCCTGAATGGACAGGGAGGAACTGGACAGATATATGGTAGGCCTGTGTGAAGCAGCTAGTATTCACTTCAGATTTGGATTCAGTCAATTCGGGGCACAATGATCAATTTGGTGATTTGAATCACTGTCCAAATCGATTTGGCCGAATCATCTGATTTGGAGATTTGGCCACCACTGAATCGTCTGAATCTCCAAATCAAACAGGCCCCATCCCCTGCCTGCTCTCCCAGCCTTGTCAGTGGCTGCCACACCTGGTCCCGGTATCCCGGCTCTTTAAAAAAAAAAGCCCCACACTCACCAGCTAATGCCAGGCAGGAGTAGGGGGTGGGGAGCAATCCCTGCTGCCCCCCACTGCCCTGTACTACATGGGGGGGCTCTGCCACAAGCCCCCATCCTCCACCTTCTGTCCCAGCCCTATCAATGGCTGCCTCGCCTGGCCTCAGCGTCCTAGCACTTTTTTTTTCTTATAAAGCCCCACACTCACTGGCTCTTGCCAGGCAGGGGGGTGATTCCTGATGCCCCACACTGTCCCACACTGCATGGAGGGGCTCTACCACGAGCCCCTAGAAGCCCTGATGGCCTCTGCAACAGCTAGTGCGTGCAAGGCTTTTTTTCTTTTAAAGAGCTGGGATGCTGGGGCCTGGTGGGGCAGCTATCAACAGGGCTGGGAGAGTGGGTGGGGGGGTACTCAGGGGGCTGGGGGAGCAAGCACGGGATGGGGCCTGGCAGGGGCCCTCTCCCCCCTCCTTCACTTCCCCCCTCCCTACTTACCTACCTGCACGGAATCTGGATCTAGCTCCCTGAGGCAGTGAGTGGGGACTGCCTAAATCTTTGAATCTCTCTGAATCTTTTCCAAATCAATACAGAGAGTTTTGAATCAATTCAGACCTTTTTATTGGTCTCCCAATTTGATTTGGATTTGGAGATTTGGCTGCCAAATCAGGCCGAATCTCCTCTGAATTGAATCAGCACCCAAAGCTTCACACAGCCCTAATATATGGTATATTTTTCCCTGAACTATGCAATCCTCAGGCTGTACTTCACCTAGTTATCTCACCCTTCCCTCCGAATAGGAAGCTGAACTCTACTATCCCTCTTTCTTGACTATCATAAAAGTATAATATATCCTTTGGACTCAATGCAATTTAAATAAATTAGGAGCTTCCTCTTAATGCTTAATGATTTCTGTCTAACTGGAAGTGTGTTAGACACTCTTCTGGTGTCATCAAATCACAGTTTCTACCTTGTAGATTATTATAATATATTGGAGTGGCTAAATACATGGGGAAAATGTAAGTCACAGAACACAGACATCCAGGCTGAGAGCTAAGTTTATAATAGGACTTGGACATTACAACACTGAACATTTCAGCACCTACATGTTAGGCATCTTGCAAGCATAGTAGAAACCTCAGCCCTGAATTCACCTGAGTTACCTGTGCTATGTATGGGAAAAGTTAGGTGCAGTTTCAAAGAAAACGTGAGCATTTTGTATCAAGTGTTAATTAGATAATATGCTTGAATTTTAATTCCAGTCAATGCCATAACTAGGGTTGGGGTAACTAGGGAAGCTGCCCTGGGTGCTGACTTGGGGCCGGGGTAGAAAAAGACAATTGCTGCCACAGCCATACCATTGTGTTAGCAGCAGCAGCAACTGGAAGTCTCAGCTGCCCCAGTGCACGGCAGCTGCCGGGGACTTCCAGCACCCAGCCGCATCATTACACCTCTGTTTAATAGCCATTGGCACAGAGACTAAACACACATCTACCTTCCACGTAAGTGCCCTAACCATTAGGATAAAAAATATTATTTTTTCTGTTTCCTCTGTTGCCTAATGTTCTTTAATTACTCTATGCCATTTTGGCAGAGTTTAAACAGGAAATAATGTCCTCCTAATTAGGACTCTTTTTCAGGAGGCAGGAACTGTAGGTTTTAATCCTATCAGGCACGGGAGGAAATTACACCCAGGTGTCCTGCATGTTGAATGAATCCAGCGGCCACTGAACTGTTGGATAAATAGGCAATGAGAGGCACTTTTCCAGCAGAGTTCAATCTCTTAGTCAAGCTCTGAGAGCATCTACCAGATCAAGTGAGATAGATGGAGGAACACCTTGTTTTTGGAGCCTGTCAGAGTAGGTACTGAGCTGCTCAGCATACTCAAGAATGAGGTGCTTCTGGGTGCATCCAGAAGCCATTCTTTGGGTGCCTGGGGAAATGAACTGGCAAAAATTTAGGTGCCTAGGCAGGACTGGATTAATGAACAGCCCCACAGCCCAATAAAACAGAGGGCCCCACCAATTTAGGAACTACCACTACTGCTTAATTTTTGCAGAAGCAACTCCATCAAAGCAAGCAGTAGCAGCAGCAGCATCACTCTGTAGGCTGCTGGAAGGCCAGGCCATCATTGCCATGGAGAGAGGGATACAATTCTAACCCAGTCCTACAGCAGGTGCTCACAGGGGGTACTTAATATAGGTAGTTTTCTATTTGGGTGGCTGGTATTCAGGCCAGTTATCTTTGGGCCTTAGGACTCAAGAATCCTTAGTTGCCCCTGTGCCTATGGGTTTTAGGTGCTGCCACAATTAAGTAGCAACTGCTCAGAGGCTTTGAGAATCACAATTTTCATAGTTTCATAGTAACTAGGGTCAGAAGGGGCCTAGAGCAGGCCATCTAGTCTGACCCCCTGCCAATGGCAGGAACGAGTGCCAGGGTCACAGG
>JAGPOW010003685.1:53086743-53101987 GCA_030014935.1 Caiman crocodilus
AGTGTGGGCCCTAGCTACACTGCGCCGGACAGCAAATGCAATCAGGCGATGGTCGCTGTCACCCAGGGAGTCTCATACCCTGAGCTGTGCAATCAGATCATCCCCCGAGACCAGGACCAGATCCAGCAGCGCATCCCCCCTTGTGGGGCCATGCACCTCCAATTTTGAACACAAGTAGCCAAAATAAGAGTTAGGCAGGATATTGGTGCCTACATTCTTTGGTGGATTTATCCCTAAAAGTACTAGAATTGGCCTGTATTGCTCAACTGATTTATTTTCTTTTTAAGAAATACATGTATACATATAGGTATAATTCTTTTTTGTGACTCGATCTTGATTCCACTGTGATCAGTGGCAAAATCCTGTTATCTCTACTGGAGGAAGGATTTGGTCACCAGTGGAAAGTGGTTTTCAATACTATATTCAATCACAATGTATAACTTGTAATGCACTGGTTTCCAAAAGCATCCATAGAGATTCAGTTCCTGCGCTGTACAAATACACTGGGAGACCAGTGTTTCTACCGCAAAACAGTTTGTATTTAAAGGCTTGATCTTGCAAACTGACATGAACTCTCAACATCTGCACTGAAATCAATAGGGCTTCACACAGACACAAGATCAGCTGTTCAACTTGTAGATTTAAGTACTTAATTCAGACAAGAAGCAAAAAAGGAAATATAGCAGATAAAAGGACAAGGGTGGGGAAGGCTAAGGTAATAGTAGTAGGATTTTGCAAGCTTAATAACATAGGCTAGCTATTTATCCAACTTCAAAGTTCTAGATCTTTTAAAATATTTTAAATAAGTAAACTGAATGAATTCTCTCCCTCAACTGTACAATGTACAGCACAACCATCATTAGTTAGCTGATTCATGTAGCTATCATGGGAGATGTGTTTTGTGAGTAAGAATTTGGAGGAGGAGAATTTAACAGCTCAGGAAGAGCATTTCATACATAATAGATAGAAGAAAAGAAGGTGTGTGGATCTTTGGGAATTAAATGAGCATTCAAGGCTGATTCTATTATCAGAAGTGGACAAAACAAATATAAAAGCCTTGTTGTCATCTTTGAGGCAGATTTTTTGAGTTCACAACAATAGTGTTGAGAAGCAAATATTTTGCATTTGAAATGCACCAAAATAGCACATTATTAAAAAAATTCTCAGACCTTGCAAGTCTGCACAGACACTCCTAACCTGCCTTCAGGTTTTTAATTCAGCAATACTGTCAGCAGATTGGATTATCTCTTCCTGCAGTGAAACCTGCAGGAGGGCGCGCTCTGAAGGAAAATCCTAGGAAGCTTACTGGGCTATGGAGAAGGCTTTGTGACTCACCTCAAAACCACTCAATCCCATGGGATCCATTGGAAAGCCCTTTGACTCTGTGCAGCATGTTTTCAGTGATTTCTTTCAGCTCCCTGGCACATCTCTACATTACTGGATTTACCATGGGCTAATAGGGACGGTTTCTTGTTAAAGAACTGGTAGCACATCACTAAGCACACAAAACCAGTACAGTTTTTGGAAAGCTGTTTTCCAGTCTGAACGTGTGTGACTCCCTAACACCGGCATGTGGTATTATTTCACCATAATTTATGTTTGAATAGATGTGAATCTGAACTACAGAATACACAGGGGTATTCAGTACAAAATTTAGTCCTGGTTCTGATTTTGGATCTCTGGAATATTTGGAAGATCCAGCTTTGACATTTCAAATCCTACTTTCTAATTGTTGCCCTTTTACACATAGTCAGCATGTCTGGAGGAGATGCTTAATGACTATTGGACTAATACTACTGCACATTAGCACTGCTGGCAAAAATCATGCTAAAATGCAGTAGATTAGTCCAGTGGGTGTTAAGTGTCACTCATGGAGTGTTCATATGGGCTAATGCGTAGTAGTGCTGATTACGGTACATTACTGTTATTACATTGTACTAAATGCACTGTAATTAGAGTGCATTAATGAGTGTGTAGATGCACCCAGACTCAGTTTTATTTTAATCCAGGACAGCTATTTCAGCTTTTATTCAGTGAGCTTGTTAGATCACCTTTTGTGATGGAGTGTTTCTTGTCTTTTAAGAAAACATAGAGCAAGCTATGTCTGTCTGGTGTTGAGTGACTGCACTCTATTTGATGGTCTCTCCTTGGCTCCACTCCTGGCCTTAGTTTCATCTTTCCCCCATACAGCTTTTCCCCCTTGTTTTAATATTCAAACACATTTAATGGTTCAACATTGTGGTATTTTAACAGTGTATTAAAAGATTACATTTAGTCTAACATATAACTTTTATTAAGCTTTTATAGTACCTAAGGCGCTTAAAAATGTTTGTTAATTTAAAACAACACTAATCCAAGAGAAACTGAATGTGTAAAAATGCAGCCTTTCCACCATAAGTTTGCAACCTTGGGTGTAAAGTTATTGGGTAAAATTGAGTAGAAACAGGAAGATAGGTAGATAAACAGACTTCTCAGTCCATCAATGGAGTCACTTTCTCGTGGCTTGAGAGAAATTCAAGCAAGCAGAGAAACAGCAAATAGCCAGTAGCGGGGAAATAAATCTCCCTGGTTTTCCTTTTGGGCACGAAGATGCTGGTTGTAACAGAAGCCGCTGCCAGACGTGCAGGTCAAGGCAGGACGGCTTCGGTGCACGCGCCGCCCGCCATGCCCCGCTCTCGGGGCGCGGCGAGGCGAGGTGGCGGGAGGCCGCCGCTGGCCGTGCTGGCAGTGGCCGGGCCCTGGCAGCACGTGGCCGCAGGCTCGGGTAACCACGACATGGGAGCCAGGCACAACGCCGCCGCAGCCTGCGGAGTCACTTGCGTGTCCGGGTCCCGGCTCTGTGACGGCCTGAACTGCTCCGACGCGTGACCCCCTCAAGGCTGCAGAGGTGAGGGCAGGTTCATCCCGCGCCGAGTGTAACGTGGGCGGCTCCTCCCTCCCGCACTGGAGCCGCATCCGCGGAGCCTCAGCCCGCCTGCCCCGTGTTGCCCGCGGCCGGCGGGGCGCAGGTGCAGCGCGGTGGAGCGGGTCCCGGTCCCGGTCCCGCCGGGGGAAGTGGCTCTGGCCCGGTCGCTGCTCCCAGACGATGCTTGCCTCCGCGCGGCCCCGGCGGAGGAGCAGCGGCGCGGGCGGGGGGACGCCCAGTCCCCTGGCTCCTCCCTGAGACGCGGCCCCGGCGGAGCCCGGGAGGCGGCTGCGGGCGATGGCAGCGCGGAGCCGGGCCGGGAGAGGCGCCCGGGAGCAGCCCCCTCGGGGAGGCGTGAGTGTGTGCGGTGCAGGGCCGGGCCAGGCCGGGCGGGCGGCGGCGGTGCACGGGGGCCGAGCGGCCCTCGCCCTCCCTCCCTCCCTCCCTCCCCAGCGCGGTGGCGAACTGCGCCGCTCAGCTCGGCTCGGGGCGAGGGTGGCTTCTGCTGTCCGGCTGCTCCTGCATGGCCTGGGGCCGTGGGGGTTTGGTCCGCCCCGCCGTGGCCGGGCCGTGACAGGCAGCGGGACGCGCCGGCCGCGGCGGGAGCGCCTGGGGTGAAGCTCGCCCAAAAATGGCAGCGCTGGGACTCGGGGGCGGTGGCGGGGCCGGGCGGGCGGCGCCCCGTTGCTGGGCAGCGCGGACAATGCGCCCCTGCGGTTCCAGAACTGGCGCGGGGCCGGGCGGGGCCGCCGGCAGGAGGCGCTGGTGCGGCGCGGGGAGTCTCGGTCCGCGAGAGGCAGCAGCGTCTCTGCAGCTCTCGGCGGGAAGCGGCTCCTTCTCGGCCGCTGGACGGGAGCAGCCGGCGGGGGATTGCCAGGTGCCCTGGTCACAGCCTGCGAGGGCAGCGCGCTCACCGGAGCGGGGCGGCGGTCGTCAGGGCCCAGGGACACCAGGAGCATATTAGATTTGTTGATACCTCCGAATCCTTGAGTTAAGGTAGTCCCCAGGTCTCTCTATCGCTCTCTAGCTTTACACTAGTTTGTCAAACACACGTGCCTGGTCCCTGACTGACAGATGTGACAAGTAACTCTGTAGAAGCGGGGAGAAGTTCTCTGTCTTTCACACTCCTGGTAGGAAGCCATGGTGTTTGCTTTCATTAGTGGGCTTTAAGTTGACCAGATCCCTTGCTAAGTGTACTTTGAAAAAGCACCTCTTAGTAACAGAATTTAACAGCACCCAATATTTTAGGGTGGCCTTTTAAATACTGCTTTGGGTTTGTGTAGTCCAGTGGCTCTCAATCTTTTTAGACTCAACACCGTCCTCCATAACTTGGGACTTGAGCAGCAAGAGCAACCCATTTTAAAAAAGTACTGCAGTGCTTGCTTGCCTCCTTGCAGAGGCTCCTAGTTGAGGTGGAGGATCAGCCAGGCAGGGACCAAACCTGAGCCTGCACTTACCTACTTATTTCCTCACACCTGGAGGTCCCCTTCAAAGGATCTGGAGGCCCCAGGGGCATCTTGGCTGAGAATCACTCATGGGTGTAGTCCCACTTCAACTCAAAGGTAGTCAAGATCTGTGTTCTTGTGCTGAGCTCAGAGGAGGCTCAAGGGGCTTCACCTGATCCATATAGATGAATATAGTGGTGGTATGTATTTAATCTACTGCCATCTTTCTGCCCTAAGCAACACACAAAGGACAGAAATTAGGAATGACCAAGTCAATGCAAACTTACCTTGTCTGTTTGACTCATTACTTCTGTTAGGCTTATTACAAACTTGTAAAGCAAAGGTTTGTCCTCTTGGTCTAGTACACTCTTACATGTATATCCATTGTTATTACTACTAGATATGCCAATTAGCATATCAAGAAGGTAATTATTAGCTAAGCATTAGCTGCTTTGAAAAAGATGGGGGAACTCTTGCTGGGAAGTAGCCATCAGCTCTCACAGTGTACCTGTTACATCCATATGATCCTGTGTAGAAGTTAGTTACCTCCCCTAACATGCACTAAGTGAAGCAAGCGCAAAGAGCCATTTCTCTATATTGGTATGATTACAAGATCATGCAGACATAACAGTTGCATTGTATCCCTTTATATTGGTATAATGGTTACATTTGTCTACTGTTAAAAGTAATTTTCATGTTAATACTTAAAGCTGAAATAATATTAAAGCAGTTTTAAATGTTTCATCATGTTTTAGAATATAAAAGTGTAAATTAGATACCTCCAAATCAAATACTGTAAACTCTTAAAGATTCTCTGCCTTCAAAAGTGAAACCAGATTTCTCTGTTTGAGCATAATGTTGGTTGAAACATTATTTTAACTGCCACATAAAACGATCATAGGAAAGTAGGACTGTGAGGAGCCTCAGTGAGGTCTAATCTGTGAGCCTCATTGAGGTCTAATCCTGCTCAAGGCAGGATCATACAGACCAATCCTTTATGGTTAGATTTCTTCTTTTTGAAGAGTAAGGAGGGCTAATCTGGAGTTTTGACTTTCAATCTACAGATCTGTAACATGACTAATGGCCTATTTAAATCAATGGGAGAACTCTTCCTGACTTCAACAGGGCCTGAATTTCACCATTTTTCAAGTGCAGGTGCACTGGGAAAAATCCTGGCATCTGTTGAAGTTGATGGGGTTTGCCATCAGTTTTACTAGGGCCATGATTTTACAAGCATAACGCAGGGAAGTAAAATTAACTTTAATTTGTTCATTGGTATTAAGAAGTAAAGCATTTTTGTGCTTCAGGTGAGGAGGTGTGTATATCTGTAGGTATGTGTGGTATTTATTACATAGGTAATGTAGAGTATGTGTGCATATGCATGTATTATAAATGGGCATAACTGAAAAATCTAATAGAGTATTTTTGTTTGAAAGTATTAAGCTATTGATGTTAATAAAATTGAATAACTTGGGCTGTGACAGAAGTATGCAGTGGTTATGAAAGATGGAAGACCTGGACCATCAGCCCACAGTCTTCAATCGGTTGAAATGCAAGTGTTAGTTACACAGTTCAGTCTGGTTATTAAGAACCTTCCTTAGAAAATTTTCAGAGTTTGTAGAAGCTAGAACTGTGAAAGACCTGCTAGGTTGTCCAGTCCATGCACTGAAATCCATGCACTGCATATGCAATGGTACGGCCCTGCAGTGGAAGTCCAGAAGCCTTTTGCTCTGCTTTGGTTGCCACCATGCTCAGTTCAGAACAGGGAACCAAAGTTTCTTCACCTTCTTGTGTGGAGAACTTTAGTTCCTTCCTTCATCTTAATGTGTATACTGGTCTTTGTTCTTCAGGGTACAAGGTCTGGGGTGGGGTTGTCTGTGTGTGGGGTGGGAGGTATCTTTTAACCCTTATTAGTCTACATGGAAACTGGCCTGCTTTGAAATCATGTAAATTTACTACAAGCCAAGAGAATAAATACAACCAGAGTTTAAAGTCTGAAATTCAGAATTACAATACTGCACAGATAAGTAGATAGGAGTGCCCAACTCATTGGGCTCCATGAGCTAAGGGAAAGGTGTGGGAATGGTTTACAGGCTGGATGAATGGTGGTGCAGCGCTGGATCAGGCCCACAGTCTCTCTTCCCTTCCTCCTCCCTGGCTCTCCACTCCCTATGTTGGATTCAATCCCTATGGTTCCTGGTTCGGCTGATTTGCACATGATGCAGTCCTAATCTGGCCAGGACAGGCCCTGCATGTGGCACGGGCCCTGGGCCCTGCATACAGGGCTGGGTTGGTGTGTGCCATGTGTGGGTCAACTCAGGACTCAGGGGCAGCACCAGGGGTTGGGTGATGGGGCTCCATGGCCCAGACCTGGCCCACAGGCCATATCTTTTACATCCCTGATATAAATCACACTCTTAATTCATGCCAGCATTCTTTGCTGTGAGATACTTTGTCATCTCCAGATGACTGTGATGCTGTGTGTTCTTACTTATGCCTCTGCAAGCCATAGAAAGATGGAGCTTTTGCACTGAATGCGCATGCTCAGTCTCATTTTATGACAGACCTTTTGTGAAAAATAAGGGACCTGATGGGTTTGTTTTGGGCTGCCTGCCCTCTTTTCTGGATGACAACAGTGAACATTCTGGGAAATTTCATCTTTTTGTTTCCATTTTGCTTAAGAGAGTCCCATGGGCTCATCAGTACAGCATTAGAAATTACAAATGCATGTACTTGTAAATTTGTATTTTCATGATTGGTTCTCCTGGCATCAATTTAAAGTGAAACATTACTGCCCACCAGCCTCAAGTACCTACCTATTTTATTTTATTTTCTACTTGTTCTTGGCCATTTTGGGGGCAGAGTTCTTGGGTTATGAAGAAGCAGGTAGCATCATTGATAGGGGAGCTTCTTACTGGGAAAGAAAACATCAGTATGTCTTAGCCTGTCTTTGGCACCTGCACCTACGTGAAACATTGCAATACAATTTTGTACCTAATGTCAGTCATTCTAATGTATTGATATAACACAGAGGCAGCCAAAATGTCACGTGCACTTATCAATATGGCTATTACTGGGACAGAATTCCATGTTTTTTGGAAGTGTCCCTGTCTTGGTTAAATGCATCTGCTAGCTCCTCCATCTCGTGTTTGAATGCTCTGGGTGTATGGGTGAGGAACAGCGCATTTGGTGTGCTTTTCTTAGCACATCATCTGTAGGCTACTGCTGTTCAGTAGTGGGACCCTGCAGCCTGGTCCTGAACATCTGTGCTACTCCCCAAGACATTCCAGAAATTTAAACACACCTTTGGAGTTCCACCCCAGGTGTACTTTGGATTTACAGATCACCTCTTCAGTGATACCTGGTGGCTGACACAGACTTTACAGAAGGATTTATAAAATAAATCTCTATATTTTAGAGGACATGAAACACTTGCCATTCTGGATGTATCTCTGTGCAATTCCCTGCCTCTGCTTCCTTACTGTTTTTGACAAAGGAGGTTGTTGCCTGTGTATGCTCAGGCCTCTCCAGATAATCCCCATGGTACAACCCTGCCCTACATTCTGCCTGACTTCTGACTAACATAGTTAATTCTCTCTCTTGCTCTCCTAGCCCATGCTGCTCCAGCTTGTGGTTCTCTGCGCTAAATCCCATTTCACCTTCACATTCCCAAGTGGTAGTTTCCTAGCTCTGTAACTGCAGTTCTTGGCATTTATGCACAGTCTGAGGTTTCTTTCCAGGTCTGGTGAAATAGGACTGTGCTATTGAAAAGATGATGAGAAGAGAAGCAGTCACCGTTAGGCCATTTGTCCACAAAGCAGAACTAGGTCTTAGGCCCTTTTGCCCAGGAGGGGGTTTGAACTTGCATCTCCTACTTCCAAATTGGGGGGGGGGGAGTGCTTTAACCACCAGACTAAAGAATAGATATAGACTTAAGCTCTTTTTATCTTCCTCTTAAGCTGTTCAACTGCACCTTGCATTTCATTTTTTCTCAGATAAAATAGATAGAAATTGGGCTTGCCATTAATGTCAGCAAGACTAAATCAATGATCACACCCAGAAGTAAATCTCAGAATTAGAGAAAGATAAGGACAGGGCATGACAATCTGGAAAAGGTAGACACATAAGTATTTAGGAACAATAATCACTGAGGACAGACAAACAACTGAAGAAATCAAGGCAAGAATTTACCATGCTAATGTGCCTGTTAAGCCTAGATAAAATAATGGCATCAAGGAAAATCTCAAAAAACCTTAAAACCCAGCTTTATAGCAAAATTGTTCATCCTGTCCTTTTATAGAGATTTGAAGCCTGGATGGTGGCAAAGGCAAATGGAAGAATACTAAAAGTGTTTGGAAACAAAGTGCTAAGGAAAATATTTGGTGCAGCACGACAAAATGGAGTATGGAGGAAGAGACATAAGAGCTGGTGGACCTTTACAAAAGACACTATGTCCTTAGCAAGAGAAGAGTGTAGAGAATGAACTAGGCAGGGCACATTGTGAGAACTGATGAGAGAAGCCATGTGAGGCAGATTTTGGAAGCTGGTGTGGAGGGCATCAGACCTTGGAGCAGACCAAGGGAACAGTAGGAAGGTAACATAAAAACTGACTGGGAAGGGGTAGGCAAAGATGAGATAAAATGGAAGAAAACTGCACAAGCAGGAGATGGAAGGTTGTAGTTAAGGAGGTCGTAGGCCCCCAAAGCCTATAAGAACAGGATGGCTGGCGTCTAGGAAAACCAGCTGGTCCAGGGTGCTCCCATGTTAAAAAATGGCTATCCGAGCTGAATGCATTTTTTTGTTGAATAGATGAGGAGCAAGAATGTTCTTAAAACTTATTGCAAGAACAGGCTAATTAAATGCCTCTTACTTTATGTACCTGTTATCTTTATAATTTTACTTACATTCTTCCCTATTACCAGGCTTTTATTTTCTCTACATGACGACTGGTTCATATAGAAACTACAATTAAATGTATACAAAATTATTAATAATGAATCTTTTTTTCTTTAAAATATTGAATAATTTAACCTAAAAATAATTGCAGTTTATCGCCTTTGCTTACTAAATACATGCAGGCAGTGAGATCTCCAACTTCTCGTTTTTTAAGATTAATAAACCACTCACTTTGGCCGAGAAACATACCTATATAATGTACAAAACTATAAACAATGAGGGGCCGTTACTAGACTGCAGTTCACTTGAATGAGATGTGTTGTTATGGGCAGCTGGAGCCAGATCCTAAGTACAGACAGGATATGTTCTTGCAGAAAAAAATGAGATAAGGCTATTTAAATCAGTCTGTTGTGTTACTCATTCTTTGAAGAAATAAGAGGAAAATGGATCACTTAATTGATGGAAAACTTTAAATATTGGGCTAATGATGAAAAAAAACATTTGCTTCTCTCTTATACTTACAGCTTATCTTATACCCCTTCAGTGTATTCGCTTTACTTGCACAAAGAATAAGAGCCAACATCAAAATAACATTTGCCTTTTTTATTACTTTATTATGTTCTTTTATTCCATTATCATATATTCTTTCTTTTTATCTATTTTTGTATCATCAAATAATATGTTGTGTTAAATTTGTTTAAATTTGGTAGAATGTATAATCTTATTGTAGGGGTTTGGGTTGTAGCCATGTTGGTCTAAGGACATAGGCAGACAAGGTTCCTTGGGTGAATTTGCTGTCTTTCCTTAGACCAACCCAAATGGTTGGAGAATAGTTATTAAGCAAGCTTTTGGGTTCAAAAACCCTTCGTCAGGCTAAGGAAGCTTCAGTAAACAGCTTTTCATTCCATCCAGGAAGAGCACACACCAACGGCTGAAGCTTCCTTAGCCTGACAAAGTTTTTGAACCCAAAAGCTTGCTTAATAACTATTCTCCAACCATTTGGGTTGGTCTAAGAAAAGAGCAAATTCACCCAAGGAACCTTGTCTGCCTAATCTTCTTGTATACTTTTACCAACAACCGCATATTATATACATTTATTATTATACTGTGTATCATTGTACATTTTACTGTACTGTTTTAGCAAAAGCTATAAATAAACTACTCTGGCACACTTCAAAAAGCCTCTTGATGCCCACCCTGCTGGGGTCATCTGACCCTAGAAGTCTTTCCTGCCCTTGTGCTGGGAAGCTGGAGCTGATGATCTTAAGGTCTCTTCCAGCTTCTAACAACTATGAAACTACTACTGCTCACAAAATCAGGCCTATTTCTACTTTTCAAAAACTCTTCTTGTATGTGAACAGTTTAAGCTATGTGGCCTGTGTGCACATCTATATGAAAGAATCCTGACTCTATATAGAGGGGGAGAAGAAAGGTTAATGATCAAAATTTGTATGCTCTTAATAAGAGACCACCTTTAGAAAAGGGTTCAGTTAAAAACTGCCTTAAAAGTCTGAAATAACTGATCCTGCCCTAAAATATCTCTACTATCCAGAGCTGTATGATAAGACACAACTTTTTTTTAACTTGCCCGTTGAAAAGTTTTCAGCAGTTTATACTTCATACATTCAACAGTTCACACATTCAACTCCTTCAGAGTTAAAGCTCTAATGTCTACTCAGCGTTACACTGAACAGATGGGTATATCTTGGATTGAGAATACAGGTCTTTATTTGTTCGGTAAATTTTTAAATTTGTCTTAATTGAGCTTTAGTGCTTGACTACCATTGAAATGTCAGTGATGGTCAAGAAACAAATCTTGGAATTGGCACTAACCTTTGTATACATCTTATATGACTCCACCTTTCCATATGAATAAAATGAGACTGAAATATTACTAGAAATATCAGGGCTCCTTAATATACTGTTAATATTGCATATCCAGAGGAATTTGTAAAATACTAAATGAATGTTAGTGAGGGCCAGAATATTATTACACTTGAATAGTTTTGAAAAAATAGTGTAGCTAGCTGCTGTACTTCATAAATAGCTTTAAATCTTATAGCGATGGAAGCAATACTGTACTTCAAGGGGAAAAAACTGCTTTCCTTTAGGATTTGTATGACATACCTGTTCAAGACGCACAAAAACACATGAACACACAAAGATGTATGCAGATAAAGGCTTTATTTGAATAAAGTGTTAATCTAACTGTCACCACAGCTAGGCTTAACCTGTGTCAAGATCTATCAGTCTGTAGAAGATGAGTAGCCAGTATTTAAATTATTCAGTTCATCAGAATTTCCTTGTTATATGACTGTCTTGTGTATTCACTACAGAAACTGACAAACCCTTACAATTCCTCTGGGGGAGGTTGGGGGAAACAAACACACATGCTCACATACACACATGTGTACGTGCTCTCTCTCTCTCCTGGAAACATATTACCATAATTGACCTTTCTGACAAATGTCTTGATACTTTCTGACTATAACTTCCTATCTTACAATTAGTATAGATGACTACCTGTTAAATCATTTCATCTTGTATATTTATTACATAGTTCAGAAGCTTTTGACTATCAGAACCTTTTAGCCTCTTGTTGAGTTTGCAGGAAACAGTGATTTAAATAGCCTTATCTCGTTTTTTGTGGGGAGAAAGTGTGTACAAAACAGACTCACAAATATTTTGTTTCTCTATTCTGCATCGTCATCTGTAACAAGTTGTGGAAGGCTTGTAGCCATGATGATCCTGAGACGAGAGGAGCAAGAGTTAGTGATGAGGTAATATCTTCTATGGGAACCGACCTGTGTAGTTGGAAGAACGCAAGAGGCAGAAGACAAGCTTTCTGGCTTCAGGCATTCCTCAGCAGGCTTAGGGAGGAAACAGTTGTAGTGCAGGCTCAAGGATAAACAAGAATGATTGCTTTAGTTTTACTAACTTACATTAATGAATTTGGCCACCTGAAAGGGAAGTGAGCAGTTATCACCTGTGAAACAAATAGCAGATGTGAAAGATAGAGCCGTTGTCTCTGTTGAGTCTATGACTTTAGATGGCCAGCAGTTATGACTTTCTGTTTCCTGCCCTGTCTGCTGCAAGCACTTTGTAGATTTCTGTGGAGGACAAGGATTGTGAAGTTTTTCTCCTTGTGCTTTAGTAGGTTAAGCATGTGGATCATTTAAAAGGTGTTTATTTTGCTTTGTTGAGTACAGGCAGATTGGTGAGGTACATGGGAAAGTGGCAGTAAATGGGGTGGTAGCTTGCAGCCTGGCTGTAGTTTACAGCTTTCTTGGTGTGTTTAAGGTGGAGTGGCTTTGTAGAGGTAAGCCTGGTGGTCAAGGACTTTTTGTAAAGGTTTGTTTATAGGGTGCCATTCTTGATGTTGATCTAAAAAGATGGTGGGGTAAGAACTTGAGAGAAGGGCAGGGCTGCTGAAACTGGTAGAAATCAATGAGTAAACTGAGGTGTTCATTCCAGAAGATGATGTCTTCTATTGTCTGTATAATGTTAGTTGGATGGTGCTTTTTTTTTTTTTTTAATTCTTATACAGGGTGAATCATAAAGAGCCAGGAGGCTATCTTTGTACCCTTAGCTGTGACCATTGTTTGGAGGAACTGTCAGTTGTTGGTAGTGGTGTGGATGGTTTTAGTAGTATGCTACCGTGCAAAATAAAGTGCTGTCTGTTGTTCAGCAAGCATTTTAAGCAGGTGGTTCTCCTTTGATAGTGCGGGGTGCTGGTAGGTAAGTTGCTGACTTGCAAGAATGGGATTCCTGAGGAGGTAATTCATATAGTGGGTTTTGTTAAGAAAGTCTGTCAACTAGAAAACTTGTTCTTTTGTAAAAAGAATTTTGAGAATGTTTTCTTCTCTGAGGGAACTTTAGTTGCATATGATGGAGCTGCTGGGGTTTACTTGCTCATGAATCAGAAATTCATAATTTTACTGGATGCCAAAGACCACAGATTTAATAAGTCATTTATTTTTATTGCTCATAATTTACCTCTCATTTTTCTATGCATTAACTTCTCCACTGATGATTGCCCACTTCCCTTTCACATAGTTAAATTCACTAACATAATTTGATTAAGATACATAAATTGTTCTCACTCATCCTTAGTTTGGACTATGACTGCTGCTTTTCCAGACCTGATGAATGGCACTTAATACCACAAAGTTTGTCTCATATCTCACTCAATTTATACAAGTTTGTTCAGTTAAAAGATATTACCTCATTTCACAAATCTTGCTTCTCTATTAACAAATTTTAAGCAAAGTACTTTTTTCTTCCATTAGCCCTAATGGGAAACCATATTGTTTGTTATTATGAAGTAGTGCAAGCAACCAGAACGTTACATATATGCATCAAATGTGTTTGAGAGCGAATTGTCAGAAAATGCTAAAAAGGCTGTAATTTAAGTACAGATATTTGAGATAATACCTGGCCATTGACTTGAAATATTTCCATCCTGCAAAATTTGAATATTTTTATTAACTTTTTGTACAAAATCTACTTTCTCATCCATTTCCAAGATGATAATGAACATACTAATGATTCTCCTGCCATCACACCAAAAGTACCATGGGTGAATAGACAAGTGGAATCCTGCGAAACTAGCATTGCATATTCACTTAATTATATGATGTTATAGGAGTTCTGCATCTTCATTAGAACCAACTCTCCTTTATTAACTCTCCCACAGAACCCAAATCTTGGAGTTAGTGTTGTTGACCAGCAGAGGAATTTCTTCAAAGCAGACCAGTTATTGGTAAGTAAAAGTATTGGGCATTTTCCCTGGGGAAATGTTTGAAACTGTCCTTTGTTTCATTGTAGTTGGTTGGAAGAGGGTATGTATCCACGTACCTCGGGATTTGTGCTGAAGTGCTTCAAAAGAGGACTATGCTTCTGTCTTGTTACAGATCTTAACAATAAAAATGTTTGTGTCTTAGGAACTCACTTAGGGTAGGGATATACTTAATGTGAAAACTTTTATTTGGGTAATGGCTGGAGGAGAGAATAAGTTGCTTTTTATGTAATGGTTGACCAGTAGTTCTCAAGCTTTTTAAATTTAAGGTACTCCTCAGAAAACGCCAGCTCCTAGTTTTCACGTGGCTTTTTTGACTGCAGAAAAATAATAGAGCAATTCTTCTGTTGCTAAGAGCTCAGACAGTTCACACAGGTCAGAAATGTTTTTAATGCTATGGATTCATATTTGAAATCTCTGAGTTGATCATGTTAATCATATTTGTACATGTAATAGTGGCACCCTACAGCACCCTTGAAAGGGTCTCTGGGCATCTCAGGGTGCCCTGGCATCACTGCTGTAGCCACTTCCAATAGGCTTCTCAAAGGTTTTACTGTGAATAGAAATGGTAGAATGAACCATTCATAAACATTCATATAATATAGCTGCTGAAGTGATGATTTACACAATAAAAAATTTTTGTTCACTTAAAAAGGTGGGGAGCTGTGGCATTGACCCCTACACAGTTGAGTCATCTTCATCGCTGACTTGGACGAGGGGGTGGAAAGCAAGCTATCCAAGTTTGCTGACGACACCAAACTGTGGGCTGAGGTGGGGACACCAGAAGAGAGCGAGATGCTGCAGCGGGATCTGGGCCAGCCGCTGCAGGAGTGGGCAGACAGAAACAGGATGGGATTTAACGTGGACAAGTGCAGGGTGATGTCTCTGGGGAGAGGCAATCCCCAGCACACATACTAGCTGGGAAGCTCCCCTCTTGCTAGCACAGTGGAGGAATGGGATCTTGGCATCATTGTTGATGCCAAGGTGAACATGAGCCGCCAATGTCAGATGGTGGTTGGGAAGGCCAACCGAACCCTAGCGTGCATTCAACGATGCATATCGAGCCGGTCCAAGGTGGTGATCCTCCCCCTTTATACGGCATTGGTCAGGCCGCAGATGGAGTACTGTGTCCAGTTCTGGGCACCGCACTTCAAGAGGGATGTGGACGGCCTCGGGAGGGTCCAGAGGAGGGCCACTAGA
>JAGPOW010003685.1:53102087-53148448 GCA_030014935.1 Caiman crocodilus
AGGTTTAGGTTGGACATTAGGAGGCACTACTTCACAGTTAGGGTGGCTAGGATGTGGAACCGGCTTCCTAGGGAAGTTGTTCTTGCTCCTACTTTGGGTATCTTCAAGAATAGATTGGATAGGTACTTGGCTGGGGTCCTGTGACCCCAGCACTCGCTCCTGCCATTGGCAGGGGGGTCAGACTAGATGGCCTGCTCTAGGCCCCTTCTGACCCTAGTTACTATGAAACTATGATTAATCTTGCCTCTTGAGAGTAATAAACAAAATAGTAATTTGGCTCATGAAGTATTCCTGATAGCACTGTAAAAACCTGATACATTTATTTTTAGAACTATAAACCAGCCTATATTTTATCCTTGAAGTTGCTTATTTTATTTAGATATTTCTACAATAGGTCATGTGTATCCTGATACACCTTCTGTTAAAGGCAATACTGCCAATGCAGCTACTTAAACATAGTTTTAATACTGTGCTAATGTTGTATGAGGCGGTGATAAACTTCAGTCGCATCTAAACAAAACAAAATCTGTTGAACCTCTTGCAGTTCATAACAGAATCTACTTCATTTTTAATTATGAAAGAATACATTGTTCTGGCAGCCAGCATTTAGTGAGGCCAGCAGCTATTTAGCCCTCATGCAAAAAAGGTGCTCAGGAGACATGTCTGCATTAGTATTTCTTTGTGCCCCTGCATTACCAAAGTACTTGTATTCCTTTACCTGAAACTGGAGGTGAACATCTCCCTCAGGAACACTAAACTTTAGGGCCACTGCAATGGGATTGCTGTTTGAAGGAAAATATTCTAAACTATGTAAGGTATTCTCAGTGTTCAAAAAAAGAAAGGCACCTAAAATAGTGAAGGGGATGAATGTTCTCTCTGGCAGCTATCCAAACCATGTACAAAGAGTTTTTAAGATAAACTGACAACGGTGGTCGCCATTTTATTATTTTTTAAAATCTGCATCTACCAATGGGTATAGGAGAAACACTGATAGAACAGGCAGAAAATTAGTTTTTATCAAGATAATACGAAAGTTTGATGTAGAGAACTACATAAGGAAGCTCTGGCTTGGGTCTGGAACCAGCTGTCATATGGGTTCCTATTCACTCAGTGCTAATCAGAACAAGGATGTTAAACTCATTTAGCCCTGTGGGCCAGATTCATGCAGTAGGGGCTCCTCATGGCCTGGGTCCAGCCTGTAGGGCTTCTGGTAGCGGTCACTAAAGCACCGTGTTGGCACCAGCAGCCAAAGAGTTAATGCGACTGCCTCACAACTGCCTTCTCTACTGGAGCTACTGTGCAGCAATGGAGGTTAAGCAGAAGCAGCATTAACTTCTTCACTCCGGCACCTCAGGGAAGAAGCCCCATGGGCCAAGTGACCCACCTCTCTGGGCCAGATTTGGATCATACACCGTATGTTTGATGTCCCCAGTGAAAGCTCAGAGATGGAATTAAATAGAAATCTGTTGCGCTTCTTAGATCTCAGTGTCTGTTCCTGGTACCATAGATCGTTTGTTGAAGCAAGCTAGGAAAATACCCCAAGTGGGCAAATGGACATAAGGCAAAAGGAACATTCCTAGGATAGAGGCTACACAAGGAACCGGATAGTATCCTTGCTCTGACTCAGGTGCCTTCCAAGAGACTATTCCCTCAAAATGTCATTTGTGTTTGGGTTTGGCACCAGAGGTGTTTCACAAGGAAATACAGCAGATTTTTGATGATACAGAGCAGTAGGCTGCATGCTACTCTTAAGCCTGGACCTTGGACATTAGTAGGCACTACTTCACAGTTAGGGTGGCTAGGATGTGGAACCGGCTTCCTAGGGAAGTTGTTCTTGCTCCTACCTTGGGCATCTTTAAGAGTAGATTGGATGGCCTGCTCTAGCCCCCTTCTGACCCTAGATGCTATGATAACTATGATAACTAAGCCTGTTATACCTCTTTGAACTCGTACAATTCTGTTCTAAAAATAACATAAAAAGTAACTATCACTATGCCACACTGTAACTTGTCCAGAAATCTGAATTAGATTGTGAATATTTCAACCATTTACTTTTCTCTTCCTTTTCCTGTATTTATATTTCCCCTTTGCTTCCCCATTCTTTCATTTTGCATACACTTTAGAAGTTTAACACATTCTCCCTCTGTAACATATTCCTGTGTGAGGGAATAACAGCCTGTTTTATACCAAAGATGATGGTTTGATCTGGCAAAAAAACCAGAAGAACATGACCAGAAGCACACAGCCACTTTAGAACGGTCCGGGAATGCTGGGATAAAGCAAAACAAACAGAATAGTAAATTTCATATAATGCACATTTTTCCCCTAACATATATTAACATGCGATGGCTAGCTAGGGCCCAGTAAGATTGAGGCAGTCACTTACATGCCTGCCCCAATAGGCAAAGTGGTAAAAGGTACTTTGTAATGGTGAATTATGTAGGAAAATGTGTGCATAACACAAACCAGTTACATCCATTAGGCATTTCTGGAACAAAGATGCAACTCTTAAAAAGTATGAGAAGCTGAAAGAGTTAAAAGGCCTCATTCTGAAGGTACTGAGACCATAAGTGCAATACCAATTGTTCACAGAGGACATTGGTACAGAATAGCCAAAATTGGAGACCAGTGGCTTATGTATTACAGGTACTCATATCTCTCAGATAAAGCACTGCCCTTAGTCTGTGAGTATTTTGCTTGCTGTATATGCCAAAAATACTACAGGTAAACAGATTATTTTGCATATCAAGTCTACTTTTGCTAAAGAGAGCATTGCAGTGCCAAAGTTTCATCTAACAGTTGATCACTACACAGTAGACATGAGCATAAGTGTGCTTAAAAAAAATGTCCCTACTGGTCCCCATAATTTCCAAGTCAAAGGACTGCTTGAAAACAGTGTAAAAAAGTGCCTGCTTACAAATGACTGTGTAGTCAGATTTGGACATGAATTTTGCACTGTTAAATTACAAAAATGCACCAATGAAGCATAAGCAGTTTCCTGCTGTCATTTTATTCAAAATCTTACTGAAAATTAGAGTGCTCATACTATTGGAAACTGATACCAGAATCCTTGGGACCCTGCTGACAGGGTGGAGGATACATGAAGCAAAACACAAAAATTCCATAGAATTTAGGCTTTGGGGAGCTGCCATCACTTCAGGAAAATGTTGATGTGCATTTCCACCATGGTAGTTAATACCAGTAGTGTCACAAGGGGGTAGCCCTGCACTTCCAGGAGACTGAATTTTGTGTCCATCCGGAATGATGAAGGAATAGATAACAGCTTCAGATGCAAGACAGGAGGAATGCTGAATTGTCTATCATTGCTCAAGAAGGTCTCATACCAGCAACAACCACAGCAAACTGAGATGATTGAACCCCCAAAGCATAGCACAGTTAAAACAGGCTCCCTACTGCCTGACATCAGTGGCCCTGATATCTCAAGGGAGACCTGCAGGTCAACACAACAGTAGAGTGCCCCACAGAGATTAATAATTTAGGTTACCATATTTACCTAAATCCAAGACAAGGTTTTTGCCCTCCTCACCCCCCCATTTGAAAAGGAAAAAAAAAAAGCAAACCCTCTCTTGGATTCAGGCTTGAGGCTGAAGATGGAGTGGAGCCACTTCCTGTCCTTCACCAGGATGGCTTGTTTGGTGGGGAAAGAGGCTTGCAGCCAGGCAAGCACAGGGGCAAAGAAGGAAATTTAAGATGACCTCCCAGTAATTACATTTTATACATGGAAAATTACGGTACATTTTTAATTTTCCATGTATAGAATCTAATTATTGGGGGTTATCTTAAAGTTATGTTGGATTCAGGTAAATATGGTCACTGTTAAATTGGTTGGGAAAGGAAGAAGTGGGGAACTACATGTTTTGAGATTCCAGAAAAGTGAGGTACCCTGAAAATCCTTTTAAGGGTGTTGCCAGGGTGTCACACACTTAGCACTGTTAGGTGTCCAAACACCTGATTTCACATGATTCACAAGATAAACCCAAAGATTTCACATAGAAATCCCTAGTGTCAAATACATTCTGATGTGTTGTGGTCTTTCTGAGATCTCTGATGCAGAATAATTGCTCTACTATTTTTCCGTAATCAAAAAACAAGTGAAAGTTAAGAGCAGGCATTTGCTTCAGGATACCTTAAGTCTACAAAGGCTGAGAACTGCTGTTCTCGAATGATGGAAAGGGTTGTTGGATTGTGCAGAAGTTTCTATTAATCTGTACTGATTGGTTGGAATTCAGAAGTGATGAAGGCCCTCTCTCAGAGTCCTTGGCTCATAGTGATTTCTGGAACATAGATGGGATTCAAAGGCTCAATTAGTAGAAAAATGAGACTGAATTTCAAATCAGTGACAAGCTGGTGAAGCTGATTTCCAGGAACCTGCAGCTTCTCAAATCGCTGCTTTTCAGAAGCGCAAAAAGTTCTTCCACTGCTGAAGACAAAACTCTTTTTATTAACTCCTTCCAAAAGGTTCCTCAGCCACTCTAGCAAGTCTGCCCTTAGCATGCAGCAGTATCACCTTGGGAGAACTGTCACAAAACAAGGCAAACAAATCTTTTCAGTTGCACCTGAAAGAACACAAAGGCTGGATCCAGACGTGCAGGCAAGTGTGATTTGTTGCACCACAAACCACATGCCCAGCATGTTAAAATATGCCCCACATTGCTAATTTGCAGTGCAGAGGCAAAATTTGCTATTAGGAAATCCAGTAAAAAAAAGGGAAACGTGGAAAAAAAGGAAGCTCAGTGCATGCCCTGGCAGACGCAGAAGCTCAGTTCTCCTGGGAGATGCTTTCACTGCTGGCCAGAGTCTTTCCCCAGCACACAGAGCCAGAAGGAGTAGGCAAATGGCATTTCTTCAAAGCAGAGCATTTTGCCCCACACCAAAGAACACGTGCACTGGTGAGTGCAGCAGCAAAAAGTAGCGGCACAATTTTGTGCCACTACTTTTATTTGCTGCTGCAAACACACATGGGGACATGCCCAAATGTTTTAGTCTTTGCTTTCACACACACATTCACCCTAGTATAGGAATGTGGGGGAGGCAGAAACAGGCTCAGTTTGGGGGCTAGAGCCTGGTCTACATTGCAAGCCAGACTATTTTGAACTAAGCTATGGCCTTTCAGGCTTTTGCTTGGCAGGGAATTTAAAGTTTAAAAAAAAATTATAGCCTAACTCTCTTTTTGTAGTGCAGAAGTTGCCTGATAATCCCAAGCTTCAGGACTTTTGTTGGTTGCCAGCTGGAGCTAGGAGGGAATATATTTTTCCTTTCCATGAATGCCTGCTGGCTTCTGAGGGTTTTTTGGGCCTTTTTTTGCCTGCCTCTTAAGACATAAGAACATTGGCTACAGCTAAAGGTGTATAGGTTTTTGACTGGGGTGTATTGATGTCCTTGCTAGTCTTTAAAAAGGGATAGAGGGCCTTCCACTTCTGTTCCAGGTGGTACTAGCTGCCAAATTTGGGGCTAGGAAAGATTTTTTTCTGCTAGGATATTCTGAGATGCTCCTACTGTTGTACAGGCAGGGCACTAGTGGTGCCCTAGTCTTTCCTGCTCTTACCTATAAGAGTGCGAGTAGAGTGTGTTCTTGGTGCTTCCAGTATTGTGTCTTGTGGTTCTGTAGGTCCGGAGTTCGCTCAGTGCCACCTGCATGCAGCCTACTACCGCTATGTCTGTCTGTCTGTACAGGCAGGTTCCTGACCTTCCTTCCACAAGGTGATCCTGACATAGGATGCAAACTGGTCGAACTGGAGCAATAGGCTCCCCTTGTGGTTCTGTAGGCATGTTTGAAGTGGCATCTTGTGGGGATTCTCTGGGTTAACAACTGCCTGCAAATGCAGGAAACTGGAATTCAATAGCTTGGGATGCTCCTTCCAGTCTTTTGTCCTTACATTAAAGCTTCCCTGTGTAAATAAATGCAAAGACTCTTCTAATCCTTGTGCCTAGTTCAACCAGAGTCCTTTTAAAATTAGCCACACAGACCTTGGATAAAGTTTTTTTAAAAGCACCTAAAATAACCTTTAAAATAAAACATGGACTCCTAATTTGGTACATACTTTAAAAAGTTATACCCATTGCTGCTGAGGCTAGTTAGGACTAACGCTGTAGATCTAGGCACATATATTGACCCAGAGTTGCTCAGTGTTCAATTTCCTAATGCTCAATGCTGAATCAAAGATGCAACCTTTGATTTGGGATGTGGACTGCAGAGTTATGAGCGGGAGACTAGACATTAGTTCTTTTTCAGTCCCTTGATCTTTGTTAAGGGATGAAAGGATTGGAAATCTCTGGCTCTGAAGCTGCAAAAGTTTCACTTGTTAAATCTCTAGTGCCTGTGTAAATCAATTGAAAATGTTTCCTTGCAGAATGGGTGCTCTACAAAAGTGTGAGAGCAGCTTTTGAAGGATAACAGAATGGCTTTAAACCAGCAGATTCTAATACTGAGAACAATGTATAGACCTCACCCTCAGCTAACTGACAAAATATTTACCCAGCTTCTCAGAGGGGTTTTGCAGCTGGAGACACGTTCTACACTGCTGCAGCCAAGCTGCTAGTGGTACTGGTGCTAGCTAACAAAAATCTAATTCAGAGATGTGTAGACAAAGTGAAGTAGCACCTCAACTGCAGTGTAAGCATATACACTCTGACTTTCCAAGGGCACTGCTCTGCTTACAGGTCCATGGGTAACTGTCTTGAAACAAAGCACAATTCTCTTGCCTCAGTGAGTACAAAGTATCAAAAGATCCTACTTGAAAATCTGAGGCACCAAGATGTTTTCATGCTTGTATACTTAGAGGTGGGAAGAGGAGCTGCTGGCTAACTCACTGCTCCACCTCATTTACTGCAAGACAGAAAAGGCCAATTCTTTCTCTCTGGAAGAGTATGTAATGGCTGTAGTACACCACAGAATAAGTTTCTTAGCTCCCAAGACAAAGACTATACAGGAGAAATGGTTGGATGTTAGGGGAGTGAGAGAAGTGCAGAGGATGGAAGAAAACTACAGATGGAAGAAAAATCTGAATCGGACAAAGTACCCAGGCAGCTATTGCTCTTGTCACTTGTGCCTTGTAATTGTGGAGAAGGGTTCAATACTTGAAGCACCAAGAACACCCAGAAAAGTCTTGGCTCTTAATATCTAAGAATAATAGTATGTGCATGGATAGGGAGGCCCAGTTACTGGTGCTTCTAAAACTAAAAGCAATACTCAATTTTGGTTTGTATCAACAGTAGTTATATCTAAGAACAAGAGACCAAAGGCCTGGAGTGTATTAGTACTTTAACATCCCTTGCCTGCATGGAGAATTTTAAGTAAGTGCCAGATTGAGCCAAAAAAATGCTGTAAGTCTTTTCATTCTAGTGATCAGAATATTCCTGTGAGAATCCCACTGGATTTTCCACCTGCCACCCACTCAGGGTTTTCCTTTAAAATCACTATTCTGAGCAAATCTAAGTATTTGTCATATTAAACCATAAATCATTGCTAGAAGGCAAATGATGGATGAGGCTGTATCTGTGGAGAACCTGTTCAGTATGCTGGTCCATATATAGAGTTTAATTTAGATACTGATTGCTAGCTGTTGAGATCTAGACACCCACTACTAGTTTTTTGGAGCATTGCTATTGGATTGTTAAATACTGCCTGAGTGGGTTGTCTCTCTTCCAGCATTATGTTGCAGATAAGTTGTTACTTATAATGATAGGTCAAAATTATGCACTGGGGTTTTTTTGTTAATGGCTAATAGCTGTAAGAGATTCTTTACAAAATAATTTGCTATTATCTCTGTGTTTAAATGGCTTTTGGAAACCAACAGCCAACATATTATACCATATATGATATCTAACTACCAGCTGACCACCTGTAAGTGCAAAATATTTTTCCCACATCAAGCAGGATTTTATGGTGTTCATTAGTATCCATTTATTAGTTACCAGAAAAACTTTTGGATGCAAGCAGGCCTCAAAGAGTCCAGAGGCAGGCATACAGGCTGCAGACTAAGCATTTTAAGATCTAAACTAAATGACTAAGTGGGTAAACTCAAACCAAGATATCTATCCAATCAATCCAAAGAGGATTATATTACATGTGAATCCTCTTTGCATATTATATGCAGACTTTATACGTGTTTATTCAGTGCCTGTAGAGGAGGAAAACATCTATAAATCTCAGTTGTATACACCTCCTTGGATCTGTATGTTTTCTGGTGCAATTAAGAGATTGTCTTACTCTTAATACCAAGCTCTAATAAAGAGAGAAACAACATCTCTTGTAAATCATAGGCTTTTCTGTTGGGTAGAATTACAAATGTCTGTAGCTTAAATCATGCTATCAACATGGTGACTAGTGCCTCATCATTTTTAAAATATGCTGCCAATAGCATGTGTGTATGGAGAAACAAAAAATTTCTCAAATGTTAATATGTCTTATAAAACAGGCTGTGTATTTAAAAAAACAAAACAAAAATGAAGGGAAGAGATGACCTGGTCTGGTGACGCTTAAGAAGGGTGGTGATTCCTTTCTTGTTATTTCCTTGAAAAAGCATCCTAACACGATCCTCGTGAGTGAATATCTGCTCATGCAAAGCTCTGACAAATGGGATTCTGGCTATAATGCTTTGCCAGAATCCCAATGACTGAGATGCTGAATCAGGATCCATATTTTCTTTGCTGTATAGGATGCAACCAAGCTTTATAAGCCTCTGCCATGACTGCTTTCATTTATAGAGAGTGGTTACAGAAAAATGTTTAACTTTGGCTGAACCTAGCATGAGGTCATTGGGTGAAGCTGCAGGGAACAGCTGGTTTCTATGCTGGACACTTATTTTGGCTGGCAACTATTCATTTTGACAAGTGAGTAAGATCATGCCAAAAGAAATTAAGCACGTACATGAGACTCAACTCTGCCTATAGAGAGTGGCTGAAAAGCAGCTTCACAACTCAGTAGTTCGAGTGCTGTACACGCTAGCGTCCATGGTAATTCTTGTCTGATACTTTATGCTTTCAACACCTAAGGTGGTCACCTCAGAAACAATGCCCTATCAAGACATACAACTTACTTTAGCTGTTGGAAAAAGTGCTGAGATTTCTTTGTACAGTCTCCATGAGCCATGCTTCTGGAGACTATGCATCAGCTTTAGCCTATTACTGCTTTTTGCCCTGGAACACAATCAGTCCTCCATGTCTCCCAGGAAATGCTGGTATAAAGAGGCATCAGACAAACTAGGAACACATCTCCCTGTTCTATACTCTAAGTGCAAAGTCCTGCTGACAAAACTCTTGTCAGTTTTTGCTCAAGAGGCTACAAACAGCAGCAGTGAAACTAGGTTGTTACCTCTTCTTATTAACAGTCAAATCACTGTAGTTAACTTGTATTTTTTTGCAGAATTGAGAAGACAGACCTTGATCAGTTCATGTCTGGAAAGCTGCATCTATAACATCTTTAAAATATTTGGTTTGCAACAGTCTAATACTTTACACTGCATGCTTGCCTTTGGCCTCTAAGGCCTGCTTACATCAAAAACTTTTTCTAGTAACTAATAAATGGATACTAGTGAACATCATAAAAGTCATGTTTGGCATGAGCAAAATGTTATTGCACTTGCAGGCTGCTATAGGGAATTAAATTTCCAGTTAGGGTCTATTAGTCAATGTTAGGAATGACAACTTCTTGAACTAAAACAATATAAAACATTATTTTGACAGATTTCTCCAGCTGCGAAGAAGTACTACAGTTTTGTCTTTTGAAGTTGCTAGACCTGCTTACAAGCAGCAGCACTGCATCAACACAAGAAACCATTTTCAATTTTTCAGAATGTGCTACTAAACTAACTTTTACAACTGCACTTTTAGATGTACCATGGGATGCATCAAATCCAAGGATGCCTTTCCAGGCCCAAACCCTTTCATGGATGAGAAGAGCAGGAAAGGTGATGAAGGAGTCACTGGGGAGAAATCATCGCTGATTACAGTAAAACTTGATGAGAGAGGCTCATCAAGTGCCGCAGTGCTAGACTATGCACACAGGCTATCTCATGAGATTCTTGATCAGGCAGTGAGACAATGGGCAGTGACTGAAAGCAAATACAGTGACATCCCATTCATTGAAAGTGATGTCCCCTGAATTGCAAGGCTTCTCATCTCCTTGATGTCCTGCAAAGCAATTCACAAATAAATTTCCAGTAAAAGCAGATACAATTTAAGAAAAACTACAACTGTATGAATGTTTCTGGAAGGGCAGGGTGCATAGAATGCCTCTTATATTGTTAAGAGATCAAGAGCAACTGAACTGCAGTAGAATATGTTAAATCAAATGTCAGTTGCAACTGGCCATCTGGTGACTGTTCTGGCTGCTTGGTATGTGTGAAGTCTGATTCTAATTTAATGTCAGGAAGGGGGATACACAAAAAACCCAGCTGCCCAGCACCTGCATTATCGCGTCCTTGCTGCAGCACCAAAGATCTTTATAGATAAGGTACAAATTGGTCTTGTGCTGCATAAAAACTACTTTTATAATTAGGTAGTCCTTGCATCTGCTGGGTCTTAAGTGAGGACAGAATTGCTTTATAAAAGTAAATCTAATTAAGCTCTGGGGGTTTAGAGCTGTTACGTAGGTAAATTATAAATGACCTTGATCCTTATGGCCTGCCTAAATGTGTGAAAAATAACTGAACTAAGGCAAGGTGTTACATAACAATGAAAAATAGCAAGAAAACTGCGTGCATTATACTGCCATGAAGTCTGCCCTTCTCAGCATGTCAACAAGAAACGTATTAAAGATGATGATAACCTAATTATCATTTACCATTTGAAATGCCTTGACTTCTGCAAAGTGAGTGAAGGCTGTTCACTAAGTTTATGCATTCAACTGCCTTATTCATGATCATGGCAATTGCTTACAAATGATCACTATTTGTGGACCAAAGTGTGGGTGGACTATAAACAATACATGTTCTGGACCTTTCATCTCATAATACTATGTTGTATTACAGTGAAATGTCATTCTAGCATGACATAAGTAAAAGACTGTTCCAAATGGTGTGCACTAAAGCCTTTCTCCTGCTAGTAGGAGGTGCTATCATTTTTGTTAGAAAAACTGTGTATGGCCACTTCATACTGTGATGCAATGACAGAGAGTTAATATGCAAAAAAGCATGACTGAGCTCAAGGCTGAAAGGTAAAGTCCAGAGATTTTTTTTCCCCTCATCTAGTTCAGCACTAAAGTTTATAGTATTTTCAGTTTCAATAGAATCTGTAGTCCAACTTACTCTAGGTAACAGTGAGCCCAGATATTAAGCAAGAAAGAATCCTGAAGGCAGGAACTGACAGAATATCATCTAAAAAGCCAATGGGTCCAACATTTTATCTTACTGTAATTCCATTTAGGACCTTAGTCTTTCTGGACTGTTTCTTCTTCCTCTGGGAGTAAGCGACTAGGCACTGTTACATGAAGCAATGGTGCTGTTTCTCCTGTTCCACTGTAGCTTAACTCAGTCAAACTATTTCCAGCATTTTGTTCTGTTTTGGGGGTGGGATTTTTAAAAATAAAAATGCTTATCTCTGGGACAACAAAATGACCTGAATGCATCTCTGCAAATAAGTGATGCAAAGGGTCATATTTAACAATTATAATGGTCCTTTCTATATCTATTCAGAATGTCTTTGAGAGGCAACTGATTAAGCTTATCTGTCCATTACATAAAGGAGAAAAATGGCTGATTACAAAGATAAGTGATAATGGCAACTTAAGTTCTTTGGTTCAGTTCATGCAGGCAAACAATCAGAATTAAATTTCATCATGATGAATGAACTCTTGCAGTTCAAACAGCATAAGGCTACCTTGAAACAGAAGTCTCCTATTCATACTGTTAGATCGGCTGATCTTCAGAAAACGGTCTCAAGTATTTGCTGAAAAGGGAAGAGGAGATAAAATAGTGAGTGGTAAATGTAAACCAAACCCACAATAGCAGTGGCATTTGAATTGGCTACAAGGTCTCCCTAAAACTCTGGAGGAGTAGAATATACTTAGTAATGAAAATCTGAGAGCACTCTGGAAAGAGGCAATTCCAAACGCCGAGATGGACGTCATTGAACAACTCAAATGAATCCACTTTGCTGTGACTTAACTAGTTAATCTAGTCTAAAAAGGGACATTGCTTCCTAAACATCAAAGAACACTTCAAATAATTTGCCCTACAGCATTAAAAGCAAATGGAAACAGTACTGTGGTAAGCTCCCTGCTGTAGAATAATTATTTTTAAAAAATGTATAACAACTGGACTGTATGGTCACTGCTCATCAGACAGACAGGGGCTTGCATTCTAAAGGGCAGAAGCAACATTTTAAAAACCCACTTTACCACAATCTGGAATTACCAGCAGTATGGTTTAAGGAACACAGCAGCTGACCAAATGGGCACTTTCAGATTACAGTTCAAATATGTTTTGGGAACAACAAGATCAAATTTGTGAGTGTAAATTACAGACTTTAAATGAAGTTAATCTCCTCTGTTCACAGCAAAATAGGTAGGCATTAATGTCAGTTTAAACTAGAGATGATGTGTATAGGCAACCTGGTTCCAAGCTGTGTTAAACACACATTCTTTCCATTTCCTGCTTGAATAGCTGCCCGACTTGTTACAAAAACACGCCATCTGATGATATTGCCTTCATTCATAGATCAGTATATACTGGACATTTCATGTCTGCTTCTAGTAATCCCTACAGCAATGAGCAGAGTGGGAGAAAGGGATTCTTTTCATGCTCCTTCTTAGAAGCCATTCTCTAACCCACAAAAGGAGCTCCAGGCATTTGACTGCTTAGCTGTTTTACAGGGCTTCTTGGTCAATGAGCTGATCTATGAAAGCAGACATGTCAGGTTTACTCCAAGGCCAAATAGTGTAAAGAGCAAGGTGATGGAAAGGAGTGCACAGTAATTACAGCATAAAATCCTTGGGACTTCTTGCAACTGAACAGCCCTCACTGAGAAAAATGTAATGCTTTGATTTTGCCACTCTCCCAAATAGAGGGAGAAGCAAATGCTCTCCTACATCTTCGGGGAATGCTCTAAACCTACAGACTCTATTTTGTGAGAGGGAACTTAGATCCTTACCTCCTGAAGAGAGTTCAGAGTTGCAAAGCCTGAATGGAAGAAGGCACTTCCCTGCAAGTGCCAAAGACCATGCTGCACAGGCAGCTTACCATGCCTGGCAGCTGAATCCTCAGCCTGCTGTTCTGCTTCAAGTTCTACAAGGGAAGCAATGAAGCCCTTTTGGACAGGCTCATTAGTACTGCTGAGTAACAGGACTACTTGACCTGCCACAGCACCACATGGACATGGCTACTCCCTAAACCTGAAGCAGCATAGCTCACGCAAAGCAGTGCATTTGAGGGTCCCACATTCAGACATTAAGTTTACCATGTAGACAAGGCCCAAGTCCATGAAAAGGCTGGGGTTTGCAGATAAGTTGTTACTTATAATGATAGGTCAAAATTATGCCCCCTATCATACTTTGCGGAGTCAGTGGACCTCATACTTAGATGCATACATTTGTGCGCGCACTGTACGGGGAACCACAGTGATTAACTGGGGATGTAGATTCCATTACCTAGCTAGGCGCCTAAAAGACCAGGTGCTGCGATGTTCAGCATTTTGATGTCTAAGTCCTGTAATGGATCTAGGCCATGGTGCCCAGCACTTACCTGAGCTAAGGCAGCAGGTGCTTATCTGAAAGCAGACTCTCCATCTCCACCTTTCTAGTAAAGATGCATTTTAGCAGCAGACACGTTCTACATTAGGTAGATGAGACTAACTTGCGGCTGAGTCACAGCACCCACACCACTCACCAAGAACAACATTAAATATGCAAGAAACAAAAAGAGAAAGTTATGTAACGGTGAGTAAACGGTACATGACATTGAGCTATGGCATACAGCAGTGAGCCTCATGGCTGCCACCTACAGTGTAGACCCTACTAAAATCATCTTGCATTACGAAGTCCTTTCCAGACTGAAATCTCTTAGCTCAGGTGTTCAAACCTTGTCTGCTCCCACTACTGCCTGCCAGTTTACAGCAGCTTTAATACACCCTAGACTGCTAGACCAGCTGTCTGACAGAAGTGACACTTGCTCGGATGTTAACACTTTAGGCAAGCACACAGCAGATGGGAAAACACAATTTCAGGAGCAACAGAGACAGCAGTAAGGAGTATAAGAGCCAGACAACAGGACACTTCTTCCCAAATGCCTCTACCCTTAAAACAGACAATACTACACTATTGTAAATTCTGAAGTATTTCTGGAAAGGATGAAGACAAAAGTCTTTACCAAAATAAAATTACATCTCAACTGAAATAGTTGTCTATTGATTGTAATAAAAACAATACTACAGTTTAAAAATACAGCTGCATCATTGGTTCAAGAATTGAACTTGTTTTGCTTTTCATCTGACATTAGTACATTCTTTCTAAAAATGCATTTCCAGCTCCATTTACCTTGTCCCATAAAACAGGATAGGTGACACCTCACTAAATACAGTCTAAATGGATGTTGTCTGCCTTGCCTGATACTCTAATGATGGTTCAAGAATGTCAACTACAGCACAACTTTGTAAAAGTGACACTTTAGCAGCCATACAGGACTGAGTCCCCAACTGTAGCACATTACAATATATTTTTACAATATTTTTGTGAAAAAAACCTTTCTTTTTAAACTGAATAAAATTAAGTTGCAATTAACTGCTGTAAGGTTTTTATTCAATTAAAATACACAGTGCATATAACTTAATTTCCATATAAACCCTTGCAATTACATTAGCATATCAGGCACTTGACAAACAGAGAAGGCACAATCCATGACCCAGGGAACTGATGTTCTTGACTTGGGGTACTAAGCACCCAGAGGAGTATAGGGAGCAAAAATTTTGCTGGTAAAATAAAAGAAAGCAAGTTCCCTGGATGCTTCCCAGGTTATGCTATTTTAAATAGTGCTAAATTTAAAAGAGTAAATTTTTCAAATGGACATTTGTTTTAGAAACTCAAGTCCTTTTGTCACAAATGACTCATTGGTGTATCAGTACTTCTGAGGCTATTTGTTATTAGTATCTAAAATATATGTGGTTACATACATAAAAAGCAGCTGGATTTAAATTTTACCAAAGATTCCAGGTCTCTGAAAAAAGGAGCTGAGCTTCCAGTGTTTCTCAGGCTTGCTCTCCTCTACTTTATTTAAATAAAGATATTGTGGTTCAAACAGTGTCTGCTTTATTGCCAGTACCTATAAATCCTAGGGCAGAAGGAACACTCCAAATAATATACTGCATTCTAGTCACTGCTGCGCACCACCTTTGCGAGCATTACAAACACTTCTTCCGTCTTTCCACTCTGTCATTCTATTCTTTTTTTCCCCCTTTTGGCAGTGCCAATTACTGAACATGTTTCTATCTGAACAAAAGCTTTCACCCTTTCATCTCATATCTTACTCTCCACTACTCTGCAGAGAACTCAAAATCCTACATGTGTGACCTCATTGTCTGTTGCCATAGAAACAACTGGAAAGAGCCACTGAAATTTAGCTTTTCAAACTAACTGTAAAAAGCATTCAGTCTTCGTGTTGAACATGCAGTACATAGACCAGTGACCATATATGACATACAGAAGAGTAGAGATGATAATTTTACATAATAAAGTTGGGATGGTATCAAGGGGATCTTGTTGCACTGTGGAACTTCAGGGCATTATTATCATCACCAGCCTCAGGTGGAGCAGCAGCTTTTCAGACACGTTTGAAGATATGTTCAGCAGCTGGTTTAAAATGCAGGTTCTGTTCTCACTTCCTGCTCCCCTGTCCATATTATGGGGGGGAAAAGGCAAGGATCTGTTTGGGTGATACTGGACCAACTGCGTGATTTGGATACACTTAAGCTTTTGAATGCAATCAGTTCTTCAGATCTGAGCTCCAGGTGTTAAAAGCTAACTCAGCATGAACTTTTCACAATATTGACTGCAGTTTTCTAGTTGGTCTTAAATCTAGGGTTCAGAAAAGTGCCCCAGTTCAGCTTCTGTAAATAAATGTACATGCTAACTACAAGACCAGCTGGACAGCAGCAATATTTTACCGTTTTCCTTGGGAGTTTTCAAATCACCAAGCTTAGCTTCTTTCCGGTTATATATTTAACTTAAAAGTTACAGCACTAACTGCAAGTGCACTGACCACAGGGGCCAACTAATGAGCTCATGTAAATAATTGGTTCTTCCTACCATTACTAGTTTTGTACTTACAGTATAGCCCCAAATCATCTCCTCTGCACCCAGGCCAAGGAACAGGGCCAAGTAGTAGAGGGAGCAAGACTTCAAGCAGGGAATTCAGCAGAGCTTGAATGTAGAATATGAACAGACCTATTTTGCAGCTGGAACTTCTTTCTTAAGTGCTGGAAGCAATTTCTGGGCTTCAAATACCATATACTGCTCCCTTACCCCCATCCCAGAGATTTCAGGTATCTGAATTCTTCAGTCCCTCTGCTTGGCCTGTTCCAAACTCACAGTATATTTCTTTTTAGTTTCCACAAATCCTGCCCTCAGCCACTTGTATTAGAATGCCATGGTTACACTGTATGGGACATATAAAAATGAAACCTGAATTCATCCATGTGATGTCTTTCCACCTTCTGGTCACCTAAACTCCAACCATCTGCTATAACCTTGGGGCCAACCTCATCCCTACACCATTGAAGACAACAGAGCTTCACCCTATGACATCAGCAGTGAATTTGCACCTCAGTTCTCATCAGAAGGACATTATTCCACTGGCACCAAAAGCCAGTGGGAGTTCACTAAACTGGGAAGTAAAGACAATGCTTTCAAATACAGGTTTACAAAATTACGTAAATAATCTATAGTTTGCTAAAAATGGCAACTACATTTAAAATTGACACAGCCGCATAAAGTACTTGATGGGGCCTGGCAATTTAATTTGTAAAATTCACTACCACTCCAGACTACAAGAAAAATCAAATACAGGTTTCCCTTGTGTGTTATGCTGTACATCAGGGCTGCACAAAGCTTTGGTCACTGATTCAATTCGGCAGAAATTCGGCCTGATTCATTGGCTGAATCTCCAAATCTGAATCAAATCAGGAGACCCTTTAATCTCTCTGAATCGAATCAGAACACTTTGAATCAATTCTGAGAGATTCGACAATTCGGAGGTAGATGCAGCTTTAAATGTTTTTTCTATGTACCTCAAGGTATCAGGCAGGTCGCGAATGCTGAAATGCTGGGGTAGATGGAACATCCCACGGATGCACCGTGGAGTCCCCAGCGTGTTCGGCAGCAGACCCAGAAGTAGACCAGAAGCACTTCTGGTCCACTTCTGGGTGTGCTGTGGAGTACACAGGGAGGCGCCCCACGCCCTCCCAGCTTAGCAATTGGTGCCTCCTGGGTCTGGGGGGGCACCCGGGGCCCCTTATGACCAATTGCTGAGCCAGGGAAGTATGGGGGAGGGGGGGGCTGCGCACTCAAAGACAGATCCAGAAGTACTTATGGTCCACTTCTAGGTTTGCCACCGAGCATGCAAGGGACACCCCTGCACTCCTGTGGGACACTCCATCCACCACAGCACTGAAGCATTCACAAGCTGCGCCTGCTGCCTTGAGGTATGTAGAAAAAACATTTAAAGCTGTGTCTATGGCTGAATCACTGATTCTCTGAATCAGCATCAAATCATCATATTCAGATTCAGCTGAATCGAATTGGGGACAGTGATCTGAATCAACTAATCGAATCACTGTCCCCAATTCGGGATGAATCCAAATTGAATACAGCCCGTTTTGCACACCCCTACTGTACATGTGTTCCTGGAAAATGGTGTATAACTCAAATTCGCATAAACAGAACCCACTTTACAATGTAACCAATAGGGATACGGTCCAAGACCTCAACTGTACTGACCCCCAGACCCATTTCTTTTACAAGACAATTTTGGTATTCAGCAACGACAGTACACACAAGCAGAGTGGTGGTGAATGTTACCATAATGGGGATGGCAACTAAAGAAACACGTGTCACAGACGATTGAGGAGCACAGAGCCACACAGAAGACCATATTTTGGTGTGCATCACTTCCACAAAGCACTACACAAAGCAGCTAACTGGGCTTTCACCACACTGATCGCATAAGAGTGAATTTACCTTGCATATAATGAATTTTTGGTATAAAAAGGGTTGTTGTATAAGAGCAAATTCACACATACAGCATATGCATACAGCAAGGGAAACCTGTAATGGGCTATGCACTGACCCAGTGACACGATCAATAGCATAACACCACCTTTCTGTCAACTCAATAACATATTACAACCATTTTTTCTTTCATAGTATCAAAAAATCCCAAACACCAGGCACTGAATGTGTGTAGAACACTTGCATTTGAAGCTCTCAGAGGACTTGCTCCTGGCAGCTCCCCAAAAGACTAAGACCTGCATCCAAAAAAATGAGTGGTTCTTTCTTATTTAGCAGCAATAGGCAAAAGACTTTCTTGAAGCCCTTTAATTTCTTGTACAAGGCAGTTATGATTCAGTTTTCACTATGGTAGTGTAGATAAAAGTGAAAGCTACAGAGTGCAAAAATTTAAATATGCATCTAAAATTTGACTGAAGACAAGGATGACACCATACCTCCTCCTCCAAAATTTTTGCACCACTATTTTTTTTATATTCTAGTATTAAATCAGATGAATAAAACTTCCAGAGGTTTGTCCAGCTCCATTATAACTTGAGATCGTTGCTTCCCAATGATTTAAAGCAACTGTCCAAAAATTCATCTGTTATTTCTTCTAAGGTAGCTGGCTTCCACTTTGGGGCTTGGTCTTTGTCAATCAGCACTATAAAGATGAAATATGACATGAAGCTATCAATGAACTTTATCAAAATTACTTTAGATGGCATTAACAGTCTACTGTTGCAATACTTAGTGCATATCAATCCACTCTCTAGCATATTTATTTTCAATAAGATTTAACTCTCCCTTCCCCACAATGCTCCCCACCATTCCCCTGAGTGTGACTGTCCTCTGAAATGTACTGTTAACTAATTCACACTTCAGAATTATAAAAGACTGGAGATATACAAACACTCAAAAAATCCTAAGTGTGCTTGCAAACTGACGCAGGGTGTGTAACGGTCCAGACAAACTTTAAGCCAGTGGTTTCTGTTAGATCTGCTCTAGCTCAATGCACACAATCCTTTGGCAATGGGAGAGAGGTGTAGAAATCTATACAGGATATCCATTGTAAAAAAGGGTCCTAGTAAAATCTGGCAAGTGACTAAACAGTTACTCAAATACTTTAGGAATTTAAATATTATTTCATACCGAGTCACAGATATGCAGAACTGGAAGGGACCTCCAGAGGTCATCTCATCCAATCCCCTGCTCAAGACAGGAACATCCCTGTCTAACCTGAATTTAAACATTTCCAATGATAGAGCTTCTACCCCTTCTCTTGGTAATCTGTTCCATTGCTTAGTTATCCTCAATCATTAGACAACTCTAATACCTAAATCTTAATTGCAAATTTCAGACAATTCCTGGGGTACTGCAGCCCAGCCAGTCATTTCCCAGTTTGCATTTCTGCATTTGATTATTCTGTTTCAAGCAGAGCACTTTGCACTTGTCCTTACTGATTTTCATCCAATTAATTTCACATCGTTATTTCAATTGATTAAGGTCACTTTCAGCCTTGATCCTATCCTTCAGGACATTTGCTACCCCACCCAGCTTGAAGTCATCTGCAAATCTACTAAACATGCACGCAAAGCGAACCTCCGAATCAGTAATGAAAACATTAAAAGGTACTAGATGGAGAGAAGTGGCAGCAGCAGTGACACAAACACAGCTTCCAGCTCCCTGGCCCCTGAGCAGCTCCTCTGCTCAGCCCCAGCATAGGCAGAGGCAAAGGCCTGCACCTCCACAGGCAATGGGATGTACATTGCTGACCCCTTGCTCTAGGTGCTAGGAAGCAAATTCTTGGCCAAGTATCTTTATAGACATCGAGGGTGGACTGACTAGTCTGTAATTTCTTCTACTTTCCATGTTCTCTTAAACGTGGACACTACATTTGCCTTTTTCCTGCCATTTCAGGTTTTACCTGACTCCAGGAGTTCTCAAAGATAATAGCCACTGGCCCTGCCGTTAGCGCAGTCAATTTCTTGGGTACTTTAAGAAGAATTTCATCTGGCTTTGCTGATTCAAAACTATGCAATTTATTTAATCTCTGACCCACTGTTTCCCTGACTAGACTAATTACCTCCTCCCCTACCCTTGCTACTAACACTGCCTGACATCCAATAGCTGACCTTTTTAGGAAGGCTGAAGTAGAAAAAGGCATTCTGCTGTTCAAATCCAAACTGTTCCATTTCCAGCTTTCAAAATATGCCACAAGTCTCTGTAATATTTTATTAAGCATCAAAACTATCTGCTGTGCATGTAACACAGTATATGTTCTGTCCTTTACAACTTCTCTTCGGCAATTTATTCTTATTTAGATTTATAGCCAATGTTAAACTGGGAGTCAGTCTAAATGATCTGGCCTCAGCATCTCTTTCTCCATGTCTCATCTTCCGGAGATCATAGCTATCCTGCTATGGCAATTGTTCATCCTCTTGTTTTCATGAGACAGGATGAGCATCATTAAGTGAAACTAGAAAGGAATGTCACAGGCTAAGAACCAACACTGAGCAAGACTGAAATTCCAACAGGATTAGTTATCAACTCTTCCTACTATATTAGGAATCACCATGACTCAGGGGTTTTTAGGGTTTTCAGAATTCCAGTTTCCTTTGCCATTGGACTAGGGCAGCCATGGCTGTATCTGCATTGACAGGAGCAACCTTCAGATTGCTCTTATGCCCATACCCAACAACCATCTACAGCAAAACCCTTAAGGTCTGACATCAATCAGCAGTTCAACCCTATTTGGCAAGTTCTGCTTAACTCTAGTGTCTGTGGTCAAGCCCATCTCCTGAGTTCACTCTGCCATGTGTCTAGAAATCACCTGGGTCCTGCAGGCTACAAGCACAGTCTACCAGAAGCAATCCTACAACTTCCAGTTCCTGACTTTAAGCCCTTCAGCATCCCACATCCTGTACTTAGATCCAAGCACAGAAGGTAAAACTTGTTAACTTGTGGACAGATCCTCAAGGGCTCTCTCCCGGGATAAGCAGCACAACGTGGATAGTTTTGGTGTAAGCAGCAAGGTAAGATATAGGTAGGGAGAGGCAGCTCATTTGGTTCAGGCTGGTGGAGGACAACTTTCTGGGTCAACCTTAAATATCAGTGTAGACCAGTGATTCTCAGCCAGACTGCCAGGGTACCCTGGGGTGCTGGGAGATGTTTTGAATGGTGCCATGAGGTATGTGGAGATAAGAAAGTGTGAGGAAGTCAAGCTCAGGCTCAGGTAGGATTCCAGGGATGCCGAGCAGCTGCCCTGCCCCCATTATCTGGCTTCTCTACAATGCGGTAAGCACCGTAGTTTGAAATGGTTCAATTAACAAAAGTTATGGAGGGGTGCCTTAAATCTAAAAAAGGCTGAAAAACATTTATGTAGACACACCCTAAATGCAGCAACAGAGGTTTCATCCAGCAATGTTTTTCTAGCTCTTAAGTCTAGCAATTTTTCTTTTGAGTTGTGCTTCAAACCTTGAGAACTTGGACACAATAGAACTTACTTGTTCAACCCAAATTTAAGTTTTTCTTCCCTTGTTCATTATTGCAGTTAATTACTAATTAGCAGCATGCTATTACGTTTCATACACTAGATTTCTGAAGGACTTCTGGTCCCAGAAGTTTGGTTTTTCTTAATTTTTATTTAAGGCTGCTTTCTGCAATGACTCCACACTGTTCATAACCACAGAAATTGGGTTGCTAAAACATTTAATCACTGCTTAGTTTAAATATTTAGTCTGAACAATACCAATTAATTGTTCAACAAAGAAGACATTTTCATTGTGCCTGTGCATTCATTGATATGGGGAAGAATGGAGTAAAAGCCTTGGAGTCTTTGAGCCACCTTAAGGCAAACTTACTACTTGTTATTAACTTAATGTCTATTTGACATGAACATCTTTTTATTTAATTTTTTTGTAACAAATACCAATTCATAGGAACAAATTCTTGAAACATGTATCCAGCTGTTCAGCAACACTGCTTTCATCACAAATTATGAACTAACACTGAGACATGCTGGGTGCATGTATACACGTTATTAATATGCTGTAAGCTTACTGCACAGTAAGCTTTCCCCAGGAATGTGTCTATACATGAGGCTGTTGGGAGCAGATTTACTCCTGACAGGAGCAATTCAGTGCAAAACTACTCCTGCTCTCCTCTGCCTCCAGCACAGCAGCCAGGGGAGCTCCAGGCTACCCCAGGTGCCAGCCCCAGGCTGGCAGGGGGCACCAGAGTCAGGCCTGGACAATTGATTGGCAGATCAGGGCACCAGACTGGGAAACTGTCCATTCCCATAGCAGCTGTTTCACAGTCCCATGTCCCAATCTGCTGATTGGGTCACAGGGCTGGGAGGCAGCTGCCTGGGAAGGGGACAGTTTCCCTGCCCCCTGCTGCCTGGGCTGACCAGGAGCAATTTGCTCCCCATCAGCTATCTACATGCGCTACTGTACAGTAGGTAATGCACAGTTAATGTACTACTTGGATTCACAGGCAGCAGAAAACTACATATTAGCCTAATTTACAGCACAGTAGCTGCTGTGCACAGTTACATGGTGACTAATCTACCACATAGTAAAGTATCTCATGTAGATGTGTCTGCTAAGTACCCAAAATTCAAGGTAGCTTTAATGAGATATGCAAGTTGCCTCTTCCTGCATATGAGGTACCAGCATGTGCTCAGCACAAGAGGTTAGTTGACAGACTTAGCCATTCTGCCAGGTAGGAACATCACCACCATTTACACTTACATCCCACACAAAGTTTAAAATAAACTGCCCAGCAAGGACAGCCACGTTTCTATTTAGGTGGAGCTGAAAGAGTAACCTGTTATCTCCTCCTGGTGATGTTTCTCTGCTCACCTCCAATAATGGTGTACCACTATCTAGGAACCTGCACTGGGTGGCTTTCTTCCTTGGGAATTCGAACACACAACAAATCAAGAGACAGAATGGGGAGGGACAGGGCTAAAAAGCAGGATGAGCTGTGTGGTGATGCCACAGATTAGGGGTAGATGGGAGTTGCACAGGTAAGGAGAAGAGGTAAATTACTGCAGCAACCCTTCCCTGGGGCTGAAGCGAGTCCTCATCTAAAAAACTCTTTAATATGAAAAGATGTATGTTACTTTCTGCAAGACAGAGTTCCTGTTGCTCTTTTTTTTTGTATTATCTAGACTGAATTTGTGATCCTGTTTTAAATGAAGCTAATAGATAGACTATTAACTCATGGACTTTAAAAACACTCTAAAAAAAAGTTTGTTTCACCATGTGGCAGAATGCCATCTCTGTCTCTCCCCAAACTCTGCTATCAGGCAACTCTGACAATTTGGTTACCATGGTCACTGCAGAGGGCAGACACCTCTGGCCCCATCAGCTTCAGGTAACCCTGAGTTGTAACCTGAGCTGGATACATTCCTGAGGGAGAGGGAAACCTGCTCCCTCTGCCTTTGTGACTGGCCTCACACACCTGGGCAGGGGCTTCAACTCCCTATTGTTCTAGGCAAAGTAATAATGACTGGCAGGGGGCTAGAGACCCTGCTAGTCTGACTGGCAATCAGTGATGCAATTCAAATTGGCTGGCTGGTAGCCAACAGCTGCTGGCCTTCATTGCATCAGTTAAGGTCATAAGGGCTATCTAAGTTAAGGACTGCTCAGGAGGCAGGGTAGTAGCCATGATAAGAACTCTCTGAGAAGCTGGACCATCTGAAACTTGCTCTGTCTCTTGAAACTCATGTTCAATGAACTGCTTGCCACCAGAGGGAATCTCCACCTGCCTCTGCATGATATTTGTGAGTAAGCTACTTGAGATCTAACTAGATATATAGCTTGCAGTAACTCAGATGCGTGATCAAAGGCTACCATGCCACTGTTTGCTCTAAGGTATTTCTCTGATACTGCTCCACCCTGTACCTTATTCCAAACCTACTCCTTTTAACCAATAAAGTTCTCTTGTGTATCTTGCATGGGAGACTTATTGGAAGAGAGTCTAGATTATGCCTTGGGGTCCCCTTGGTTCAGCTAAGGGAGACCATTATTTGTGCTTCAGACTGAGGGAAGCACCCCAAGTTCATGCAATGGGTCGAGTACCCCTCAAGGACTGCTAGGCCTGCGTTTCCCAGGGAGCACAGGGCCAAAATCAGTCCAGATCCTGGGTGGCGGTGGCATTACACTCAGGCTTGCAGGTGTGCTCCAGGTAGGGGGCTAGCCAGATGTGAAGCACCCCAGGGAGGCACTCAGAGCCTGGAAGGTGGTCAGACACAGTGAGGTGGGTGGCTCAGTGCAGGAGCACCCCCTACTGGCCCACCACACACCATAGCTTGGGCTTTGGAAGAAATCACTCTAGAGTGCCTGGAGAAATATCTATAATTCTTCTGATTAGCTTGAGTTACCTGGCCATCAATTAATCTGAGTTAAAACAGAACTTTAAATGCTAATCTATACAAATCCCTTGGTGCTAAACAGTTGAATGTTATGCCAAATGAGACAGGCAGATTTTTGCACCCAGTGAAAAAAAAAGTATAGAAGGTTTAGGGCAACATAGAATAAAGCTCAGCAACTTCATGAAAAATGTGTGTTTGCTAAATTTCAAGTGTCCTAAATACTTTGCACAACCTAGTAAAGCCTTAGGCCAGCTGAAGGCAGGCCTAAGGGCACAATCTGTAAACAAAATAGTTTCCTTAGCAGTGCTTCATGTAATGCTTAACACTATTGATTAAGGAGCAGAGTCCATTACTCTAACTCATACTGGGGACTGCACACAGTTCCACATGAGTAAGAGTGGCAAAATCTAATGCTGAATTCATATATAGCATATGCTTCAATATTTTCCTCTCATTCCTAAATGAAATCCTTAGGGAATATGGGTTGTACTACCTCATAAATCAATTATTCTTGGTTTGTTTGTTTTTTTAGAGAAGATTATCACCTTAATATAACTTGAATCATTCACTCCTGTAAAGAGTGACAGCATTTAAGGCCTACCATAATTTCTTGTATATAACATGCCCTGGCATAAGATACACACCTTGTTTCTGAAAGGCAAAACGAAGAAAAGATCTTTCCTTGTTGTAAGTAATGGAGTAGCAGCAGCTAGAGGGCCAAGCCTCCTCACAGTTCTATTCCTGTGGAACACATGCAGTTACTTGGGAAGGATCACCTTCCCATCAACTACTTATTTCAGAAAACAGGAAGGCAAATTTTAAAAGAGCATTTTACATGGATTTCTTACAAGTTTGCTGATAGACATTGTTGTGTTAAAAACCAAATGGTAAGTGTTAGCTTGGAAGAATCTCATATCCTGGATAAATATGATCGGTGGCCTTTCCTACTGTGGAATCTGAGGCCTTGCAATAGCTTTAACCATAATTTTTTTTAAGGTGGAAGAAAAGTAGCAAGTAAGTATTTTATACCTCCCTGCCTTTCTAGTTAAAGAAAAATGGAACCCTGACCTCAGACCTTGAACTCCTGATAGACTAACAATCTTTCAGTGCATTTATTGTGTCATTTTTAACACTATTCATTTTTAACTTATATCAAAGTTGCTGTTTGTGCAGTGGTTCAAATTCATTAATTGCTTTACAAGTCCTATGGCAGTTGCTATTATAAGTCAAATAAAACCTCATAGGTATTTCCTAAGTTTACTAAACAGCAAAACTTTCATATCTTTGATACCCTCTTATGGTGATCAGTGGCAAGAACTGAGTTCATGTTATATCTTTACATCCACATGTTATTCAGTTAGGACAGCTTCACCTCCTACTGATGTTATCAGGTACTTTAAATGCTCAACCTTTTACAAAATCAAGATGCTGGTAATTCGGGGATAACTTTTTTCAAACAGTTAATCTTTAAATGCCAGCTTCTACACCATCCTTTGTTACATTAAATGAGCCCATCAATGGGCTAGCACTTTTCTGATTTTGGGGAAGACCATTCGTAGACTAAGGAACTACTCAAGGTGAGTAGAAAGCAGACTAGAGCCAAAAGTTATTCAAGAACAAATTAATACAAAGTACAGTAAGGCAATAACACTATTATGTTCTATCACCATTACATGTTCTTTGCATCTGCTTGTAATCATGGTATAATACATGAGAGGGACCAAGCAGCAAATTGGGAGGGGACAAAGCTGCTTAACTGCTGCCTCCTGATGCTCGTTTTTCATTCAGCTGCTTGTGTGGTTATCCTGACAAGCAATTTGTTTCTATCCTCTGCCTGGTTCCCAGATGGCTTTAATGACCTTGTATGATACAAATGAGAACCACATTTGATGCTGAACACTTTCCTCAGGCTTTGAACAAGACTGTCATTTTCCACACAGTGATGTCTCTGAACATATGAAAGTTTTTCTACATGGAGTCAGAACTCAGCCAAGGAATAGCATCTTTTTCAGGCATAAATGCTTCCATATTTTCTAGCCCAGGGCTATATAACTTCTGGGAGGTGGGGGTTGCATGCCCCTAATGTTGCAGATCCACAGACTGTACACAGCATGGGCCATGCATCATGGGTACAGTTATTCCAGGATCCCCCCTGTTGTTCAAGCAGCCTGCCCCAGCCTAGTCATGTCTGGAAGGTGGATAGCCTCCTCTTCCCCCAGCCATGCATGCAGCCTGGCTCCCCTCAGCCCAGTGCTGGCAACACAGACCTCTATCCAGCTGCCCTGCCCTGCCCCCAGAAGCTGGAAGAGAAAAAGTGCTGGGGGAAACAGATTTCCTGGCTGCTGTAGCAGCAGGAGCAGTTGCAGGAGTAGTGGCCAAGTGGGAGCCCACAGGCTTTATATTATCCCCTTATGAGCTGCCAGGTAGACAGCACAACAAAGTCATATACAGGTCCTGATATCCTGTACTGAGAGGCCTTTGCCTATAATTGATACTTAGTGCTCATAAAACATTTTTCATCCTCACAATTTCTATATATTTATAAATCATTTAAATTGTATTAAACATTTTATCCTGCTCCACTGGTCAGTCTCAACTACCTGATATCATGAATTGTATACTCCTTATGAAAAGGATTGACTCTATTTGTGTCTCACGCTGTGCTATGCAAACTATCATTTTAATAACCAGAACTCCCATTTCTGAATGGTAAAACCAAGACACAAGAAGACTGAGTAGTGTGGACAAGGTCACTCAGCACACCTATAGCAGAAACGAGGACAGCCTGACTTCTAGAGCAAATTGCAGTAGAAGAATTGCCCTTCTACTCTCTGCTGAATCCTTTCCTAAGGACTCCAATACTGATAAATGCTAAATTTATTATAAGGGGTATAGGTTGTAGCCATGTTGACCTAAGAGCATAGACAGACAAGGTTATTTGGATAAATCTGATATTGTTTATGAGACAAACTAGAATAGTTGGAAAAATTCTTCTTAGAAAGCTTTCGAGCACAAACGCCCTTTGTCTGAGGCTGAGGAAGCATCTGCAGAATTTATTATAAGTCAGTTTATGTATCCAGACGATCTTCTCTGACAGATTTATATAATACTATACCTGGAACATTATCAAAAATAGTCCCAGTGTTAATCTTGCATTGAAAAATAGCTAATGTATCTGTTACTAGCTTCACCCATTGATTCTGTAAATCATTTTGGAGTTTCCCATTTTCACTGCTCAATACTGCCCACATTGGATATAGCTTGCTCTTTCAGCTGAATGAGTGCAAACAGCTTTCACTGTGCTGTGCTCAAAATCAACATATATATGTATGGGCAGGGCAACCTGCAGCATGCTTGCCACAAGTGACATGTGCAGCCTGTGTGGGGCACAGCAGATCAGAAAGAGGGCAGGCAGCAAAGTGGTAGATAGGGCAGGGAGCAGAAAGCAGAGCAGTTGATCAGACAGAGAAAGGAGAATTGGAGTAGCACTCAGGAACAGTGTGGGCTAATTTGTGGCAAGCCTGGCAAAAAGGTTGCTCCCAACTGGTATAAAACATCAAAATACATTAGAGAGACATAAGAGTCATTACATTTGGGATTTAGAATGGCTTCTAATATAATAATATTATAATATAATAAGCTTGACAAATTCTTTCTTACCCGCTCGAACACCTTCATAGAAATCATGGCCTCTCTGAAAGGCAAAGAAACAGGAGACAAAATAATGCATTCTATTTCTCCCTCTTTACTGGGCTCAATACTTTTACATGAAGTTTCGATACTCTATGCAAATCTACTTCCTCTTTTTTCGTCTTGCCTCCCTCTCCTTCACTTTTGATTAACTCTCTATACTTAACAACTGTGCCTGTTACTTCCTTCCCCAAGTCTGGGTTGTGCACCTTCTTTCATACTATATATCTGAAGCAAACTTCCTGGTCCACCAACAAAATGCCCTCCTCCCACCCAAATATTTTTCTAAGCTTCCTTAACATATCTCTATGTCTCTTGCCATTTGAACTGGTGTCCTGTGCATTTGGTTGACTGAATTACAGTTATGTCCTGCAAGTTCTCCCTCCATGGCATATATCCATATATTTTCTTTGTATAGGAATTTTGCAGAACCCTGGTATAAAGGATTGGTCCCTAGCTTGTAAATTCCTTAGAGCAGGCTCTTTGTCTTCAATTGATATGCAAAATACTGTGCGTGTTTAAGACATATTACAGTTAAATAATTTTGTTTCACCAGCTTCTGAAGTCCATTTGAAAGATGGGCCATTTATTATAAAACATTCCAATTCCTAAGGACACAATAAGAGAGTGATAATACACATTTTGGGAAAGAAGTGATAGTGATAGCTGCAGGTCTGAATGGGATATGCCATTAATTTCTACAGTCTACTCTATATGATAGCATTGATTCTAAATAAGACTTTCTGTAGGTGTAATGAAAAGTGACCATAGTAAGAGACTTATTGTCAGGGTTCATTCAGACAGTTAGTCAGTGACTGCTATACTGCTAAACCGAATTACTTCCACTACACTTTACCTAGGTATACTGTAATTTTAAGGTAATCGCATAGTCCCATCTATCTGTACAACATCCTTTCATATATTTATTGTAACAACACTCTTGGGAGGTTGTCCTCATTTTACAGACAGGACCCAAGGTAGAAAGAAACTGACCTGCCACAGAAAGCAAGGGATTGAACTAGGCCAGACTTAGACGAATTCCCTCACCACAGGGCCCCCTTCCTCTTAATCTTATTTTAGTGACCATGTTTCCATCCAGTTGCATAAACTGGCATAAAAAGGTTAAGAAAAATGCCAACTGGAACAGATACACCAATAAGATACTAAACATAACATTTAATTGTCAGACATATTCTCTGCTTTTATTAAGATGAAATACCAAAATCTGAGATCAGTTTATCACATCTGGAAGTTAATATGATTAGCTTCCTGCTTACCATGCATGCCTGGCTCAGTCTGTATTCCATTATTAGAACATCTTGCAGGTCCATGGAAGCCCCTTCTTGAAGCTGTCTCAAAGTCATCTTTAAGGATGTTGGTGACATTTTACTAATGGTCTGCGGATGACAATACACTTCACTTTTTACTTTACTCGATATTTAGTCAAGTAATTTTCAGAAACAAAGAAAAAATTATTTAGTGACTTTAAACAGTAAGAAACAACATTCAGCAATATTCTAGAACAGGCTTTGGCAACATATGGCCCACAGCTTGCATATGGCCTGTGCAGCCACTGGAGCTGGAGGGTTTTGCTTGTGCCTGTACCCATTCCCATGCTACGGCTGGAATGCAAGGAGCTGTGCCAGAGCCAGGCAGCTTTCAGCTGTCCCTGCAATAGTGCTGCTTCTCTCCACCCTCCCAGTTCTGGCCTGATGTGGGCCAGGTGGTTTTGCCAGCAAGCTGGGGGGTGAGGGTGGGGGGTGTTCCCTGACACTGTGCCAGGAGCTGCATCTGTTCTACCGCTGCTTCTCCCAACCCCCATGCCCTGGCTGCCTCAGGGGGTGCATCTTCCAGGCCATGGGGAGCTGGGTCGCGGCCAAGACACCTCTGCCTGCTGCTGACACAATGTCAAGGCCACCCACATTACACTGGACCAGATCTGGGTTGTTCCAGTCACCTTTGGGGCAGCTTCACTCCTTCACTTCTGAGGTTTGGTGCATGTAGAACAGGTGGAGGTGGGTGGGGGTCCTTGGCACTTAAGAGCTCTGAGGAAGTGCTGTAAACATACCATTAGATCTATAGATAAAAGGCAACAGTAAGTGTAAAGTGTTGTTGTTTTAAACCAGGGTGGTCCATCTTCTAAGCCCCTGGGGGCTACAGGCCACAACAGAAGAGCAACAGGCTGCATAGATGCTCCCTTCCCTCTCCCTACCCAACACCGCACCCTGCTCCCCGGCATGTTGCTCCATGTGGGCATCCTCTCACCACCGCACTGGGCACCCCGCACTGCCTCATGGTGCAGCCCCGGCCTCCCACTGCTGCACCGCACCCACCACCACTGCCCTGCGGGGCAAGAGGACAAAGTGGCAGCTGGAGGTGGGAGGGGAAGTCTGGCGACTCAAGGCTGCTGTTGCAGCCAGAGCAGTGGAGTGAGAGCCCAGTGGCTCAATTTAACTTTTCACAGGCCCCACATGGCCCATGGGCCACGAGTTGGACAGCTCTTTTTTAACCATAAAGGAGCAGGACTCATGAGACGGCATTTCATTTTGTTCCTTGATATAGACTAACGCTATTCAGTTTTCCAACTACAATTGTGAAGTATGGACTTATATAAAAGATTAAAATGCCTAGAGGTTGCAGTATGTTAAACATTTGTTATTTATTTACAGAGCTTTCTCAGTGTTTACAGAATCCATAGCAAGACACAATTCTTAATTACAATGTGTTTTAAAAGGAAAGACTTAATGAAGTGTCAGGAAATAACATCTCCTGATGTCTAAAGTGACTTTAGACATCTAAATTTAAATCTGTAGCTGTAACGAGAAAAATAATTGGAATCCTGGCTTTACCAGTCTTCTCTCAGGGCTAGAATTTCTATGATGTCATCCAAAAATAAATATTCATATATGCAGTTGAATTTGATGACAAGCAGTTTGTTGGAAACCTTTTTGACAAATTATTCATTAGAAAAAACTTATCCTGCAGTTACAAAATACTGTAGCCATACATTAGTCCTCCTTTAAAACCATCTTGCAAATTTTTAATAAAAGGTAACTGATATGTGGCTGTTCAGTGTGACAATGGTATAACATTGAATATATATATTTTCCACCGCAATAGCAGCCAGAATAAATGATCAGTTAACATAAGCATGAATAGTCTACTTTGTTTTTCAGGAGTATATCAAAGGATCATAGGAAAGTAGGATGGGAAGGGACTTTATGAGGTCATCTAGTCCAGCCCCCTGCTCAAGGCAGGATCATCCCTGACTAAACCAATTCCAGATGAGGTTTTTACAGACCAATCCTTGATGGTTAGATTTCTTCTTTTTGAAGAGTAAGGAGGGCTAATCTGGAGCTGTGACTTTCAATCTACAGGTCTGTAAAATAACTAATGACCCATTTCAATCAATGGAAAACTCTTCCTGACTTCAATAGGGCTTGAATTCACCATTCTTCAAGTACAGGTGCACTGGGAAAATCCTGGCATCTGTTGAAGTTGGTGGGGTTTGCCATCAGTTTTACTGGGGCCATGATTTTGCAGGCATAATGCAAAGAACTAAAATAAATTAACTTTGATTTGTTCATTGGTATTGAGGAATAAATACCAATAAAATATTTTTGTGCTTCAGGTGCAGAGGGGCGTATATCTGTAGGTATGTGTAGTATATAGTACATATATTACATATGTAATGTAGAGTGTGTGTGTGTATAAGCATGTGTTATAAATGAGCATAACTGAAAAAATCTAACAGAGGATTTTTTTGTTTGAAAGTATTAAGCTATTGATGTTAATAGGATGGAATTAATAGCATAGGCTGTGACCCAAGTAGGCAGTGGTTGTATGAGCTGCCTTATACCACTGGTATTAAGAGAGGTCTCGTAAGGTCCCAATTATTTCAGAAGAATAACCACTGCATTTTACTTTGCTCTCTTGTTGTTTTTCCATAAAAACCCTACTAGTTTCTTTCAGATGAATATGCTTGTTTAGATGAATTGGTGCCTCCTGTCTGTTCTAAGGACATATGCAACTTTGGGCCTGTATTTCAGGCTTATTAACTCACCATATATTGTTTTCCTGCTACAACTATCTTGGGTTTATTGCTTTACTTATCTGGGAGGATGAATAGCTTAAAAAATATGAACAGCTTACAAAAGACCGCATATTATTCATTCGTATAGGGAAGTGAAGACTGTCTAGCTTGAACTCAGTTAAACCTAACATGAATTAAAAAAGGGAGTAGTTTGGTTAAAGAAATTACTTTTCAGTTGCTCTTAATCTGGTAGGCCCTTTTCATTTCTGGTACTCCTCTATGGAACATAATTAGGAGTATCGGGATTAGAAAGATGGAGAGCTCTCTCCTTTACTTCCGAAGCTCTTAGAAGAAGAAATCCCGCAAACCCTCCTCTTGGAACTCCCCAAATGCTGCAGTTGAATGGGATGCTGCATATGAGAAACTTTCTTAGCAACTAATATCTGCCTCTGAGATAGAACAGTTTCTCCCCCTCCTAATGCAACCCATTGCTTTTCTTTGTTTGTTTCCCCCAAACTGATCCCCTCCTCCTCCTTGCACAATCAGTTTATTTATAGATAGGCTGGTGAGTCATTTTTCTGCATTGCACCCACCCTGGATGCTGTTTTTTCTTTTCCTGTTCTTTTTTTTCTTCCACTTGATTTATAGCAGTGCCCCTCTACCTCCAGCCTTTCTGATTTTTCCATATCAGGCAGCTGCTGTGTGTACTAGATTAGTAAACTGCTGTTCTCTGAACATTCCTGCTCCAGTGCTCTCTATCCACAATACACTGGGTTTGCATACAGCATTTGGCCTGGGCCCAGCTGAGACTTTAAGACCAGACAATGTATCACCCAACAAATGGGCAGAGGGAACTGGGGAAGTTGTGCTGTTATCTGGTCTACCAAGGTAGCTAGCAGCAGGTGGTATTTGCTAGAACTCAGGGTACAGTTTAAGTCAGTATTTATTCTTTCCAAAGGAGTTTCTCCATCAAACCAGCTGCCAGACTCATGCAAAACGGCATGGTAAAACTTGAAGCACTAGTTGTGATTACAGGACCTACTGTTTGCACAGCAGCTGCAAGTTGTTAGTAGACATAAGTAAACAAGCAAAAATGGGTCAACTGCTGTCTGGAGAGAGAGGGAGAGAAATCCATGTGATTGCAAGCCAGAAAAATTGTTGATGACTGGAAATCTGCCATTTCAGCTTTCAGGTTAAGAGTTTGATGTCCTTGTTGGAAATAATGTGAATAGGTAAATCTTACCATCTGCCACTTCTGGCTGAAGTGGCAGTGGATCGCCTACAAATTGGAGCACTCTCATAGTGGGAATGAGGAAGCTTTTAGTCATTCTTGTAGAAAAAAAATCTTAGTTAAGTTGAAAAATAAAACATTTTTTTTCAGATTAATAATTTTCATGCTTCTGCTCTTTCTCAAAATACATTTCAGAGTTCAGTTCTATTTTCTTGACTATGGTTTTCATCTCTGGCATGCTGTCTTACAATCACAGACTTGTTGGAAGTGTTAGGCTCTTGGAATTTGTTCTCTTATTTACAGTGACAGGATGCGGTCTTTCATTTTGGTTTGTAAAGTCAAAAAACTTCATAAAAATCTGATCTTTATAAATACAGAGCCACCTAACAGAACTGCCATTCTTAATCTCAAGTACTTGTGGTTAGACTGCCTGGCTGCACAAAGTGGCAGGGTACCGAGGTCACCTAGCTGGAGCACTTCACCAACTCCAGGGGAAGGAATTCTCTTCCCATTTTAAGGAGAAAAAAAAAGAATAGCTGCTGCACTAGAAAACAGGCAGTAGGAGAAAAATAAGAGATTAAGGAGCAGTGGAACAATTTTAAGGACACTTGGAAGCTTTTTGGAGACTGCATTTGCAAAACAGATGCTAGGACTTAGAAATGTTGTGTTGTGTGTATGCTGTTGTCATGACTGAACTAGACTTGTGTAATGATACATACACAATAGAGTGGTTGTCTTCTATTTGACCTTATTTAAAATTTATTTTTAAATCTGATTATCTTTTGATGGGGGCAGAGCTGACCCTAGTGGGGTAATGATACCTTAACACTGCACAGGGCCATGGTTTCCCCACAAAGGGGGGAGGGTTCTCTGCGCTTCTCCATGCTTTTTCCGTGGTATGGGGCTGAACTGCCAGCTCCAGGTGTGCCCCATAGGAGTGGCTGTGGCTGCGGGCACTCCACCATGCCCCCACAAAGTGCAGGGCCCAGGGCAGCCACCCCAATTTGCCATACCCTAGGATGGGTCTGATGGGGGGTGAGATTTTTTTTTTCCCTCAGGAATTTGTTCATGAGATCCCATTGAGATCCTCAGGTAGTGATGACCAGTTTATGACAGTGACCTCAGGATACTGGGAACCACTCAATGGGTAGTCCATGCTCCAAAGAATTTGCAGAGATCACAAGGGAGGAGGTAAGATGAACAGTGCTGTCAAACACTGAAGTAGAAAAGTGAAGCCACTGGCCCAAAGTCACACAGTGAATCAGTGGCCAAATTGAAAAAAAAAAAACCCCGAGCTCCTAAGTTCTAGCTCCAATTTATTCAACTAAATGACAGCTGCAACTAAGACATCACTAACCGGTTATCATTATGAAATATATAGCATGAAAGGAACTATCATAACTTTTCCTTCCTCTCATCCACGCTACAGGATCCAATGGGCTTTTTGCCATCCACCCATTTTTACAGTGAAGGAGAAAAAAGTTTTTTATTTCATTTTTACAAAGTATATGAGCAAGATCTGGGTGCTGCCAATTGATAATGACTAGAAAGTTGTTTTGGAAAAGCCATGGGTAGATAATGGACTGAGAACTATTAAGTAAGTGTCTGGAGATTTGTGCTCTCCCAAAGTCTGAACACATTGCTGCATTTTCCCTACAGTTTTTTATTATCACTACTCTTGCCCTAAGAGCAAATTATGACAAGCATTAGCACAGTGACAAAATGAAATGATCTTTTATTTATAGCAACAGGGAATAGTCTTAATGAGTGCCTTCATGAATATTAGATACACAATTTCTGTTCAAATCATTTGACACCCATTCTTTTCTTCTTAAATAGATATACTATACAAGACCATTAGAAATCTGTTAGAAATAAGTTAGACTGTGTTGAACATGGTCTGCACATGTTCTGCAAAAGATTTTGGAATATCTGAGGGTTAATCAAGCAAACTCATTCATAAAGCATAAAAACACACTAAGTGTTCTTAGACTATTTTATCTTTCCAATGTAATTTTATACAAATGTGTTTAACCCATTCTCTTCTATTTAAAACAGAATATCTTTAACCTTTATTCCCTATAATCTTGTATTCCTTCTTTGACATCTTCCTTAATGAGTTTGCAATACCCATATATTCTTTCCCTTTCCCCTGGACAGTTTGGAACTCCCTTGAGTGAGCTATCTCCTTTTTTCCTTCTTTCCTAAACTCCCATGCAAGATACATTTCTTACAGCAGCATGCACAGAACCTGTGTAGTCATGGCTAGCCTTGCTCCCAGTACTCAAGCTCAATCGTCTTTCTATGATGTTCTGCAGCTTGCAGTACAGACATATCCATCTGTCTGAGTTCTTGCATGGACACTCATAACTCCTGTACCGAACCTCTTCACCAAAGTATTTGAGAGCCAGTTAACTGAGCTCCTCTATTGGCAAAGTAACCAAACAGGTGGGCACTTTCATCTCTGCAAGGATGAAAACTTATTTCTTAAAGGATAGAATAGGTACAGGCTCTGCTGCTTGTTCTCGTCTTCTGAATTGGTTCTTGCACCGTGCTTACTGGCACAGAACCTGTATACTCCTCTCCTCCCCAAGCCCTACCTCGACTGCCTATAAGTGCTCCTCTTTCCCAAAATGGACCCATCACAGGCTCCAAGGGGGAAAGCAGTTCTCCTGCTAATGATGATGAATGATGCACCTTCTTCCACTCTGTGGAAGGCCACTGAAGCAGAGTCTCAACTCCATTGTCCCACTCTACTACCAGCAGTTGAAAAGGAGAAACAACTGACAGCAACTGCAGAGAAGGGATAGCAGCACCAAGAGATCCAAAATGATGGTAAGTACGTACCTACAATAGTCATGGACAGGGGAATGGGTGGAGGAGAGAAAAAGGAGGGTAACAGGATACTGTAAGCAGGCATGGGAAGGACAGACCATGCATATATACAGAAACCAAATTTTTATTAAGGCCTAAAGCAGATAAATTTACTGGCATTTCCATTCTCAATACTCAAAAGGAGGCATAAACCCCCTTTGGATGCATGACTGTATGTAGGGACAAACAGTCAGCTGCGTAACTGTAGGATGCAGGCTGCCTGTGATGGGTATGTGGAGAAGTTGCAGGTACAAGTGGCTGAGGCAGGTATAAAGAGAATGAGGAGAAGGAGGATGGAAACAGAAAATAAAAGAAGACAGTTAGAAGGAGATACGATTTGACTCCTAAGGCATGGCAGGTAAAAGTGCAGGCTGGGAATAGATTGACCCCTGGACACTCACCAGAACTGGCAGAGAGGAAGCAAACCATTTCATACTTGTTTCAGAAGCCTGTTCACTCACCCATAGAGCTTTAGTTTCTTTTTAGCCTTGAGCAATTAGATATTTGGGGCCTAATCTAACACCCACCAGAAACAATGAAAGCTTTCACAGGAAGAACGATGCCGAGTAACTAAAGGTGCACAAACATGAGCAGGCTTAGTCTGAAGGCCAGATCCTATGTGGAGGTCAGTGCATGGGACTAGGTTCAAGTGCAATCCAGTGCACTGGCATGACATCTGGCCTTGGAGAAACCCCATGTACTATGATGATCCTATGCTATCTGGTGCATGGGGACGTGTCATCCAGACCATCCTCATGGGTCCAAAAAATCTGGCAGCGAAGGAGCAGCAGCATTAATTGCTACAGCTTCAAGAGCTACAACAGTTTCTGGGCCTGTGGGGAACCCCGTAGGCTGGGTAACACAGCTCTGTGGGCCAGAGATAAGTACCACTGACCCATAACATTAAAAAAAAAAAAAAAAAAAAAAATCTTTTAACAAGCAGCATACACAAATTAGCAGATCTAATAGGGCGGGTAAGCTCCATTGACACTCTTTAAGGGCAGCATTCCTTTGGAACAGTGAATTACTTATAATAAAGTAATAAAGCCATCCTAAATGCATGCCAAAAAAGCCTATAGACCCCATATATACATGCGTACATACACATACTCCCCCCTTCCTCCTAGTAGGGTCATCTAGTTGGTTTTTGGTTTGTATATTTGCATGTGTTTATAAACCACTATGTCAACAATTATGACTAAATCTGGACAAGTCATGGTTAAAAGCCAAATGATGTAACAAACACAAATGATTAACTATCCAACTGTGCTTTTCTGTCTTATGTCTCCACCTGTGATTTGACCAACGACATTAACTGCACAATTCTGATGCATGTAGATATTGCTATATTTAATACAGGTATTTTCCCTAAAACAATAAACCTGGCTTGCAGGATTCTCTCTCCCACCCCATTTGACTCCACTTACTCTTCTAACCTTCCTTCACTGGTTACCAGGCAACTTTAACCAGAGTGCTGTGAATAAAGGCTGAACTGACTACTGTCTTATACAAAACAGGAGTAGTTTTTCCACTATTCCATTTTCTAGGTGTGGAGTTTTGAGGGATTTTGGTACAAGGAAAGCAATATTATTAACATTCTGGAGTTTGCAAAGACCTAACAGACAACACAGATTACTGGAGTCAAAGGATGGGGGAGGATACATCCTGACCCTCTTGGTATCAATGCCAACAAGTCTTCTAACTTAAAGGGGATCAGATTTTCACATTACATTGCAACATTTTAAATCTAGACTTTCAGCACCCTACTCTTGTACATAAATAATGTGCGACAAATAAAACGCTCTCCCTCTATTGTGGTTCTTTTTGGCAGTAAAAGTTTCACCCAAAAAGTTCTCATCCAATTTCTCTACAAACCTGAAAGTTTCCATTTCTCAAAAGCAAGGGGAGAAGCAGCATAACACTGTCTCTAGCTCACTGCTCCACCACTTTATCTTGGAGAGATCACCAAGGAAAAAAGAAGAAATATCACACACTTTCTAGACTCCTGTTGTTTCTGCTAGGCCTGCCAGGAGAGGTATCAGCTAATGCTGACAGAGATGGTGTTTTCCAAGTTGTATACTTAGAGATGCACAAGCTCTAGGGTCAGAGGCAATATCTTTTATTAGACCAACTAAACAGTAGCAAAAAACCTCCTTTCCTTTGCAAGCTTTCAGGCGCATATACCCTTCATCAGGCTGAGGAGAATTAAAAGATTATAGAAATCCCCATAGGTAGAATATAAACTCCATTTTGTACAGGGGAGGAAGAGGCTAGGAGTTTATTCCATGGAAGATGTTGTATGTTAGCCATTTGAAAAAGTAAACTTCATTGCTAACAAGAAAGACAGATTTTTTTTCACCTCCCTGGCTGCCTCTAAAATCAGACACCTCCAAGGAAGAAGACAATCTAATCTGCACATCACAAGGCAGGATTCTCACAAAAGAACTCTCAGATGATACCCAGGGGAATAAACTTCCCACCTCTTCCTTCTCTGTGCAAATGGAATTTATTTTCTACCTAGGAAGACTTTTACAATCTTTGAATTCTCCTCAGCCTGATGAAGGAATATTTTTGCTACTATTTAATTGGTCTAATAAAAGATACCATGACCCAAGAGCTTTATGTTTCTCTTTTTCTCAGACCAACATGGCTACAAATAGATCCTCTATTATACTGACTCACTTGAAACTGACTCGTGTTACAAAAGATACCAGGTAGCCATTAACTGGTAATGACTTTTGGTTTTAAATTGGCCTGATGTGTATCTGAATGTCTCACATACTACTAATTCCCTAAACTATTCACTAGGCCTTCAAACTATGATTTCTGATATCCCACTAGGCCCTGGAATCTAATTTTTCCTGGTACTTGAGAGACCCCAAGGTGAATCGTGTTGACAAGACTTATTGTCAAAACCTTTCTTATTCCTGTTTCTGTACAAAAAACTCAAAACAACAGAAGGGAAAACTAGATCTGATCCTGCAAAAATTTACACTTTGCTGCTTCTGAGCAATTCAACTGAAATCAATAGGATTAGGTACAGCCTTCCTGCACAAATAAAAAATATATGCAAATTGATACATTTTGAGGACATTTGTCCCTGGAAAAGTCATGGAGTTGGTCCTCAAGGAATCCATTTCTAGCACTTGGAGAAGGTGATTAGGAACAGTCAGCATAGATTCACCAAGGGCAAGCCATGCCTTCTATGAGATGACTGGCTTTGTGGATGTGACGGAAGCAGTGATGTACCTTGATTTTAGAAAAACTTTTGATACGGTCTTTCACAACATTCTCACAAGCAAACTGAAAAAGTATGAATTAGATGATTGGACTTTAGGGTGGACAGAAAACTAGGTGGATTGTGGGGCTCAATGTCTAGTTGGCAGCTAGTATCAAGTGGAATGCCTCAGGGGTTGATCCTGGGGCTGGTTTTGTTCAATATCTTCATCAATGATCTGCAAAGTGGGTTGGGTTGGATTGCACCCTCAGTAAGTCTGTGGAATACACCAACCTGGGGGGAATAGCAGATACAGTGATATGTAGGGCTAGGATTCAGAGAGACTTTAACAAATCGGAGAATTGGACCAAAGAAATCTCATGAAGTTCAGTAAGGAGAAGTGTAAAGTCCTCCACCTGGGATGGAACAATCCCATGGCCTGGTACAGTCTGGGGAGCAACTGACAAGCAGCAGCTCTGCAGAAAAGGATGCAGGGGACACAGTGGACAATCAGCTGAATATAAGCCAACAGTGTACCCTTGCTGCAAAGAAAGCTAATGGCATACTGGGGTGCCTTGGTAGGAGTACTGCCAGCAGATTGAGGGAAGTGATTATTCCCCTCTGTTCAGCACCAGTGAGGCAACATCTGGACTACTGTGTTCAGTTTTGGGCCTCCCACTACAGAAAGGATGTAAGCAAATCGGAGACAGTCCAGGAGAGGACAAGAAAAGTGGTTAGGGGGCTGGGAGACATGACCTATTTAGTCTGGAAAAGAGAAAACTATGGGGGGATTTAACAGAAGTGTCCAACTACCTGAAAGGTGGTTAAAGAGAGGATGGAGGTAGACTGTTCTCAGTGGTAGCAGATGACAGAACAAGGAGCAATCATCTCAAGTTGCAACAAGGGAAGTTTAGGTTAGATAGTAGGAAAAATGCTCTCACCACAAGGGTAGTAAAGCACTGAAACAGGCTACCTAGAGATTGTGAAATCTCCAACCTTAGAAGTTTTTGAGACCCAGCTAGATAAAGCCTTGGCTGGGATGATTTAGTTGGGGATGGTCCTGCTTTGAGCAGAGGGTGGACTAGGTGACCTCCTGAGGTCCCTTCCAACCCTAGTTTTCTGTGACAGAGGGAACGTTATGATTATGTATTCTAAACTCCTATATAAACATAGGCCCTATGCTCTCTCCCAGTAATCATTACATCAAGTCAAGAGTTCAAGGATCTGTCACCAACCACCCACAGGAATAAATAAATTAGCTGACACAATGTACTATCAAATCCACAAACTAGAGAAAGTATTTCCCACTAATTACTTTTAAAGTCACTACCAGACAGGTTACTCACACACAGGAGGGATCTGTAGATGCAAGCAGATAACACTACATAATTTCATGTTAGTTTAATTCTTCAGTTTACCTCCATACCCAGGAGGACCAGAAACTTAATTGTTGTTTTTACATTGAAGAGCAGATTCTGCAGCACAAATTCTGGTGCACAGCACGATATACTCTTCAATCAACTTAGCAGTTAGGAATCATAACATAGATAATGCCTCATGACCACATTCCAATATGGTCCAGTGTTCAAATGAAGATTAAAAGACATGCTGTACATTAGCCCAAGAGCAGGATTTCTTCCATTAATTGCAACTTTAAGCTGGCATCAGAATTTTGCTAGAGAAAAGCATGTGCCCTAACGAACTCTGGAAAATGTTTGAAACAACCTTTTACAAGTCAGCAGTGTACTTATACTTTGAGGGAAAAATGAAAGAAAATACATTAAGAAACATTGCTTCTTTCTGACTAATGGAGTCAGAAGCATACAGCTGAATTAATATAATAAGAATGTGCTTTTGTAAGTAGTAGTTACTTCCAAAATTCAACACTGTGGTTAAAACTAAGCAGCACCTCCTAATGGTGAATATTACCATAGGAAAACAGTTTGCTGTTTCCCCAAGGGAGCATTTGAAAAAAAAGGCTGGCTTGGCACTTTTAGCATCTAGAGCAACAAAATAAGAAATTACCAAAGAAACTTCCATCACAAGCACACCTTAGAATAAAGCGAAGGAATAATATGTGGTCAGTAGTAGGTGTGTTTGGAGAATGTAGAGAATGATACAATATTACAACAGTTATAAAGATGGAGGCTCATCCTGAAAGTTACACAGGTGCCTAACTTTACTCACATGCGACTAAAACCTACTGCCTAAATCCTATAAGCTTAAGCACTGAAGTCTACCACATCTGCTTTACAGGTAATTCTAATAACCTTAGTCAAGTTGCTGCAGACTTATACCAGTACAAGAAAGAGAGGAATTGGGTTAAACACCTTTAATCACAAAGGTAAAACATATAACTAAACATTACCTCTAGCTCCTTAAGAGCAAAAGGACCACCATCCTTCTTCAAATTCTGCATGATTTCTTCCATGCTGCTGGCTGAAAAGATACTGAAAATAAAAAAAAGTCTTATATCAGCACATATAGGGTCTAATTCACCTTCCTTTCCCATGCAAAATACCAGGCACTTGGAAAATCAGAAAGAAAATTTTCACTAGACCATTATGTTTATTCCCTACAATATTATTTGTCTACTTTGTCCAGTCTGGTCCCAAACACCTCAACCAATGAGGGTTCCTCCATTCTGCTCTGGTCAAGCCTATTAACATTCTAATAAACCTCAGTTATGAATACTGGTATCCTTTCTAAGAATAATTTACTTAACATCTACAAGGCTTATCTATGTATCCAGAATGCATCAAACACTGCAATATCATCTTCATCATTAATAATTCCCTTTAATGCTTGATGTTTATACCCTTAAAATATTTAAAGAATTCTACCTCTTCAGTTGTTTAACCAGTCTATTTTTATATTCAGCTGTTTTAGTGTTTCCTTGGGAATAAATTCTTCCATACTTTAAATCAGTGACATGATCATGACTGTTCATGGGGTTCCTGAACCAGTCAATGTTAGCCAAAGAGCTACAAAAGCAGCTAGTGAACTGTAGCAAATAAATCTGGGGTACCTGCAGTAGTTTTACCCTATTTGATACAGATAATGCATGTGTTGCATAGATCATAATTACAGGAAATATAATGCCAAAGCATGCAAGTAAAACAAGCACTCCTTTCCGCAATAATATTTTGTGCAAAATGCTACAGGTGATAAGTTGAAGAGCTACTCTCCAAGTATCATTGCTTAAATCATTTTTGTTGTTGCCCTTCCCCACCCCCAATTCAAATCCATCTCTCAACCCCTTTCTGGTGCATAAGTATCCAAAAAAAATGGTCACACATATAAATAACCTCCTCCAAATAGCCACTGGAGTTGCATATGAGAGGTAAAGATTTTTGTGGGTGGTATGTTTTATTGCAATAACTGCATGGCCAGATGGAACACTGACATGCTTTCCAGTACCATAGTACCCAACCAGAGGATTGGTACCGCAGTGCCCAAAAGCCTCTGTCCCTCTCAACTACGCAGATAGTCCAATAAAAGAAAAATGGATGGATTGTTGGGCTCAATATCTAGTTGGCAGCTGGTATTAGACTGAAGCTAGGCAATTGATTTACCAGATAAAGAATGCAGCAAGATGAGATCCGATAGTAAGTGGTGCTCAAACTGATATGCCAGCCATGCCCTATGCACTGGATAGCTGCAAAGCGGCGCCATAAACCAGAAATTTGGCAGTAGGGGAGCAGAGGCAGAATTAATTACTTAATTGACACCGCTCTTGGAACAACAAATGCTAGCCCTTCTTCCCTGCTGCCAAATTTCTGGGCCCGTGGAGAGCACCATGGGCCAGACAGCATGGCCACACAGGCCAGAATCAGCTGATAAGCAAAAGGTTGAGTACCACTGCTATAGTCTTTTCTTTCAAATAGTCTATTAAACAACAGTTTTAGCTGTTACTATATATCAACTTCACATCTCCCACACAAAAACGGTAAAGTGATAATGCCTGCTGAATACCTGTTAATCTTCTCCATGTGTTCATCAAGTATGAATTGCTTTTCCTGGTCAATTTTGCACTATTTGAAAAGGACAAATCAATATTTAATTTAGCACACTCTGAGATTGAAATATTAGGATGCACTAAAGAAAAATCTATATTAAAAGCTCAGTTAATGCTTACAGCATGTTATCACATTTAATTTCCTTTGTCATTATATGCTGAGATTTTTTAAAGTCCTATCCCATGATACAGTGATAGTTAAGAGTTACTGTATATGTTAAAGAAGATCTATAAATATATTTTGCCAGTTACAAATACAGAGGGCACTAATTCAGATATATTTTCAGAGATGTCTGAAAAGCTGTAAGAAAGGAACATAAAGATGAAGTGTATCAGATGTTTGGTTTTCTTAGGATATTTATTCAAGAGTTATGAAACTGCCATTAAAAAGTCTTATATCTAAAGCAGAAGACATGATGATTTTCTAATTTTCTATTAATATCTTGTCTTTGGAGAAGAATAAAAGCACTGGAAGGAAGGAATGAAAAAAATAAGTAGTTTCTATGAAATCTTTGAGATTTTTCTTGTTTATTTTGTGTCCCAATCTCATTCTTCTGGATGTATTTGAGTCTTCCTGCTTGTTTTGATTTATAATATTAATTACAGGACTTCTTCTAAAACTTTAAGATCAATAAATACACAATTTTCTAAAATTGGGATTAACACTGAAATTATGCTGATTTATGAACCAACTATGATTCATACAGCAGTACCCATTACTGTACTCTCTTTCTACTTCTAGTCTTTTTCACATTAATAAAACATTTAGAAGTTTGCATTATTTGCTACTCATTAAGCTGCTAGATAAGGGAACTGCATGATGTCATGCATTTGAACTAGAGTTTATAACAAAGATTTTAGACTTGCTGTTATTACAAGGTTTAAGATAAACAGATGTTTCAATGCCAATGGCAGCAGCTAAATCTCAGAAGCAGGTTCCTTGTTATTTCTGATTGCCGGTGTACAGCTTCCATTTCATTACATTTCAGCCTTGCACTTTACTCAGAATGGCAGGAAGTTTTGAGTGGAGTCCCACAGGAGTCTGTACTGGGCCCAGAGTTATTCAACATGTTTATTAAATATTTGGATACGGGAACTAGGGAACTTATTGAAAAAATCCATAGATAACATGAAACGGAAAAATTGCAACATGGACAACTGGTGCCGCCTTAGTCGGAGTTGGGCACGTGCCCCCCCTGCGACCAGATTCACTGCCTTGTAGGGGGTGTCCCCCACAGCTGATCTCACTGCCCAATGGGCAGGGGGAGGGGCCCACAGCAGAGCTCGCTGTCTGTGATCTTAGTGGATCACAGACTCAGTAAGTGTGAAGTGGGATACAGCTGCACAAAAGGCAAATGGAGTTTGGGCTGTATCAATAGGGTAATTAGGTGCAAAACATGAAAAGTGGTAGTGCCTGTTGACTTGGCACTGCTTAGGACTGACTCAACTACAGCAGTGTTTCTTAAACCATGGGTTATGACCCAAAAGTGGGTCACAAGAAAATAAGAAAGGGTCACAAACAAACTTTAAAAATGGATTCTCCTTTAAAGGCAAAAATTGTGGGAAATCAAGGCTTTTCCCTTTCAGATGTCAGAATTTCAGCCTGCAAAGGGCTGCCTGGGGCCCCCCATTCTGCTCACACACCCCACCCTGCCCCACACACTGAGGGGGTGGGCTGGCCATCAATGTTTACAAATGGGTCCTGGTACAAAAAAAGGATGAGAACCACTGATCTAGAGTATTCTGTACAGTTTTAGGCTTCATGTTCTAAAACTGACATTTGAGAAGTTAGAGATAAAGCTGGTTTGGAAGGCAAACTATACAAAGAGAAGATGAAAGAAATAGGCAAGTTCAACTTACAAAAAAGGCACTTAAGAGAAGACATGAAAGCAGTCTTCAAATATCTGAAGCTCTATCATAAAGGTGAAAGAGAATGTTCTTTCCTTCTAGTTCAAGACAGCAGGAGGTAGACCAATGACTTGAAGTTGCAGCAAACTGGTTTAGACTGGATATCAGGAAAAACATCTTTCTGGGTAGGAACAGTGAGCAGTGGCACAGACTGCCTAAGGAAGTTGTGAAATCTCCATCATTTGAGGTGTTGAAGGAGAAGTTGGAAAAGCATTGGTCATGGATGATCTAAGCATAGCTGTGCCTATGCTATATTATGGGCATTTCCCATGCTTCTGGTTGTCAGATGCAGCTGGGAAGAAATATTTTCCCCTCTTGATGCTAAATGTCGGGGAGAGGAAGGTGGGGCTCACATTCCTCAAAAGCATTGGGTGTTAGCTGCAGCCAAAACTGGGGAGTTTGATAAGGGTTTGCCAATGCTCCTGCTGGGACTAAAACTCACAGATTCCTGGCTGAACTGTTTGCCACATTTGGGCCAGGAAAGAATTTTATTCATAGAATCATAGAAGTAGGGTCAGAAGGGACCTTGTAGATCTTCAAGTCCAACTCCCTGCCTGCGAAGGAGGAAAACTGGGCTCAAATGACCCCAGCCAGGTAGGCATCAAGCCTCTTCTTAAAGACCTCCAGGGTAGGAGCCAGCACCACTTCCGTTGGACGTTAGTTCCAGATCCTAGCCGCCCTAACTGTGAAGTAGTTCTTATGGATGTCTAATCTAAACCTACTCTCCAACAACTTGTGGCCGTTATTCCTTGTTATCCCAGGGGGCGCTAGGGGAAACAAGGTCTCCCCCAAACCCT
>JAGPOW010003685.1:53148548-53188979 GCA_030014935.1 Caiman crocodilus
ATCTAAACCTACTCTCCAACAACTTGTGGCCGTTATTCCTTGTTATCCCAGGGGGCGCTAGGGGAAACAAGGTCTCCCCCAAACCCTTCTGGTCCCCCCTAGTGAGTTTACAGACAGTCACCAAGTCCCCCCTCAGCCTTCTCTTGTGAAGGCTGAAGAGGTTCAGGTCCCATAGCCTCTCATTGTAGGGTCTGCCCTGCTGCCCCCAGATCATGTGGGTGGCCCTCCTCTGGACCCTCACAATGCAGTCCACATCCCTGATGAAGTGGGGTGCCCAGAACTGGACACAGTACTCCAGGTATGGCCTGACCAGTGTTGCGTAGAGGGGGGAGGATCACTTCCTTGGCCCCACTTGAGCTGCACCTGTGGATGTACAATAAGTCCGGTTAGCCCTGCCAACCGTGACCTCGCATTGTTGGCCCATGTTCATCTTGGAGTCACTAGCGACTCCAAGATCCCTTTCTGCTTCCGTGCTCTCAAGAAGGGAGTTTTCCATCTTGTATGTGTGCTGCTGGTTACCACTGCCGCTGCACTTGTCTGATTGAAACACATCCTGTTTTTGTTCAATGAGGTCAGATAAGTACAGATTGCACGGGGAGGGTTGCCTTCCTTTGTGGTGGGGGAATAGCCATCTTCCTTGCATCTTCCGAGCATATTTTAACAACAGGACATCAACCAGCATTGTCCCTCTGCTTTACCTATGGCAGGTTAGAGTGCTATGCTTTGGGAGTGGCAGAATTACCTGTCAACACAGATTTGGGGATGGTTTGGAAGGGGATGTTCCTGCCTCAAGAAAGGGGTTTGACTAGATGACCTCTAGAGGTCCCTTCCAGCTCTGCTTTTCTGTGATTCTATACTGCAACATGTAATCTTTCTTGGCTTGTAATTTTCTATTGTTCTGAAGCCATTCAGTAACATTAGGCAAGTTAATTTCTTCCACTTATTTTTCCACTGAACATTCTCACAAATACTTAGAGTAAAACAGATACCAAACCACCTGGGAATTTCCTATTCATTTGAAAGAATACTGCAAATCTTACTAGAAAATTGTAGAATACTGAACAAATTGAACTCAAATTATTGAACCATTTTTAAATGCATACAAAGTACTACAAGACTATCTGACAGATACTTGCTGTGTGATATGAATGGAGTAACATTCACCTTCTAAAGTCATTATGAAAAAATTATGAGTTTGAATTTTGGGGAAGTAACAGGATATCTTTCGAAAAAATAAAACATGCAGAATTTAGTCATAACAAGCACAAACTGTTTTAATGATGCTTGGTAATATTTGCCAGACTTGGCCTTAAGACAGCAGACAATTGATTGCTGTGCCTCTTGGTCAATTAAATACTTGAAGATTAAATCACATTTGCTAGAAACCTGAAATTCCAGATCCCGTGGAGACTTCCCAGTCTCCACACGGTGTTACACTGTCACTCCCTTTGGCTAATGGCTGTGTCCCTTTTCTTTGCACAAGCAATGCTGGGGGGAAAAAAAAAAAATCACATTCTGTTTGCATTTTTGTATAGCAAACAAGCTAGAATTTAAGAGTTTTGGTATTCAACTGTTGATGCTAGTAGATGAGAAAAAAGAATCCAAATAATTAGTCTAATTCCATTATTCAAAGTGAAGAAAGGGCAAAAAATAAAACATAGAAAAACAGATTTTAAAATTATAAAACAAAATCTTTTACTTCTAACATTATTAACACTTTGCAATAATGCACAGAGGCTAGCTGAGGTGCATTATAAGCATATTGCAAAGTTATTTATAACATAGATAGGAACATCTTTACTTACATACACTTGAAGGGAAAATCCCAAACCTTATTAATTAAACCTTGTAGTTAGCCAGTCTATTACCTTTACATGATAGGAGTTCAATAGTTCTGCAACATTTTCTTTTGAAGGTGATTTCAGTGCTGTCAAGTCTCTTTCCAGAGCAGGCAGCTAGCAAAAAAAAGAGTCATTTAATAGACAAATAAAATACTGTGCTTGGACTGCTACTACTTTTAGTACTAAACAATTATGAACTAAAGTCTCTTGGCCTGATGTAAGGAGGTGCTATGCACCTCCTACAATGGGATCAGCAGCTATTTAGCACCTGTGAAAAAATAAGCCATGTGGATTGACTTATGCCTGCAATATGCAGCACAGCACCTCAGAAAAAGATGGAAGTAAGAAACTACCGTCTCCCATGGTGGGGAGCCTGGCTACTGTGCTAACCTAACTCAGCATGCAAGAACCTCAACATCTTGACAGCTCCAACAATAGTCATGGTCTCATTCTCTCCTCAACTACTTTGCAAAGGATATAACCTACCTGACGGATAATAATGTGTCATAAATCCAATGTCTATATTTAGTTGATGATTTTTAGTATCCACGAAGTTGATGAAGTGGAGTTCATAGGCTCATCTATGAACTCCATTACCTGATATCTGACTCCCCAGGTACCTCCTCAACTATTCACCCTCTTCTCTCCCCACACGCAGCCTGTCTCTTACCCATTGACTTCTCAATCTACATTTTCACTGACTACTTGTCTTGTATGCATACCAGCCCAGCCTCTGGCTTCTTTACTTTCAATTCCACCCAGGAAGAGCACACACCAACTGCTGTAACTTCCTCAGCCTGACAAAGGTTTTTGAACCTGAAAGCTTGCTTAAAATTTTATTTTCCAACTACTTAAGTTGGTCTAATAAAAGATATCAAATTCACCCAACTAACCTTGTCTGCCTATGTCTTTAGACCAACATGGCTACAACCTACATCACTTATGTAAGGCATTTGTGGGATCGGGATCCACGTATATTACAATACAGATCAAAAAAGTATTTACTATTTTTACTTTTAACAACCTCCTAAGCACAGCTTTCCAAATGGGATTTAGAGTCAGCAACTGCTTCAGCTTGTATCACCTATTCTTGGCTCTCACAAGAATTCATGCATGGTCTTAAAACATGTTTTTTTGTAGGGGTAAAAGATAAGTAGACTCTAATAGGCCATTTTAGTAAATTTAATTCTTACAGAGAGTTACCATTATCCAGAGTACTAATGCAATAACTCAATTAATTTGGGTATCAAATTATTTCGTGATTTGCTTACAAGAACACATGCCTGCAAGACAGCACGCACCCACACACCACATGCTTCACTGGGAAACACATGCAACAAGGTGAAACATTATATATACGCTGTCAGGCAGTACACTCTATATGGTGAAAAATAAGCTGTTGGAGTTCTTCAGTGTGTTTCTGGCCTAGAAGGACTGTGGAGTTTGAGAAGTTTTGTGGATAGCACCAAAGCTCGTTTGTAGAAAGTTATACTTGGGATAATTTGCTGAGAAACAGAAGAGGAAGCTAGGTCTTTAAGATAATCCTGTACTTATTTTCGGTGATACTATGGCTCCTCATGAATTGTAAGGCACTTGAGTCTTTCAAAGGGCCAAAAACTACATTCAGAAAGTTTGCATTATAAATAAAGTCACTTCATTTAAGTGTTCAGCTGTGCACACACTTTTTATACACTGAGATAGACAGACACTTTTTACTTTAAGGATGGGCTTCAACAATGAGTAGTATTAAAGTAGTTTGGATACTCTGGCAAGGAAGAACTGCATATTGTATTTACTCAAATACAAGACAGCCCCAATTATGAGACGACCCCCCAATAATTAGATTCTATAGATCGAAAATTTATACTTTTGTTAACATTTTCCAAGTGTGGAATCTGCTCATTGGTATTTGCCATGATTTTGTCCCTGTCCAACTGCTACAGCAGGGAAAATAAGTCTAGGGGTCAGCAACATTTTTGGGCAGAGTGCCAAAAACACCCATGACCTTGACTTGTAAGCTGTTTGTGTGCCTGGGGCAGATCGTTGGGGAGCCACAAGGTGCCCGTTCCTTGTTGAGGCAGTGCAGCCCAGGCCCCTTCCCTGGCATCTGCCCTGAGGCATATGTGCCAAGCAAAATGCCTTCAAGTGCCACATTCTGGCATCCATGCCAAGGGTTGCCTACCCCTGGTCTAGGGGGTCAGGTAGTCCCCCTTACCCTACCCCACCCCACAACTTTCTCCCTGTTCTGTCACTTTGCTCTCCCTGAACTCATGAAAGAGAGGGGTATGATTTCCTTATAGGCAAATTACTATAGGTAAGACCAGATGAACCATAGACTTGGTTCATCCAGAATTAAGGCACTATTCTTTTTTGAAACTGCTGCAAGTTTTAGCAAAGGTACTCCATAAACATACTTTTAAGGAACATTTTTGTATTTGCTTATACATAGTACAAACTATACGTGATATTAGTTCAAAGCCAAAAGGCTCATGATTTACTATATAATTCAATCAGGCGGGGCTCCAGCAAAGTTAACAATGTTTCAAGCTATGGTGACCCCACAGCTCAGCACTACTCAGTATATGTAAATGTACTCCAGATATACCCCCTTCCCGCCCAAAGGATTCATGCATTAATCAGCCCCCCAACCTAACTGCAACCAGGTATTCTTGGCACAAGTCCTGGGATCCTCCAAAAATGTATACACAGATGAGGTGCAGGGCAACCTGTTTTACCTCAAACTCATGGAGGGCAGGGTGACACTAATATGCAACAGGTTGAGGGGGCAACAAAAGCATTCTAGATGAACTGTTTGAGGCCCCATTTGGTGATGTTTGCCAGACACTTATGGATGGTGAAAAAACAGGATTCACTGGAAATGAGAAAGCAAGGTGCATCTCAGCAACAGAAATGAAAACTAAATCGAAATGTAAGCTACGTGGTGACTCACCATAATTTAAAATGAGTCAGCACTGAGGGGGACTGCATGTGACAGGCGCTAGCATATATTTTATTCAGATAGGTTACACTAATCCAGTGTTTCTCAACCTTTTAAGTAGCAAGTACCACCTAACGTCTAAAAATTTTAACAAGTATCCCAACTCTCAATTTTCCAGGGGATTTTATATTTACAGACTAATGCGTGCCATATGTTGGAAGAAGGGCTGTGTATATAAGGCCATGATGTCTGATCTGGTGTGGGTACAGTGGCCACCTTTTACACCAGGGGTGCACAACTCAAGTATGTACCTGGGCTAGAGATGATGTTGGCCAAAGCAAGGAGGGCTGAATGCCAAATTATTACTGGGGAATTTAAAGTGTTGTGCAATGCGTGCCCCACCAATTTTTTTGCCATAGTTTTGAGAGGAGAAGAGGACAAGAGAGAGAGTGTGGGGGTACCCATGTACCCCCTGCCTGTGTCTCATGTACTCTCAGAGGTACGCATACCCCAGGTTGAGAAACTATGCACTAATCTATCCTTATAGGTATCAGTATGTTTATCCCATATGGCTCATATGTAAGGACCTACTGAAATAGAGGCAGCAGACGAGTAACTTTGCAGACTGATCTCAGCCACCATTTTTGTAGGCTTATTATGGTGAGGCCCTGCCCAATGATTGGCCAATAGGATGCCTTTTGGGTGGCCCACTCCTCACTGCTGATTGGCAGATGGGCAGGGACACACGAAAGTGGAGGAAGAGGGTGGCAGCCATCTTGGATGTTCCCCTTCATGATGGCAGCTTCCTTTCCTGCCTCCCCCTCATCCCTGCCCCAGTGGACTGCAAGGCTGGGCAATGGGGAGCCAACATTTTACTTTTTAGAATTTTTTTTCCCCAGCCATTCCGTACCCAATTGCAGAAACTACAGTTTTTTTGCAATGTTCATGGGAACCACTGGTTTTCATGGTTTCTATGAAAAATCATGAAATCACAATTTGAGTAGATCCCTAGGCATGTGTTTTGTAGTCATTCTCCATATTGGCTACATTTGAATCAAGTTCAAAGTTGGTCTCTATTACTGAGCACATGATGCCTTTAGCAGCAGTTTAATAAACTCATTAAATACATTGTCTGTTTTCTTGTATGATGATGGGGGGGGAAACCTTGCTTTGTATTTGAGTAAATATAGTAATTAAAAATAAATCAAATTATTCTGTAATATTTGCACAGAAAGGAAATACAGCCTCAAGCAAATAGGACTGTGACAATGTGTATTGCTATTATATTATATATCTGTAGAAGAACTTACATTTTTATTAAGGCAGATCCTTTCAAACAGCCTGTTCTACTGCCCCTAAAGCCAATGAGAACCTTTTCACTGACTTTAGTCAGGCTGCAGGTGCAGTAAAAGGACAGAAAGGAAAAAATAAGATAAGATGGAACTTGTTCTAAAGAAACAGTCTGAAGATTTTGACTTTAATATTCCTTTCAGGGAAAGAGCTTCTCTACTTCTGAAAATTATGCAAGATAAGTTAAAGGTGTAAATTTAAACTGCTCCGATTATACTGCTAAAATGCTCTGTGTGGGCACATTTATTTCAGTTTGAATGACTTTTCCCAGATTGGCTTTTTTGCTTTAAAAGTGGATTAAATTAAACTGGAAGAAAAAAGCTAGCCCCATCCTTGAATACGAGGGCTGAAACAAGGAATTCTACTGATACAGCCGTACTACTTTACCTATACAGCTATAATAGGTAAATCATACCCATGTAAATAAACCTTCAGACATTTCATGGAGGTGAAAGAAAAAAAGCTATCTTTCTTGTAGCAGACAAGTGTTTGATTCAGACTCCGGTATAACTTACATATGGGCAAATCAGGAAGAATGCTGTTGAAGTCAAAGGAATTACAAGTGTAAAACTAGTTAAAATCAGAATCTACTCCTGCAATTTTTTATATCGTGATTTTTACAAGATGTATTACTAATACATATATGGAATATATATGGAATTTCATATATATCATGCTATTTATTAAGTGTGTGCAAGGTGGACCCTATTTGATTCAGATTCGGCCCGAATCAGGGACAGTGATTCGATCTGTCCCTGATTTGACTGAGCCAAATCCAAATCTGACAGTTCAATGCTGATTTGGAGAATCAGCAAGTTGGACACAGACAGCTTTAAAAGTCTTTTCTATATACCTTGATGTAGAAAATACTCCCAGTCCCTTTCTGGGTCTGCCAGGGAGTGTGCTGTGGGGGGGCCTCCCCAGCTTGGCAATTGGCTGCAGGCGGATCCCAGTTGCCCGCCTCTAGGCTCAGGAGGCACCAGTCACCAAGCCATGGAGGTGCACAGGGGCCCCCGAACACACTCCCCAGCGGACCTGGAAGTGCTTCTGGTCCACTTTCGGGTCCACTACCTGCACTCCTGTGGGATGCTCCATGTGCCCCAGAATCAGAGCATTCATGAGCCACCTGCTACTTTGAGGCATGTAGAAAAAACATTTAAAGCTGTGTCTATGTCTGAATTGCTGAAACTTTCTGAATCTCTCCAAATCAATTTGGAGGGTTCCAATTCGATTTGGAGAGATTAAAGGATCCTCTGATTCGATTCAGATTTGGAGATTCAGCCACAAAATCGGGCTGAATCTCCACCAAATCGAATCAGGGACTGAAGCTTCATAGATTTCATACATTTAATAGATTTTAGGGTCGGAAGACCTATTAGATCGAGTCCGACCTCCTGCTCTGGGCAGGAAAGAGTGCTGGGGTCAGATAATCCTAGCCAGATGTCTGTCCAATCTCCTCTTAAATACCTCCAAGGAAGGGGACAGCACTGCCTTCCTTGGAAGCGTATTCCATATTTTGGCAACCCTCACTGTAAAGAATTTTTTGCTGATATCCAGTCTAAATTTGTTCTCCTCCAGTCTGTGGCCATTGTTTCTAGTTATCCTGATGAGCGCTCTGGTAAACATCGTATCCCCTATTTCCTGCTGTCCCTCCCTGATGAGTTTGTAGACTGCCACAAGATTACCTTTTAGCCTTCTCTTGCAGAGGCTGAAGAGGTTCAGGTCCCTCAACTGGTCCTTGTAGGATTTTTTATGTAGGCCTTTAAACAGACAGGTGGCCCTCCTCTGAACCCTGTGCAGCACCCAAAACTGGACTCAGTACTCCAGCTGCAGCCTGACCAATGGTGCACAGAGAGGTAGTATCACCTCCCTAGCCCTGCTTGTGACACACCTACTTCTGCAAGAAAGAGTGCAGTTAGCTTTACTTATTACTTCATCATATTGGTGACTCATGTTCAGTTTGGAGTCAACTATGACTCCAAGATCCCTTTCTGCAGTTGTGCTACTTAGAATGGGAGCACAAGTATCAAGATGGACCACTCCCAGGCTATAGGAGTGTTGATGATTCTTCCTCCCTAGGTGCAAACATGATATGTCTTTGTTAAACTGCATCCTATTCTATTCCGCCAACTTCCCCAGCCTGTCCAAATCCACCAGGATTTGCCCCTTGCTCTCTAGTTTGTGTACCTCCCCCATAGTTTGGTGTCATCTGCAAACTTCAACGGGGTGCTTTCTACTCCCTCGTCCAAGTCACTAATGAAGATATTGCACAGTACTGGTCCCATGACATAGCCTTGAGGGACTCAATTTCCCACATTTCTCCAGCTAGAAAGCAACCCATCTGGATTGCGTCCCGTAATTTTCCACCCACTGAACCGTGTAATAATCTACATTGCAACTGTTCAGTTTATTTATAAGAATTGGGTGCAACACTGTGTCAAAGGCCTTTTTCAAATTTAAGTAAATAACATCTTTGCACAGCCCTACTATTTATATTACAGCTTTGTGGACAGAACTACATTTTTCAAATGTTATGACCTAAGCCTCCTTACAAAATGTCCACTGCCAATGGCAGCAAATTAATAAGGATGGAGATAGATAGGTTATAACATTTTTGTCCTAGTGGCCTCACCTTTGCCCAACGCTGTCTTTTATCAACAGCACAAGTGTCAAGATGGACCAAGGCTAGGATGCCAACAGCTGGCAGATGCCATAATGACATTCTGGAAGCACTAGCAGTCCAGTATGAACTAGATTCATTCGTGTCTTTTTGCTTCTACTTAAAGTAAATGGGTAAATCCTAGGACTGCACAAAAAGAAAACTGTCCATTTGTTAAAAATAACTGAATATTAAATAGAATCATCAAGAAATGCACATACCAAAACTTAATCAACACCATCCTGTTTTCACTGTGGGTTACGCACTCTGACCAGTTATCAATGGTAATGGGCGACATATTTACCTTTTCTGATTCTACAAAGTGTGTAGCAATTCCTGCTTTTTGCACATCTCTTCCTTTTAACCGAAATCCTGTAAGGGCAAGGTAATAGCCAATCCTCCCTGAAAGTCTTGGCAAGAAATAGCCTCCGCCTACATCAGGGAAAAGGCCTATAATTGAAGTAAGAAAGAAAACAGTGAGGGAAAACGTCTGAAAAAGTGTTCTCCATTCAGTCTCATAACTCAGGGTTCCCTGCTACCAGGCTGTCTTTCTCCTTGGTCTGGTTCCTCTTCAATCTCAAGTTCAAGTTCCTCCTAAAAGTACACTTTTTCCTCAGTCCCTGGATGTTAGTCCACCCCTCTGGCCAGCATTCACAAACAAAATATATACCAGCCATCCACTCATGAAAGGCTTGTGGGCCAAGTGAGTGAAACTGTTTCTATATTTGTCTGTAAAACACCTAACACAAAATTAGCAAACAATCAGAACTGGCTCAACCAAAAAAGGAATAATGAAATCAATTGTGCAAATCCAAATTGAAACTACTTTTTTATCTGAAAATTCACATTGTATTTAATAAACTGTTATTAAATGTACTTTCAAATACCTCCTATATTGCAAGCTTTTGAGTAATATTCAATCTTTAATAGGGCAATATTTTGATGCCCTTCTATAAGTGGAAATGAGCATGGCAGGTTCAAGACTCTAAAGGCTTTCCTTGGCAGCTTTAAAACTAACCTGTGACTAGTAGAGAAAAACGTAATTGAACTTTCAACTTCAGTAACTGGTTCATATTTTTAAATTATTTTTAAAGAAATTGATAGAATAAATCTAGAAAATACTTTAGCTTATACTTATTTTAAAATACTGGGAAAATGATAATTCCTGTTACAGCTCAGACATCCAACTACAGCTTATTATAGATGTTCATAATTATTTTTCTGCTCTTTAAATCAACATCACTGAACAAATTCCATAGTACTGCAAAGTCTCCTATTAATGACCCACCATTAGAGATGTAAGCTATTATTCTCTTCATTAGGCAAAAAAGCAATAAAGATGCTTCAATTTTAGAGCATAATTCTACAGCTGCAGTAGGTCTTTGAGCAGATCCTCCTTTTCATGACTTCAAACATTAAGTGAATTCAATAAGAACTCTATACTACAGAGGTTCTTAAAACCTCTGAAAAAGCAGAATTTTCAGGCTGTTATAAAAATCAAAGTTTGAATATGAATTGTGTACCTGATACTCTTGCAAAGCCCTATCAAAAGCATGTTATATATTAGAACGAACACACAAAAAGCTGTTAACACAAAGTTAAACTTTCCAAGTAAAAATATCTCATGTCTTTCCAGAATGAGACTTTCAGCAAAACTCAAACTTCTGATAACTAGGAAATGAAATGTTAAGGTATTTTGAACTCAAACTACTGAAAAACCAGGAAAGAGGCATGGTAAGTACCCATACAACTGTAACTTCCTGCAGAGGTGGAATTAGCACAGGGGTGGCAAAATGCAGCCCACGGGACCCCTAAAAAATTAAGAAAATTAATATTTATCTGCTCCTGGCTGCATGTCATGAGGCCCTCAATGGCCTGCCAAAACTTAGTAAACAGCCCTCTGCCCAAAGTAACTGCCCACCCCTGAACTAGCCACTGTAAAATTCCTGAAAGCACTGCACTTTCATTTACAGTACCAAGTGCAGCAAAACTGAATGATGGAAGAATCTGCTGAAGCACCACAGCAGAGCTGTGATTAAGTTACAAGACATATTGTGTATGTAGCCATCTCTGCCTGATCCTGCATGTGTGATCAAACAAAAGGAAGCATGACAGAAAAAGCTGGAAGAACTAGGACTATTTAGCCTGGAGAAGAGAAGCCTGAAGGGGGATATGATAAACAGAGTGGGCAACGGATGGGGGCTTGTGACAGAGCCCCTCAACCCCCAGTGAGGGGCAGTGGGGATCACCCCCCGCCTGGCAGGAGCTGGTGGGTAGGGGCTTGTTTTTTTTCCCCTAAAGAGCCAGGAGCTGGGGCAGGGCGGGGCAGCCACAAGGGAGGGGAATGGGACAGGACTGTGAGTGGGTGGGGGTTGGGGGTGCTCGGGCAGCTGGAGGAGCAGGCAGGGGATGGGGCCTGGTGGGGGTCCCCCTATGGCCCCCTCCCCATTCCTCCAGCCCCCTCTCCCCTGTACCCTACTAACCAGCTCCACATTCAGGTCCAGCTCCCTGTAGCAGAGTAGCAGCAACTGCCCAAATCTCTCCAAACCTTTTTCAAATCAATTCAGACATTTTTATCAGTCTCCTGATTTGATTCGGATTTGGAGATTCGACTGCCGAATCTCCTCCAAATCAAATCAGCATCCAAAGCTTTCCACAGCCCTAGTAGTCAAGTGCCCATAATGCCAGGCTTCTTCCTGCATAGTTGCTGGGCTTCCAACACCGCTGCTTTTGCCTAGGTGCTTGGCAATGATCTGGATGCTGAAAAGAAATCTGGCATTGTGAGAACTTTGATGGATCCCCATCAAAGCCATATAATCCATCTCTGAAGGCCTTTCAAAAAGTATACTAGTATCAGTGTAAGAAGTAAACAAAAGAGGATGAAACGAAGTGACAGATTACTGCTATGGGATATAACCCCCTGTGGAGGAAGAAGTTAAATCTTTTGGAGAAGTTGAATTTTCATCTCAGAAAGAGATGATTAAAGTGTGCTGAATGATGGGGAAAGGCCAAGGAATGAAAAGAATAGTAAAGTCAATTTAGAAAGTTATAAAAACAGATGGAGCAACAACAACAAAATTAAAGAGTTTAAGTACAGAACGCATGTTCTGTCAGAAAGCTGTACATTTCACTCAAATGTTGAATTCTAGGGCACAAATCATCCTTCATAACCAAAAAAACATTAAATTCAAGACATTACAGTTAATTTATAAGAGACCTAAAGTATACCATAGGATATCTAAAAGTATATCATAGGATTGGTCTTGTAAGAATGCCTATCTCCTCTATCCAGAGAAAAATCTCTCCATTTCCACCCAGACTCTCTCCACCTTGGCTTCCTCTCTACCGTCTCTAGGATTCTTGTGCTTACCTCCTTCAGCTTCTCTTAGCATCTTCATGGCTCTTAATCTATATATTGTGTTCTTGCTTCTAAAGTGACTTAAAATATGTTGAATAAGCTTTTTCTAACAGCAACACTGTGGCATTACTCTACTCTTGTTCTACTGGATACATCTGTTCCCTCAGCAACTAATCATCATTACATCCTGTAGACTTCCAAAACTCTAGGCTCTGCTAGCTCTCCTCCTGTGATGTTGAGTGCCCAAATCACTTTTGAAGGGTTCCCATGCTCTCCTAAATCCCTAACTATATTGTCTCTACTCTTCTGTATCTATACGCATGTCCTAGGCAACCAGATCCATCCCTACCCCTCCTCTCCACCCAGCTAAGCCATCACACCTAGGCTAATTATGTCAAATCCATTTCTGTCCTTCATTAGTCTCATTCCTCCAATATGGCAGAAGGCAGTCTCTATGGTGCCACATTTACCTAACTGGTTCAGAGAAATGAGCTTCTGTATGCAGCAGCCTACTTGATCAGATGCTATGAATGAACTTGAGGAAAAAAGGGTTTAAAATAGAGAGAAATTTAAATACAAATGAGTGGGGGAGGGATACTGCTGAGAGAAGCAAAAGGTCAATAGTGATAAACAAGGCAATTAACACACTGAAGGATAGGGGAATAAACAGCTAGAGTTAATAACCATTCTAGGTAATGAAGTCTCTGTTAAGACCATGTTTAACGCAACCCAGTCTGTGGATGATTTCTTCTTTCACAAGTTCTAATTCAAGTTGTTTTTCAGTTGTATTTTGTTTTTTGTTTGAGCACAGCTATTCTGAGGTCAGTGATGGCATGTTCAGGGAGGTTAGAGGGCTCTGCCACACATGTTTGTATGTTTCTGGAATAGATGTCAACTCAACTGCCATTAATTCTTTTATGTAGGGATTTCCCATTCTGGACAATGTAGACAGCAGGAAAGCATTGTAAGCAAGTAATGGCATATTTTATAGTGGTAGAGGAACAATTGAATAAGTGCCAGATGTTCTATTTTGTGTATTTGGTGCACTGATTATAGAAGCTCAGACTGTGTGTTGATAAACTGCTGGCATCTGGATTTGTGACCTGGTGCTTGGTAAAAATCGTTGCTAGAGAGCAATCATTTGAAATTGGAGGCTGCTGGTGAACCAGGACAGACTTGTTTCCTATGGTCATCCTTTTCCAGGAGGAGCTGGAGGTCATTAATGATTTATTCAGTTGTCAGTTCTCTCTGACGTGCTACCAGTATTTCAAATTTACTTCCCTACCCCCATATTTGAACTTCTTCCCTACCCCCATATTTGAACTTCCTAATTTCTCCACATCAAAATTGACAATTACACTATGTCCTGTTCATCAGGACTGCAACTTTGTCAAATCTTTTGCCCTTAGTGTAACTTCCATTCTCTGCCCTCACTAAAATATTGCTCTGAAATACTACTTTTTCCTACATTCTGTCCAAAGTCCCTCATGTACGTGCCTAAAAATGTCTAAGTGCCTATGATAGTTCAACCACATTTACTTTGGCAGTGAAACTTTACCTTTGAATCAAGGTAACTTTAAATTCTGAATGAGAGTATCTATATAGGTGTTTAACAACATGCGAGTAATCACTTTAAATTCACTCCTTTATTTAAGTTAGATTAACTTTCTTGAGTGTGTCTATGTAGCCAAATGACATAACAGTTAACTGCTTGCCCTTGTCTTTCAATTCCTTTTCTTCCCTGCTCCTCTTAATTCTTTTAAATAATGTCTCCTACTTTATTTATGCTGTCCCAACTACTTGAACACTTCTCCTCAGTTTGGCTCCATATCTTCTCTCATCTTCAAATCCGTAAAATAGAGAGGACCTGAGGTCTGTTGGACTGCACATGGTTAGAATTGGGAGTCAGAACACCGAATCATAAAATTCAGTGACTGATGCAAAATGTAGCCATAGGCAAATCACTACAACTATACAAGTAAAATACTGGTCCCAATAAAGTTATGTCCCAATTTTGCCATTTGTAAAATAAAAGCATTACTAATTTCCCTGGGTACCTGTAAGACATTTGACTTATTTTATAAAAGCTAGTGATGTTATAAAAGTTTGAAAAGGCATGAGAAGAAACTGTTAATTCTTAGTATATTACTACACTTGAAAACCCACATTCAGTTTTTCAGTCTTTATTTTGGTCTTCTCATTAATGATCTTTCCACATTATCCTATGCATAAACTACTGTCCTGTTTTTAACCTGTACAGGTCAGTTAAACTCTTCCAGGCAAGAACTGCATCTTAATTTCTGATTTCTAAAGTACAAGAAATATTTATGGCACAACAATCATGCAAAAATTGAATGGCTGAAAGCACATTTTCATTACAGGACAGAAAGGGAAGTCTGTTCACCTGATAAGTTAATACAAGACAAGATTTAAACAACACTGACGCTAGACAACTGGCCATTTTAAGCATACATTAAAGAGATAAAAGTATAGTTGTGGAATTAATCTATGTAAGATTTCAGAGGTTTATTCTAGTTTGCCTTGACCTTAAAATTATTTCACAACTTAATTCCTTGACAGAGTTTCTGGTCCCAGGCCACCTCTCTTGAGGTGTTAGGGTTTGTTTGTTAGATACTAAAATCCCTAAATTGAGAAAAAAAACCCACCACTGCTTCCAAGAGGTTCTCTTTTTAGATTTACTGAAACCTTTGGCAGACCTACAATTTTGGATAAAGTAAGTTTTCACTCACCTTCATTTAAGATTCTACAGGTGATATCCCTATATCTTCTGAAGTAATCTTTCAGGAGAAAGCTACTCTAAATTTTTCAGAAGTCAGAATCCCAGTGGATTTCTTTGTTCAGGCCCCCACAATTGTTTTAGGAAATTCAGAATGGCGCTTGTAAAATACTTCACATATATCAGAAATCTATGCCTACCACCACACTTAGGTTCTACATGTTGAAATGACTGACCCATTTTTTTCTTGTTAAAACTTTTATTTTAAAAGGATGTAATAGGATATAAGAATTCCTACAAAATCAAAATGCTCATAAACATCAGAATCTTCAAATACCATCAGAGTATTATTGTACTACAATTTACCTAAAAAGTATCTACATCAAAACTGAATTGTTACAACTTTCATTTTGCCTCCCATACTTATTCTCAGAGAGAGCCTGGAGGGGACTTCAAGAGATCACCTAATGGGTTTGATCTCAGTTGGATGACTGTGGAGTTATTAGCACCATGCTCTAACCAAGCTAAATGGCTGCTCACTAATAGTAAGCTCATGTTTTCCATAGTCTCTTGCTGTTGATAAGATGGTTGTTTAGAACAGGGCTGTACAATTAGTGGCCTGTGGGCCACATGATGCCTGCAGAGGGTTAACATGCAGCCCTCAGGCTCTCTGCTCACTGCCACTTCCCTTTACTTCACTTACAGCCACCAGGATCCTCAGGCTCCCTCTCCCTGCCCAGCCTCCTCTGCCTGACAGACAGCCCCATTGGGCAGAGCAGTGTAGCACAACAGCCCATGGTGCCAGGAAGCCAGCAGCCTGGAGTGCCTGTGTCATAGTACCATAACAGAGCCTGCAGAGAGCAGCAGGTGTGACAAGGTGCTGGGCTGCACAGGAGCAGCAAGTGGGGGTTGGTGCCTGCTTGCCAGCATACAGTGCACCAGGTTGGGGAGCACCTGCCTACTCACAAGCATGGTGTACAGCCTTGGAGCAGAGGAAGAGGGGAGAAAGAAATGAGATCAGAGTGAGATCAAGTTTTTTTCTAATAGTATGCCTATCAGAACCATACAGCCCCTGTGTCTCCTCATGGTCCCATATGAAGACACAAGAGGGACCCGACTGACAGATGGAATACTCTTTTAATGAGAAGCATACCTCCTTTTTATCAGGCAGTATTACTTTTTGTAACAGTCATCTCCTTTTACCAAGAATGTCCCCAAAGGCAATAATGGATGCATCCTTTGACCAAAAGTGGTCCAGTTCTCACTCTGTTGTACTACCTAGTTTCTTTGCCTTTTAAGGAGGGAAGTCTGATGTCCTCCTTTCAAGACTTTTATTGAAGTCTTGGAACTGCACTGATGTTAGTCCTGCAATTCCCTGCACTTTGATACAAGGAGATTTAGGGGCCAGCTTTAACACCCAAGGCAATAGAGATGTATGTGGTAAGGGAATTGGGAGAAGGTTATGCCTGCCTGCCATTTCTGCACCCATATGGGAGCCTAAGCAGACTCAAAGCACGTGAGACTATTCATTACATCTCTTCTTGCATGGAATAAGGGTGTGCACACTGAAGCACATTCAGAAGGGCTACAACCAATCACCATTTGCCTTAGGCATGTCATATTACTCATAATATCTTGCCATCCTATTTTGACTGTTAAAAATTATACCTCATAAAAAACAAAAAGTCAAAAAATACAAAAAATGTAGTGCTCTGGAAAGTATTTATATAAGTGACTAATGCTTACATAAAACTAATACTAACAGAGTTTCACATTATTGTCTGTATATTTTGTTAACTATCTCCAAATAAACTGAAACCTTCAAAGTATATGTGATCCATACCAATTAGAAAGTCTTAACTCAAAAAACTGTAATATTGATTAGACATTTTTTACCAAAACAAAAAGCTAATATCTGCCAGGAACACCAGCTGTACCTCACGCCAAAATCTAAAGGGAAATATCCATAACAGATACATTAATGAATTATCTTTGATCCAAACATCTTCAAGAGATTTAAACTTTTATGAAATAACTAAAAACTAAGTAAATTTAGTTTCATACAGTCACATAGTAAGTCAATGGCAAAACTGAAACAAGTCTGGATTCTCAAGTTCTTTTTTCTAAGCATGAGCTAATCATCATCATCATCAGGTAAAAAATTGGAGGACTAGGATTATAGCTCTAAGAAAGGGCTCTGCTATTTTCATGGACAATTTATGAATGGCAATTTTAAAATTACTTCAAAAAACACTCCAGAATGAAATGAGGAACACAAGAGATTGGTGAGGACAAAATGTCATATTTTTCATTTTCTCCAACCTTCTTAAAGTTCACAGAAAAATAAAATACATGCATCAATTTAGTTTAAAAAATAAATTGATTATTGATTACCAATTTTCATAAGGAAAATTTAGTTTCATTTTGGAAAATGTAAAAAACATTTACTGAGATGTTTAAGATTTTTAAAATATTAATCTCATATAACTTGCACTGACCTGTAACAATTTATTTTGGTCAAACCTTAATATTAAAGATTTGATTCATAAATTGTTAATAGATATTATATAAGCATGTTAGTGATACGACAGAGTAGGAGCATTCGGCTCTTATGGTCATAACCACAGTCATAGAAAATAAGAAGCTAATACTGTAAGCAGTCTGCTGCTCTGATAGACTAGAACAACTGATCAATCATTTTAAAAGCATCTGCTAATCTGTTACCAACTCCTTCTACATGTCATAAAAAATGTGCCCATTATTTCATTAAACCCTTTAGGAGTCATCCTGGAAAAATGCAACCTATCATGCAACAATCAGTGCCAGTAATGAATACAGATATTATTTTACATCTGTTTTTATCTCATCATCCAAGCTGCTAAGCAGCTATTAGCTATTAGCTTTGGAATCAACAAGAACTGAAGACATATAGTACTTTCCCACAATTGGGCAGACTAACAAAGAATTACAATTCAGTGGTTTATAGCAGCTGCTTTTATCAAAGGTTTGTATTACTCAGATTTCCTACTGGTACAGGAGTATGCATAAGTCCTCAAATTCCATCCATTCACTTGTGATGTTGACTTGACCAAACTGGTAGCATGCCTTCTTGGTGCCAATAAGAAGCATAAGTTAATGATATCAGTGACTTTTACACAGATTCAGTACCAAAGGAAATATAACAGACCATCTTGATTGAACATATGCTTAGCAAAATGAACTGATTAGGGCAAATTAAAACCTGACATAAACTAGCACTACTGTATTAACGATCCTACATCTTTTTATACTAGGTCCAAATCGGTCAGTATTGCACAAAATAGGCAGCATGGTAAGTTAAGGGGCCATTTGGCTTTAGCTTTGTCTTACACCACAAAAACAAGACAATCTATTTCAGTGAGTTTTAGCACTAATTCTGAATTCAAATGCACTGGCACAGTTATATTGGTATCTTTGTACTTATGCTTGATTCCATAATTAGTGCTACCCATTCCTTACTTCAACACAAAAACATTTTATTCTGATAAGCTCTACAGAGATGAAGAATGCATATGTGCTGGTACGAGTACCATTAGGATTAGCCCTCCTGTCTACAGAACAAAATTCATCCAAAAAAAAATATATATATATATACACTTTAGTGTCTTGTTAACCTTCTTTTAATGAAATACATCCTGTCACAAATCACATAAACAAATGTAATATAATGTGAAACAGTAGAAGATAGGATGTAAAATATTTACCTATTGCGGTCTCTGGCATTGCAAAAAGTGTCTTCTCAGTAGCTACCCTGAAATGTCCATGGACTGACAGACCAACACCCTAAGACGACAAATACAAAATAAAGATACTGTAATAAACTAATATTTAAAAGCCAACACCTTACCTAAGGCCAGACTGCCTTACCTAGACTATCTCTTGGGATGCCACACTTTCTGGATACTCTCTTTGCAGGAGAGCTTACTCCATTACAATCAACCGTAACTCTGGAAAAATCTTTCCCCCACCCCCCCCGATGTGCCATCTTCCAAAGACAAAGCGTATGTCTTATTTGGGAGGGTGTAATGTGTGCACCTTGTCTTTGGAAAGCAGCATATGGGGGGGAAATGGTTTTTTCCCCAGAGTGTGTGACAGTGTGATAGCATCCAAAAACTGTGGCATCCCAAAAGACAGCCTGGGTGGGGCAGCAGGATCTTCTTAGTGTGGCAAGATAGCAAAGCCCTAGACCTTTGCAAGAGCAGGCACAAGACTTATTTCTTTACTGTAAATTGTTTTGTATAGAAGTTCCTGTAAATCAAGTGCTCTTTCTATACCACAAGCCATATCAAAATACCAGACTGCATGCAGCGGCTCATTTGCACTGAGCCAGCTCAATCACTGCTTTAGGCACAAGCCACAGTTATCAGCCAATAGCTACTCCAAATTCCTTACCAGCTATGAGAGAGTTAATACTAGACTCTGCCCCTTCTGCTTGCTGGGCAGGAGAGTAAAAGCTTCCAAAGTGGCTGCTGCTTTTTTTTCTTAAACAGTGTTAAACAGTTATATTCGTTTTTATTTAATTTTGGCAACCAAATGCAAAGTCAGTTTTTCTTCAGATTTTTGTAAAGACTTCAGCAGAAGTTTGAAACCCAAGAGGGCTCAATTTTGCTCAAATTTGAACTGTTTGGGAAGTGGAGAAAGCTGGAATGCCAAATCCTTAAAGAAAGTTTTTTCTCAAGATTCATTGCTCTCCACCAGAAATGGGAAAAACAAGAGTTCTAATACAGACTAAATGAAAGTTGCTTCTTTCAATTAATCAGTGTTTACTCTTAATACATAGCTCAAAGATTTGACATATTTCTAGATATGCTGGTCTTCCAGAAAAAACTTAACTTCTCATTGAGTAAGGCTAAGATATCTTTCAATAACTTCAGCGTAGGAGAAGGCAAATTAAATCCATATTCATAACAGAAGGTTGAAGTATGATGCATAGACTATCCCCATATCAAAAGAGAATTGTTACTCTGCCCTAAGATTCCCCAAAAATGGTTACATTAACTTTAGCCACTTCTATTGCACTACCCCACAGAAGGCAAAAGCACTTCAAAGAATTTCTTGTACTCCAATACTAGAAGCCCAAACAACTTGACCTGAAGGCTGTGGTTAATATTTAACAAACACAGTTCCGATGTCAAGCAACTGGATGTAGTTCTGATTCTGCTTAGAAGACAGTGGTATATATGCACATTCACAGGCTCAGATGATAGATACAGCCTCAAATATGAAATTCAAATACCAGGAGGCAACACATCTTTCTCAGAAATTTTAAAGGCAAATATTTTGGTTTGGAATGTCTAGCTGTTAGCAGAAAGTAACAGTTCAGCACTTTCTTCTGGATATTTATTATTTAGAATTAAGTTCACAAAAAGTAGGGGCACATTGATAAAGAATTTTTGGGCTGATACCAATAGCTGATTATTGACCAGCCATATCAGCTGATAAGAATCCGATTGCTGATATGCAGCTTGGCAGCCTGGAAAGCAGTGTCTGCTGATAAGTCTACTGGGAGCAAAGGGCACAAGGGAGGGAAGGGACATGGGGATGCAGATCAAGGCTCCTGTGATAAGGGATGGAGTGGGGTTGGAGCTGGGACTGGGGCAAGGGCAAGCGCTACATAGCTGGGGCAGGGCAGGGCGTGGAACAGCACTGCAGGCAGTTTGTTGCAGGGCAGGGTGGATGCCACTTCTGCATGCACTCCCAGGGGAAGCATGTGCCCTCCAGATCTGTGCGCATTATTGTAAATTTCTTCATCTCCATTGGTCTGAACATGAAGAAGATGCTTCTACAAGTTAAGAGCTCATAGGCTTGATGTTCTTCTCTCACTTACAGCGGTTTGCCACCACTAACTTTACTTTACTGCAAACCCCTAATTTACCTATTCCTTTAAGATGGAAAAAAAAGGAAATTTTTAAAGAAAGACTGTTTTCTACCTTAACAAAGGAAATATATAAACACACACATATTTTCTTCAATGGATGGCTTGGATTCTACAGAAGCTAAAAATATTCCATTCAAGAAAATTTTCTCTTTGCTTTGGAGAAGTCTCCTTCCCCTTTCCCTTGCTCTCTCAAATTTTTCCTGTTGAGTACAGAAAATAAAAGAGGGCAAGGGAGTTAGACAACATAAGAACAGGATTTGAAAGCCAAATGCTAATCCTGAGATAATTACATAGACAATATAATATGTAGAACAGGCACATTGGGATCTATTAAGCTGAACTCAAGGATGTATCCTGACATCCCTAAACCAATAATGGTTGATGCCAGGGAAGGACTGACAGGGATATTACTAGTCTAGACACATCCCATTCATATACCTTCTCTATGCAAAAGCTGTGCAACTGCTAAGCAGTTGGGGACTGAACATCCTGCAAACCACACTAATGGACAGCAACAGGGCAAGCCACAGGCCCTATGAGCCGCATGCTGCACAAACATCACCCCTCTCACCCCAACATATACACTGCACTGCATGCCCACATGGGCCCTTCCATTCCCACTGCTACACTGCACATGCCCCCTCACTGTCCAAGCTCTCCCTGTGCTCCCCCAGCCACACTGCACTGCCCTCCTCTCTGAGGCAGGGGCAGGCATCAAACACTGAAGGATGGGGAGGGAACCTAAGGACTCCAGACGCTGTTGCAGATGGAGCAATAGAGGGAGCAGCAGCCAGACCACTCAGGCAGGAGTGTAGGGGGCCGCAATTCAACATGCAGCCTGTCAGCAGCCAGCTGGATAGCTCTGCTCTAAAAAATTTACTTTTTGCCACTGGGCTAGATGGATCATTTGTCTGACCCCAGTATACACCTTCTTATGTTCTTATCTAACATAATTTATTACAGCCGAGTCTCTCTGCAGATTAGAGGTCAGAGAACATACAACTGTATCACAAACTACTCTTTGCATTGACAGTCAATTATATCGATTCTATAAAAAGCAAATTCTGACACTACAACAGTCTTTCCCATCTTTTACATTAAGAGATTTAAATTTTCCACTACAGTTTTACTTTAGAAGGCAAGTGTAGTAGCTAAACTTTACAATTTGAGTACATTATTTCATAAGAAACAGCACTTTGCACAAGTCAAATTTTGAACTTGTGCAATGAAAGCATAATCTGCACCCTTTATCTTATTGGAACTACAAGCTTTATTTCTATGGTTCCTCTCCAAAAAAGTACTGTATATGTACGCTATTTGTAAAGATCTCTAGTGTAGCCAGAGATCAAAGGCTAAGCTGTAGATGGTAGTAACTGATTTTAGAAACTGAAAAAAGTAGCATTTTAAGGAAGCTGTTAAAGCTGAGCTCCAGCCTAACAATACAGCATTAAGGACAGGCAGTGCTTTATCAAAACAACACAGTGCTTTATCAAAACAATAATGACGAATGGTTACGTCTATTCAAACAACTTATGAAAAACATTCCATTCAGATGTAAAAAAATGACATGAAATATCAGCACTGTGGATAGGATTCCTTAACTGAGTATCTTAGTTTAAGAAGGAATAAGATGTATTTTGACAAAAACTGAGAAATATGCCTGCTGTCTATTTACTAAACAAGCAAAACTAAGATTATAAGAGACATACAAGGCTTGTCATAAGAGACTACATGCTAAAGCAGAAAAAAGGAAGACCCTTCAGGAATGGAGAGCAGAAAAATTGATTGTAGCAGTGTGGTACAACATGATGAGACCTATTTCTAATAGGAATGTAATTTATTCTTTAAAATTTAAAAAAATAAAACCATACATTAACATCAATTTGAGTTTTGAAAGGGTCACAAATACTCTGATGATAGCACTTATGTCAGTATTCTTTCCAGCAAGTACTCTGTTTTAGTAGTTTTCCTTCAATCAGAAAACTGATTTTAAACATCATTCCTATCTTGGAAAGCTTGGGCTCAAATCCTCAAAGCAATGTGGTAATAAAAACACAGCAGACTATTTATGTAATGCAAAATAAATAAATAAACAAAACCCAGATGTGTTAAAAGCCAATATACAGCATTCTTTTCCTGTTGACTATTTTAAAAAGGTGTAAGCGGCTAAAGAGCGTGTAGAATTAAATGAGAAAGCTTCAAAACAATGATTTACCATTACATTAGAACAGGGGTAGGCAATGTTTTTTAGCCGGAGAGCCATAAAACCCACAATGTCTACCTCGGAAGGCGACAGAGTGCCTACATGCTGGAGCCTGGAGCAGCTGCCTGAAGCCAGCCCATGGAGCCCAGTCTGCTTGCAACAGGGCTTGCAGACTCCCAGCCACCTGCTGGGAGCAGCCTGGGCTCCGTGGCTGGCAGCAGCTGTTTGGAGCTTGGGCTGGCAGTGGTGTGCTGAGCAAAATGGCCTTGCATGCCATGCTCGGCACGCATGCCAGGAGTTGCCAACCCCTGCATTAGAACAGTAAATTCTGTTACTGGCAAAAGAATATTATAGTTTCTAGGGTTGGAAGGGACGTGAACAGATCATTATGTCCGACTCCCTGCCCTGGGCAGGAACTAGTGCTGGGATCATAATACCCCAGCCAGATATTTATCTAACCTCCTCTTGAAGACCCCTAAGGTAGGGGAGCGCACCACCTCCCTTGGGAACTCATTCCAGAGCCTGGCAGCCCTAACCATAAAGTAATGCCTCCTGATATCAAGTCTGAACCTGCTCTCAATCAATTTGTTGCCGTTATTCCTTGCTATCCCAGGTGGTGCCCAGGGGAACACAGCATCACTTATTTTCCACTGGTCCACCCGGTGAGTTTATAGATGGCCACCAGATCCCCTTTCAGTCTTCTCTTGTGGAGGCTGAATAGATTCAGGCCCTTTAGTCTATCTTTGTAGAACTGGCCTGCTGCCCCCTGACCATGAGTAGCCCTCTTCTGGACCCTGTCAAGGTTAGCCACATCCCACTTGAAATACGGCACCCAGAACTGGACACAGTACTCCAACTGCAGAATGACCAGACCCACATACAGGGGAAGAATCACCTCCCTGGACCTGCTTGTGATTCATTATCTCTCTGTTTCCAGATAACAGCTGTAAGCCTTTAAGATGAAACAAAATTAATCTTATCCTAACTGCTGCATAAAAGGCAAGATAATCATTAAAAAGTTTGTGGGCCAATCCACAGAGCATACTCCAGTTTTAGCTGCAGATACAAAAATATAAAAGCTATATTGCATGATAAATTCAACTGTTTTAAATGACAAAATGCAATATAAACTAAGACAATTGTACAAGAATTCTAAGCTATAAAGCAAGCAATTCCCAATGGTTTTACAAAAGTCTCCTAAAAATTTTTAAAGGAGTTGAATACCATTTATTTTTTCCTAAAAAAGTAAGAGACAGAAAGAGACTGGGAAGATTGTCCTCAAAATTCAGACTGTATTGGTTCTGATAGAATTCAATTTCTGAAGGAGAGAAACCATCAATTACTATGGTAACTAGTGTGCATTAGATCTATTTTATAGATTATTAATAATTATATATTTTATTCAGAGTCTATTTCTAATTCCATAAAAGACCAAGAAATGTGCCATGGGTGATGCTTGGCATTTCTTAAAGTCTCCTCACTGCCAAAAAGCATTCGAGTCTGGTGACCAAGCTATGGTCATGTTTTGATGCGTAATGCAGTATTTGCAAACTGTTTAGGTCTTGGCCTCTGTTTAGACACAAAACAAGCCCTATCAACCCAAGTGCCAGTCTCTGGGTCTTTCTATTTGATAAACTAACAGCTTGGCAGGCTTTAGCTATCAACTCTGATCCAATTTGCTCCCAAAGTATTGAAATAAATTTGGCCCAACCATATTTATAAGAATCATTTAGATACAGCTGTGACTGAATGTTTTAATTACATAATGAAAAATGTATTGCGTTATTCTGGTGTAAGATACAATGAATGTACACTTAACTTCAATTTGATGCATATCAGCAATTTACCACGGACAAAGCTTCAATGATAAATTGAAGAGAAATTAGTGTTACATAGAACAGAAGTTGAAGAGAAATTAAATAACGTAGCTGGAGAATACAGTATTGTCTTACTCATCTAAATAGGACTATGCAGAATAACATTTGATTACTGTAGTCAGTTGGAATTATTCTGCAATACTGTATTTACTCAAACCAAAGATGAGGTTTACTTCCCCAATCCCCACCCCATTTCTCCACTGGTTATTTTCTGCTCCAGCTACCGCTGCTTCTCCTGGGTCAGGCTGAAGTGAGGCCAGAGTCACGCTGCTGACTGCCCCTGAGCCCAAACAGAGGCCTCCAGAAGGTAAGTGGCAGGAGGACAGTAAAGGCAGCAGGTGGAGTGCGGTGGGACAGGTATGGCAAGAGGCTGGGGTATGGTCTCTTGCTGCCACTTCCCCTACTTCAGCAGTGGAAGGGACAAATTGAGATGACACACCCTCCATCCCAAAATTAGATTCTACACATGGAAAATTATAAACAATTTTTAGAATTTTCTGTATCTAGAATCTAAGTTAGGAAGGGGTCATCTTAATATTCAAAGTCAGCTTAGATTTGGGTAAATGCAGTAACTTATTTTCAGTAGAAAAGCTCAATTATTTTCCTTGATGCTTCTTCAAATGTTGTATGTCACTTTCTAGCTCTTATCTGAAATAAACCACAAGCCTTGTGGCATCAGCAGTCAGACATTTCTTTTTAAAAAGATTCTTTTATGTCACCGAGGAGAAAAAAAAGTGTCTTCATGCTAACATTTCTGATGGCATGCAAAAAAGAGAAAATATGCTGTGAAAGGACTTAGATCTTCTTTGAATACTGTAAGAAAAACGAATTTATTTTTTGATTATTCACTAGCTGGTAATGCTACTCAAAATGCTAAGTATATCTATTTTTTTCCCTATGTGATATGCCATGTGCATTAAGAAAGGTATTTGATGGGATTTTATTTCTGCACAAAATTTGGACCAGCAGAAGGCTGTCAGTATAAAGGACCAAAGGAAGAATGAATGAATTGACTTTTCTTCATACCTACACAGGACTAATTCTTAAGATTATCTTACAGGGATCTGCCATGTATTAACTGAAACATTTGCTGACTTAAAAATACTTTTGCTTATAACAATGGTAAGGAAATACTATATGGAAGGTGTCCTATTGCCTTTTGTTTTTAAACCATTTGAAGTTGTTTGGTTTTACATTTCTTACAGCATTTGGTGCTGTCTAGAGTTCAGTAATTCTCACTAGGGGAACCTCAAGCTTCAAACTTCCTTCAAATGGGTCTGGAGTGGGAGAGAAGTAGGCAAAGGATTTTAGAAATCTAGAGGGCTGTCATGTATGCAGCCATGTGAACACAGAGAATCATCAGATAAAATGGAACACACCTCTAAGAGACCCACCTCATGACCTTGCATGTTGGTTCCTATAGGCATCAATGTCTACACGCCCTGTAATACTAATGCTTCAAAGAAAGTTGAGCAAGGAGTCGTTCAAGGCCAAATTCAGCAAGGTCCATCAACTGATATTTGTGCATAGCCCTATTAAGGTTAAAAAGACCACTCATTTCCCTGAAGCCAATACATTTCAATACCTTAGAGAGCAACTAACCACTTCTGCAAGGAATTATTTTTTTAAATGAAAGAATGCTTTGAAAATAGATCTGTCTATCAAGAAAAAAAATAGGGGAAAAGTAATAATCCTGGGAACAAGAGAAAAAATCAAGATACAGGAGTGGACAAGATAACAAGATATGAGAGGGAGGGAGCAGGCAGGATATACACCTTTCACATGGTATCATTTTTCTATCTTAAAATCCAACACAGATCCTAAGCTAAAAGGGAAGTTTGTACAAAAAAGTTTGATGGAGGAAGGGAGGTGGGAGGGGGGGTGAGAAATAAAAAAAAAAGAGTGAAAAGCCATTTGGAACATGGGCAAAAACTCAATTAGAGGGAAAAAGCAGAGCTGTTGAGCAAGGAAGATGAAGTTCAGAAAAGAAGGAAAAAATCTGCAGTTAAGGAGTCTGAATGATCTCCAACCTGGTCTCTATTATCACTTAAAACATAACAGAAGAAGCAGCAGCTTCATATGAAACAAAATATAAAAAAACATCTTTTCTAGCTTATGTCCTAAATTTTAAATCTCAAAAATAGACGATGACTTGCTGTATAACTGGGCCTTTTCATTCCAATAAAATCCTGAATGGGGCTGTTTTCAAATTTAAATTGATTTGCTGTATTAAATTAGAAAGGCATTTGTATAGTAAATGTTGAAGAAGGCTACCTTTCTTGTCCAGACAGAAAATTATTTTTCATACTGTGCGCTAGCATAGTGGGTTTGGACTTGTTTTGTTTTTTTTTAAAGAGAGAAGACACACACATTCCACCCACCTGTATATTTACTGTATATTTAAATATAGGCCCTCAAGGCTTAGGGGAAAGCATACCTCAACAAGGAACTTTCTTTTAATGAAAAAGCATTACATATTTTAGCATAAATCCTAGAACAGTCAATAGTGGTGGGGGTTTTTTAAAAACACATTTGAAGCACTGATGATATTGTAAATCAGATTAACTCCGAAAATGAACTGTACCATTTGTCTCTAGAATCACGTGCAAGAGCTTAGTAGACAGGCCAATATGCCAGATGGTAAATACACTGCAACACCAGCAAAGAGCACATCTTTGTTGTTTTTTGTCTTGCTTTACCATAGCTTTCAATATCCTACATTACTAGAACTAAGTGAAATACAAACCTACCAAATACAGATTTGTGTCTCACTATACAAGGTAAGTACACAGTAAACCATCATATGTATTTTACCACAAATGAATTTTCGGTTTCAAAAGGTTGGACTATAACAAAATACATCAGAAGCTTCTACTTGGAATTCAGGACCCATATTTGAAGGGGGAAAGAGATAAAGGGTCACAAAGCAGCTTATCTAGCGTTAGCATGGCAGCAACTTTTGCCCGATGGCTGATTTTCTCAACAGAGATTAAAAAAGCAGTACTTTTAAACTGCAGAGGGCAGTAACTGACAAAAAGGAGGAAGCATTTATTATTTCAGTTGCTCACTCACTTTAAATGCTAGACACAGAGCAAGTAAAGAAAAGCGTAAAATTAATTTTGCACAACAGCAAAGAACCACTTTGCACAGTTAACTGTGTGCATACAGTGCTAACCGTACATAAAATATACAAACTTTGACACTAAATAGAGCAAAAATTAGTCATAGATGAGGCATGCTTAGAATTTGTAAAAATCTCAAGTTTTAGCAAGAATATTCAGATATTTCTCAGAATATTAAAGAAAAAAGGTGCTATTTTGCCCTCATGATGACGATAAGGAGGTGGATAACAAAATTCACTAAGAAGTTCCAATCGCATCTGTGTTTTGGAGTACAGACTAAATTTGTCAGCGTGGCAACCTGACGTCAAGGATATCTATTGCCATCCTTGTGAAAGTCTGCCCACGTTAGGCCAACTTATAAAGCTCTGAAAATCTGCTCAGTAGAGACCTGTTAGATTGTGGGGCTTTTGAGAGATTCTTTCCATCAAGCATATTTCACCCCACAATTGCTGAGGCTAAGCAAGACTTCTGCTACACCTGTTCACCTGCTACACCTGTTGATTTTAACAGGGATGCTGCAGAACAGGACACAGGAATTGAGAGCAGGAGAACTTTAGCTTCTCCATATACCTCTTGCTGATGGGATACAGTGAACCGACAGAGGAAAGACTGTAACTGAAATACAGAGCAGTAAGGAACTACGTGTCAGGATTACCAAGGTCTTCACTATGGTTTAATCTTTGTGTATAAATATACACAAGTAACAGTGAAGACCTTAGAACTGACAGGAACCCACATTTTTCAAGTCTCCACCTACCACTGCTTTCAGCTAATTACTGTGAAACTTACTGGCACAATGTGAGCCTCATCCAATGCACAGTAACTACCTACTGTTATCATTTACTCTATTAGCCCAAGAGTACAGAGAGGTAGCTGTGTTAGTCTGAAGTCAGTTAGAAGGCAGGGTAGCATGGTACTTTAGAGATTAATTCATTCAGAAATGAATAGGCCTTTTGTAGGCAGCATCTGATGAAGTAGACTGCTACCTAGGACAGCCTTTGCAATTTTAAATGAATTAATCTCTAAGACTATGTACAGACATTCAGTTTTTCCTGGGAGAGCAACAATTCTCTTGGGAGAAACCATGCATCTATGGATAGTCACAATTTTTCTCCCAGAGCAAAAATGGCCACCCCTGGAGAAAAGTAACATGGGAACAATAAGAGTTAAATCACTCCCTGGAGTTCTTCCTGGGAGCGTGAATGTCTGTATGCATTCTTTTCTGAGAGAAGCCACAGCACAGCCCTACAGCATCCCAGAGTACTCTGCTCCCCCCGTACCCGAGAATATTGCACTGCTCAGGCTAGACTCTTCTGATCCAGGCAAGCAAGTATACACCCCATTCACAATCTCTATGTTGTGCTTCAGAGACAGACTGACCGAACAGTCTGGGTCAACCAATCAGGACTGCCCTGTGCACCACTGCCATTTGTCTCCAGACAGACTGAGGAACTATACAGCACATGCTGAGCTATGTGCAAAAGGACCCCTTGTTTGTGCAGCATCGGCACTGCAAACTCTCTGCTCATAAAAGACTCATCATTCACATGTCTGTTCAGGCATCTCCAGGTAACTTTTTCTACCAGGAGAACAAACCCAGGAGAATTCTTCCAGATCATCTGAACATGTGTATACAGCCTAAGGTACTACCCTATCCTGTCTTCTGCCTGTTAGCCCAAGTGAGATATCTGTGGATCTCAATGTTTTGACCCTGCAGAATTATGTAGGAGTCAATATGGTTCTAACTGAAGGGATGTTTGTTTTTTTACTTACCTTTTTAAAAATCTAGGAAGTCACATGAAAAAGAACTAAAGTACAAAAGTGTTAAGTCTGAAAAGTGAAGCACTCAATTAGGAAGATCACCCTGAGGAACTGGATATTGCCCTCATCTCTGAATACTGCAGATATGGAAATGCTTTGCTCCTGGTACAAAAAGAGAGCATACTGCCACTCAAGGGTTTTCTTTCACAGGAGAGAACAGGCTTTTCTGAGAAAAGTACTGCCCATCAGGAAGATTCCTCTTTGCCTGAGCCAAGTTGAACAGCTAAGCATTTATCCCATGATTTCTGAAGATTAGTGACCCCAGTCTGTGGGTGGCACAGGGGAAATTTCCCTGTGGTTTGACTCTTCCTGGTGACCAGAAGCAGACAGACTGCTAAACACCCCCTGCCCTCTTGTGCCTTCAACAGACCAGAATAACCTTGGAAGTGGCCAACGTTCATCCCTATTTTCCCAGAAGTTTGCAGAACTAGAAATGAAAGTCTTTCCCTGCACTTGTCACTGCCATAGCTCTTATGTGACTCATGGCTGGACAACTCAATAAAACCAAAATTTAAATAAGTGTAGGTGTGTCTCATTTTCAGGGTGCCCACCAAACTCTGATTTGAAGAGCTCAGTCCTTACAATACTGGATATAAAGTCGATGAAAGCTGTGCTCTAAACAAATAAATGCTATACCAGGTCTTGGGATGGGAAATCAGGCCATGAACACACACACACACACACACACACACACAAAATCAAATAAACCCCTGAACCTGGCATTAATGCATCCATTTTCCAATCCTTTCAGGAACAACATCACCCTCCCTAGAATACGTGTCTTCTGGGGGGGAAAAACAACTCATTAATTTCTATAAAGCAAACACTCAGGTGCTACAGTTTTAAGTACCCTAGCAAAAGCACATGAGCAAAATTAATAGTTGTATATACAACACAGTGAACAGTGTGGGGCAAATAAAGCCTGAGATCACAAAGTAACTGATGAGGAGAAAACAGAAATATTAAACAAATGGTCATTCCATAAGTTACCTCTGCCCTACACACTCCATGAGGCTGGAGGCCCTGTCGATAACATTATTTTTGTAATTAAGGAGCAGGTAATAATTCACATGGAATCAAGACTGGCCAGACAGGATTAATTCCAACACATCCCAACCTTAAAGTACATGAAATATCAGCCGTAATGCCCTGTATTTTTATTTTGCGTATATTATACTAGCACAGACTTAGGCACACACTCTAAACAGAAGCAAACATTTGCTGCAAGCACAACAGTAGTTAGTCAGACTATCACAATACAGGCTTGTGTAGGTACCTCTGTCACAAGGCTCTTTTACTTGTAATTTTACAGAAATGAGGAATTATCCAATTTTACTGTGTCACTAAAATTACTACAAAGAACAAAGAATCCATCTTCTACAACATGTTCTTGAACTTGCATTATGTGTGTATACATGCTTGTTTCGTTTGAAGTAGATAATTGTTATATGCAGTGAAGAATCCAGTACTTACTATTTTTTTTCTGCATTTTGTATTTGCTTGAATAGAAGCTATAAGAGATACTGCTGAAGGACATAAGGTAAACAGTGACTAAATCGAATTGAGGTGCACAGAACATAAATAACAAAAGGAATCTAAAGACATCAGTCCATTCTTCTATTACAGAGCCCTTCTATTGAAGCAGATAATGCTGTTCATTCAGTATGTTATTAATATGCACATTCTTTACATCATTTTTTACCTTAAGAATTATACTTAATGCGGAATTCCAGCAGCATTGAGTAATATTGCTATTGTCAAGGTTCTGTCCACCCTAAACACCAATTTTTAAAAACTGTTTATAAATCTTGACCATGAAATCCATTTTTTCTGTAGCTGAAAGACAGGTAGGTTACTCTAAAGTATATTATCCCAAAGACAAAGAAATATATGATTATTGAATATTATACAAAAAACTACCCTAAAAATACCCTAAGGTTACAAAGTTAAGCACTTTACCAGTTATATAATGACTTGAATGAAAAGGCTGTACCAACCTTACGGTGTCTACAAATGTCTAATTTATTATCTCATTTTATTTTTCCTCAAGACTCCTGTGTCATTTACCGCACATTATGGATCTGCTCTGAGATCTTTTTTTGTTCATCTAGAATTGGTGCTCCTCTTTCCCTCCTGTCCAGTTGAAGATTTCTTCTTCCCATGTACTTCCTTCCCCTTCCCTGGCTCAGTTTTTGCACTATGTTCAAAATAGATGGCTTTATCCTCTGCAGTCTAAATATCAGCAAGGCAGTCATTGAGAACATAGCTAGACTTTCCCAGCTCTCCTACTAGTATCCAGCCATAGGCACAGCCTCAGCAATAAAGGAAGTCCTGCATTGTCTCTAAAACCTAGAGACTAGAAACTCTAATCCCTAGGTTAGAGGGATATTTATTCCAAAAAGCTGCTGAGCATGCATGCTGATCTACTGTGTGATCAGCAAGAAGACCTGAGGAAATGAGGTATAATAAGCAATGACAGATCTTCAGATATTTTAACTTCTTTTTAAATCCACCAAATTTTAATATGCACAAACATTTTTAAAAACCAAACTCAAAATTAATTTTCAAAGAAACATTCCTGACAAAGAAAGGCCAGCTCTGTCAAACTTCAAGTCCTTGGTTTGAATCACAAGCACGTGGGAACTCTTCTATAAAATGGTCCCAAGAACTTTTAAACACAAGAAAAATCTATCATGATAATCTCATTCTTGGAGTGGGTTCTCATTCTTTTGGCTGAAGTTAAAAAAAAAAAAAAAAAAAAAAAAAAAGCACCAATGGAAGAAATCCCCATGAAAAAATTTCTGCCAAAATGGTTAGAACTTGGCAAAGTTACAACAAACTGGAAACCACCTCCTGTATTAAAAAAAAAATCTCAGACAAACTTTAGTATGTCAGGGATAGCTACTAAGGAGGCGTATACTAGGCCAGTGCAAAGCTTCAGGTCCCGATTCAATTCGGCGGAGATTTGGACCAACTTGGTGACCACATCTCTGAATCCGAATCAAATCAGGAGACCCTTTAACCTCTCCAAATCGAATTGGAAACCTCTGAATCGATTTGGAGAGATTCAGAAAGATTCAGTGATTTTGGATATAGACACAGCTTTAAATGTATTTTCTACATATCTCAAAGTACCAGGTAGCTCGTGAATGCTGAGATGATCAGGCGGATGGAGCATCCCACAGGAGTGCAGGGAGCTCCCTAGCGTGCTCTGTGGCAGACCCAGAAATGGACCAGAAGCACTTCTGGCTTTTTTTGGCCAGTGTAGGCGATAATGTACCAATAAATATAGTATGGCTTCAGGTCGGGGCCCTCAGGCGCCATATGCATGTGCACAGCTACACGTATACACACAGCCAGGAATGCAGCTGGGCAACATGGAGAGCAATGCCCTGCAGGTAAGTCTGTGGAGGGGAAGGGGTGTGGTGGGGCAGTGAGGCCCTCACAGCGAGGGAAAGAGTGGGAATGGGGCAGGGAGACAAATGGAACCGTGGAACTGGAGCAGGGAATGAGTTGGAGTCACGGGTGGCTTATCCGGGAGATCAGCGTCCCAGCACTTAAAAATGACTGCAGAGCACTTGAACTAAAAGCTCACTGAAAATGTATGGGTGGCATCACCACCATACATAAGTGCCGGGACACTTAACTCAAGCCGAGCACGGCGAGGACAGAGGCAGGCTGCCCAATATGGGCTCAGGGCTCTTCTCCCTGCTGCTCTGCCCCAGAAGCCACGTACTGGCTAAGCTGTGTCCCCTGCCAGTCCAGTGGTGAGCATCCTACTGCTGGACTAGCATGGCCAGCATGCAGCTCACAGGGTAAAGAGCTCTGAGCCCACACTGGGCAACCTGCCTCCACCCTCAACCTGCTCCTGTTAAAAGCATCCTGGCACTTAAAAATGGGGACAGCGGCCCATGAGCTAAAGCACGTTCCATGAACTTTAGTTCCAGTGCCCTCACCCCCATTTTTAAGCACTAGGATACTGATCCCCTGGACAAGCCACCTGTAACTCCACCCCGCTCCCCGTCCCAGCCCCAGAGTCCTATTCACTGCCCTATCCCAGCCTCACTTCTTCACTCACTGGGGGCCTTGATCTGCTACCCCCCCTTCCCCTCCACAGGCTTGCCTGCAGGATACTGCTTTCCTGGCTGCCCAGCTGCATTCCTGTAAATCAGTTATCAGATCGGTACTGGCTGATATGCCTAATTAGTTATTGGTACTGGCCACAAAAATCTTTATTGTATACCCCTAGTACCTTCCCTATCAGCTCAATAAAAAAGTTCAAAGCGGAACCAAAGAGTTGTATCACGTCAGCTTAAAAAAGTACAAAAGAGAAATAGCCTGAGGTTATAGAAGTAAGACTAAAGATCCATTGGCTAGGTAGTAGTTTAAGACTTAACTCCAGTTTTCAGTAATAGCTGCTGTATTGTATATTTTTAAGTTGAATCAAAGTGACTGCACACTTCAAAGTAACTAGAACTAGTCCTTTATGGGTCAAAACATACACGGAAAGCCACCCAATTAAATCCGGGGAGGGGCGGAAGAGCTGATAACACCCAACAGTTTTTCCCTTAATATGTACGATTTAATAAGTTAAAAAAAATAGAACACTGGACTTCCCAAGCAAATGGCAGCTTATTTTTATGCATGTACACAATATATCTGAGTCAGATATGCTTTACTTGAAGAACCAAAATAAAATGGATACTATTAACACTTCAGACCCAATAAAGCGGGGGGGGGAGGGGGGAAATAACATAAACTTGTCACTTAACTTCAGATAATAAAATGCTTCCCAGCTGATTGTACAGTATGCAGAACTACAAGGTATCAGCACATTTATTAATTAAAACAAATTTACTTTGAATGACAAAGGAAGTGAATGCGGAGCCTCACAGGCTAGGGACACAAGTTGCATGTAAACTGTTTTAAGTGACCAGAAATGGGTTTAAACCTATAACAGAACAGAAGTTCAGTGCACATAAACCAGTTTCAAAATGACTAAAACTGGTTTAAGATAAACCTGGTTGAGTGTAGTATCAGACTTAACTGATTTAGGTCAAACTGGTTTATGGAACTTCTGTCCCAGATCCCATCCTGGATCAAGTTAAATCACAGTCCCCCAGCATCCCAAGGCTGAACTGTGCTGTCTGCTTGAGCAGAGCAGGGTTGGCCCCAGCCCTCTACTCTCTAGCCAGAACAATAAGGGCTGGCTGACAAGGGAGTGGGGGTGGGAAAAACAACTGGGGACACAGCTCCTGCCAGACTTTTCCGCACAGACTTTTCTGTAGAGGGGGCAGAGGCTTGTGACAGCCTCAGGCAGGAGACAAAGGGACGTTTAAATCCCCTCCATGGCCCACAAGACCCCAGCCCAGGTCTGTGGGGGTGGGGTTGCCATGCTTCTGCCTCCCCCACCCCACTCCATGCTCTAGCTGGGGAGAGGGCAGTCGCTGCCAGGATTCTCTCTCTCCCCAGTCGAGCAGGGGGTACGGCCACACCCCAGCCCAGGCCAGAGGGTTAGGAGGGGAAGTGGTATTTAAATACCCCTCCCAGCCCTGGGCTCCAGCTGGGATTTGCCTAGGGAGGGTATATCCTCCCAGGCTTTTGCCCTACCACTCCCCACTTGAGCGGAGAGCAGAGGGCAGGCCCATGCCCTGGGTCATGGCTGGCAGGGTGAGGCAGGGAAGTGGGGTTTAATTCCCCTCCCTCCCCTTTCCCACTGGCATGGGACTCCAGCCACATCTGCCTGGCAGGGGTACAGCAGCCTCTTTATTGCCCCTGGCATTTCCCCCCACTTGCTGCTCGAGCAGCAGGGGGCATGGCCAGATGCCAGCCCCGGGAGGCAGCATGAAGCAAATAGGGTAACAAAGTGGGGTTTAGTCCCCCTTCCCTCCCCTATTTTGCCTCAGGCAGCTGCCCAGGCACTGTCTGGCCACGCCCCTGCCACTCAAGTGGAGAGCGCAGGGAAATGCCTGGCATGGGCTGCTTTACCCCTGCTAGGCAGACCCTAGCTGGGGGTCTCATGACAGTGGGAAAGGGAGGGAGGGGGGATTAAACACCCCTCTTTTCCGCTTTGACTCAGGTTGCCATCCAGACCAGCACTTGGTCAGGCCTCCCCCCCACTCCAGCAGCAAGCAGGGGGCAGGAATGGGAAGGGGATCCCTGGCAGGGGCTACTTCCCCCTTCCAAAACACCCCTGCTGGGAAATGTGCAGGCCAGCGTGGGGGTTTAAACCCCTCTCCAATCATACTCAGCAGCCTGACCATGTCCCCGCTCCCCCAGCTCAGCTTCCCTCCAGCCCTCCAGCCACTGCCAACGGGAAGGGAGAATTTACTCTAGCACCCCCCCAGCTTCTAGCCTTAGCCACTGCAGGTATGTAGCTGCATTTTCAGAATCAAAAGTGAATGTATATTCACTTGCTTCTCAGTTCAATCTATGCAGGTTAGACTAACCTGCAAAGATTGAATCAACTCAGGCTTGGCATTTTTGAATGTCTGTACTCAGGCACAATGACAATGACCCTTTTTTTTCCCCACTGATAATTCCTACCTTTTGAAAGTAATCTCATATGGTACAAAACAGTTTTGGATCCCAAAGACAGACCAGGCAAGTTTGTGCATGTGCACACACACACCAAGTCTAAATAAACCACATATGCCTAATCAGCATACAAGTCATTTTATAATCAGGATTACAAATTAAAAGATTAAAAGAGTCAAATGAAAAGAGTTGGTTTTGACCAAGGTGCAATGCAACAACAGTAGAGACGCAACTGGAAGAAGACCAGAGTTAATGGGATTTGTTCGAAAATTGTTATGCCAATTTTAAAAGCTTCCTAGTTCACAGTTATTTTATTAAAATATACAGTTAAAGTATTTCTGTGCAATTTAAGAGAAATTAGATACTAGAACTGTGCAAAGCTTCGGTCCCTGATTCGATTCAGCCCAATTTGGCAGCCAAATATCCAAATACGAATCTAATCAGAGGACCCTTTAATCTCTCCAAATTGAATCAGAACCCTCTGAATCAAAATTGGAAAGATTAGGACATAGACATAGCTTTAAATGTTTTTTTCTACATATCTCTAGGTAGCAGGTGGCTTGTGAATGCTGGGGCACATGAAGCGTCCCACAGAAGCACAGGGAGGGACAGCACACTTGGCAGCAGACCTGAAAATTGACCAGAATCACTTCCAGTCCACTGGGGAGCCACTGGGGAGGCGCACTTCCCCCCGCTCAGCAACTGGTGCCTCCTGGGCCTGGGGGGGCACCCGGGGTCCCCCCCACAGCCAATCACTGAGCCAGGGTCCCCTCCTGCGCATTCCCAAGTGGACCCAGAAGTGGACTGGAATTACTCAAAGTACTTGGAAGTACTACAAGCACTCACGGCACTCGGGCGATGTGCCAGAGGACTGGAAAAGAGCCAATGCGATCCCCATCTTCAAAAAAGGGAGGAAGGAGAGCCCAGGAAATGATAGGCCTGTGAGTCTTACCTCGGTCCCGGGGAAGCTTTTCAAAAGAATTATCCTGGCACATGTCCAGGAAAGGCTAGCAGGGGAGGTTATGCTTAGAGGCAACCAGCATGGGTTCACTGTCAAGGGGCTGGTCTTGTCAAGCCAACCTGGTGACCTTCTATGACCAGGTCACCAAGTCCTTGGATGGAGGTGTCATAGTGGATATAGTCTTTCTGGACTTCAGGAAGGCCTTTGACATGGTCTCTCACCCTATTCTCAGTAAGAAACTAGGAGACAGTGATGTTGATGCCTACATGGTCAGATGGGTCACTAACTGGCTGGAGGGCCACACCCAGAAGGTGGTGGTGGACGGATCTTATTTGACCTGGAGGGATGTGAGCAGTGGGGTTCCCCACGGCTCGGTCCTGCACTATTCAACATTTTCAATGGTGACTTGGACGAGGGGGCAGAAAGCACCCTGTTCAAGTCTGCAGATGACACTACGATGTTGGGGGGAAGTGGGTACACTAGTAGGAAGGAACAGGCTGCAAGCAGATCTAGACAGGTTACAGGGGTGAGCCAAAGAGAACAGGATGGGTTTCAACACTGACAAGTGCAGGGTAGTGCACCTGGGGAGGAAGAACCAGCAGCACACCCACAGGCTGGGGAACTCCCTTCTCGCCAGTGTTGAGACAGAAAAGGATCTTGGAGTCATCATTGATGCCGCAATGAACATGGGCCGACAGTGTGGGGACGAGGTCAGGAAGGCCAACCGTCATGCATTCAGAGATGCATCTCAAGCAGGTCCAAAGAGGTGATCCTCCCCCTCTAAGTGACACTGGTCAGGCTGCAGCTGGAGTACTGCATCCAGGTCTGGGCACCTCATTTCAGGAGGGATGTGGCCAATATAGAGAGGGTCCAAAGGAGGGCCATCCACATGATCAGGGGTCAGCAGGGCAGGCCCTACGAGGAGAGGCTGAGGGACCTGAACCTGTTCAGCTTCCAAAAGAGAAGGCTGAAAGGGGATCTAGTGGCAGTCTACAAACTAGTCATGGGGGACCAGGCAGGCATTGGGATAGTCCCTGTTCCCCTGAGCAATTCTGGGAGTTACAAGAAGCAACAGACACAAGCTAGTGGAGGGTAGTTTCAGGCTAGACATTAGGAAATACTATTTCATTGTCAGGACAGCTAGGACCTGGAACCAACTTCCAAAAGAAGTGGTGCTGGCTCCTACCCTGGGGGTCTTTAAAAGGAGGCTGGATGAACATCTGGTAGGGTTGTTTGACCCCAGTACTCTTTCCTGCCACGGCAGGGGGTCGGACTAGATGATCTCCTCAGGTCCCTTCCGACCCTACCAACTATGAAACTGCCTCCAGTCCACTTCTAGGTTTGCTGCCAAGAACATGCAGCAAACCCCACACTCCTGTGGGATACTCCATGCACCCCAGCATCACAGTGTTCACAAGCCATGCTGGTACCTCGAGGTATGTAGAAAATACATTTAATATATGTGTTTGTATTGCTGATTCTCCGAATCAGCACTGAATCTTCAGGTTTGGCCCAATCAAATTGGGGACAGCAATCCGAATCAATGAATCAAATAACTATCCCCGATTCAGGCCAAATCCAAATCCTAACTGAATAGGGCCCACTTCACACACACCTTATTAGATACGCTGATACTACATTTGTCATGAGGAAGATTCTTTGGTAAAATCCAATAGCATGTTGTCCCATTCTGTAGTTAACAAAATGCTAACCTATTATCCTCTCCCTGGTACTATCAGTTTAAATATATTAAGAAAGAGCAAAGAGGGATTATTATTTTCAGTTCAGTATCAGTAACTCTTCCTCAGACAAAAATGCTCTAAAGTTATACCCCAGCTTTGCTCCAAACAGCTCAAAGTTCAAGTACTCTTCCTTGAAATTTGAACTCATCTCTCACTTCTAGCAATTTCCTTCATTTTAGGAAGGAAACTGACTCTCATTCTACCCATTTCCCTTCATTTTTACTGTCATTTATATTAGAAAAAACAAATCAAGAAAATGAAATTAAATGCAAACAATTTACAAAATGGGCTTTAATCTCATTTAATTTCACTGTAAGTTTCTTGTATCAATTGCATATCTTATTTAAGGATGTTTGACCCATATCTGAGCCATGATTACCTAACAAGTATATTATCTTTCTCTTTCATTCTGGGCTGTCTCCCAGCCATTGGTAACTTTTGTTTATTGTCACATGTCAGTATACACTTTACTGGCAAAAGAGATCCCATTAAGTGTCCAACCATCTGCATAAACACATTAACGTTGTTTTCATTTTCAGGTTTTCTTCTGCATATTCTTGTTCTGTTCTATGGTATGCAAAAGTATTCAGCCACTTAAATTAAAAATGTACCAATAGGTAAAAGTTATTAAAAAGGATGATGATCAAAAGTTCTTCATGTCCTGAGAACAAAAAAATTGGCTTAATTAGCAGCCAAAAAGACTGAAGTTAGATATTAGGAGAAAAAACTTTCAACTAATAAGGAAGTTTAACTACTGGAACAAGCTGGCCTAGGGAGGATACAGAAACCCATTAACTGAATGGTAAGACAAAAACCCCTTGAGGTCCTCTATAGCCCTATATTCCTATTTCTTTGAATACAAAAGAGATTATTCTGCACCAGGGTTACACAAGCACACATTCCACAAGGGACTAGTTGTAACTGTGGCAGAAGGCCACCTCTGTTTCCCCACAGAAACTACTCTGTGACAATTTGGTTAGGATGGGCCCAGCAGAGGAGATGCACCTTACCCTATCTCTTTAGGTAACCTGAGCTTGATACATTCCTAAGGGAGGAGGGAAACCTGCTCCCTCTGCCTACGTGACTGGCATCACATACCTGGGTGAGGGGCTTGCTCCCCTGGGGAGCTAGGAACTGCCAGTCAGCCCTGCAACTAGTGATGCATCTCAAATTGGTGCTGGTCTCCATTGAACCAGGTACATGAGGTCACAAGGGCGATATAAGTTAAGGACTGCCCAGAAGGAGGGGCAACAGCCATGAGGAAGACTCAGAGAGAGAAGAGCTGGACCATCTGAAACTTGCTCTCTCTCTCAAAACTCATGATCAAGGAACTGCCTGCCTCCAGAGGGAATCTCCACCTGCCTCTGG
>JAGPOW010003685.1:53189079-53200479 GCA_030014935.1 Caiman crocodilus
AGAAGAGCTGGACCATCTGAAACTTGCTCTCTCTCTCAAAACTCATGATCAAGGAACTGCCTGCCTCCAGAGGGAATCTCCACCTGCCTCTGGATGATAGTTGTGAGTAAGCTACCTGAGATCTAACTAGATGTATAGCTGGCAGTAACTCAGATGCATGATCAAGGGGTATGCAGCCATGGGAGTTTGCTCTATGGGATTTCTCTGATATTGCTCTACCTTGTACCCTATTCCAACTCTACCCCTCGTAACCAATGAAGTTCTCCTTTGTATCTAGCGTGGGAGACTTTTTGGGAGTGGATCTAGATTATGCCTTGGGTCCCCCTGGTTCAGCTGACTAAGGGAGATCACTACTTGTGCTTCTGACTGAGGGAAGCACCCCAAGTTCTTGAAGTGAATCAAGTACCCTCGAGGGCTACTAGGGTTGTGTTTACCAGGGTGCACAGAGCCAGAAACAAGCCCGTCCCTAGCAGCGATACCCCAGGCTAGCGGGTATGCTCCAGGAAGGGGGTTGGGCAAACGTGAGGCATCCCCAGGGAGGCACTCAGAGCCTGGAAGGTGGTCAGATGCAGTGAAGTGGGTTGCTCAATGCAGAAATGCCCCCAACTGGCCTGCCACAGTAACACTTGGGCTTCTGCCTGGCCACCACTACCCCATTTCTCCAGCTTCCGCAGCAACAGCCAGAAACTCTGGATTCCCCCCTACCTGAGGGAGGAAGCAGAGCAGTATGGCACAGCCTATGGTGCTTGGAAAGCCCATGGCACGGGGTACCAGCACAGTGCAGTGCTGTAGAGGAGCCTTGGCCCAGGGAACTCTAGATGGCACTGAGACATGTGTACCCATGTGTCCACAAGAGTGGTGCAGTAGAGAGGAAGCACCCATGTGCCCAGTGCATTAGGCAAGTAGGAAGTGCTCGTGTGCTCAGTGTAACGGGGAGCACTCAAAGGCTCCATGGCCCAAACTAGTGCAGCCCCCACAGCAGGTAGCCCTAACTGATACAGCCCAAGGCATGCAGCCTCCCAGCCACTAAGGAGCTGGACAGCCCTGTTCTACACTAAAAATAGGCACAGCTATATATTTTGCATTGTTTATTTCAATACCAAAGTATAGACTGAAAATACTCAAAACAAAACACAAGTAACATGGCAATGGTTGCATATTTACCCAAATACCATACAGGATGGCTGACTAAACTAATGACTTCTTTAGAAGAGAAAAAGAGAAAAGACAAAAAAAACCACACAGACAGAAACTCAAAAGCTTCGTCTTAAGAGCACATACAGAACTCTCACTTTCTATACCCTGTGCGGGGGGAAGCGGGGGAATAATCTGGGTCTGTATAGCATTTTCTGAGAGCAGAAAGCAAGGGAATCCTGAATCTGGCCATAAAATATTATGGTGATGGGTAGATGTTGTCCTCCAGACAATGCCAAACACTGACACTTGCTTTGAAAAAAGCTAGAAACATTCTTCTTCCCACATACAATCTAAATAGTCTGAGGCTTCTAAAAAATATTTTGCAGTACTGCCAAGCTGACACTCAAGACGACGAAAATTAAACATTTACTGTTGAATAACTCAGACTGTAAAGTGCTCAAATTCAATGATATTTCCATTTAGAAGTATATTCTATACTCCATTCTGTACACAAGATTACCGTACATATAGACCTTCAATTTAAACAATGCTTCCACTACAACATATCTGACAGTACCCATGTCTGAATATTTTAGACTCTGTGACATTAACTCAAGGAGTCAACTGAGCTTCCCCCAATTATATGGGGATATATTCAAATGGGAAGTGTTTTAATGGTATCTCAGTCTTTGTTTATCTAAACGAGCAATTCTCAACCAGGGTACTGTGGCACCCTTGGGTGCCTCGAGATCCTTTCAAAGGTGCCATGCTATACTAACATTGTTAGATGTGAAAACATGAGTCAAAATAAGCCCAGAGATTGCAAAAAGGAATCCATAGTGTTACAAACCTTGACCTATTGTGACCTTTCCGAGTTCTTTGCAACTGACTTTGCTCCAGTATATTTTTGTGGTAAAAAATGAGTGAAAGCTAAGAGCTGGCATCTTCCAAAGGACTATGAAGGCTGAGACTATCAAGGCTGAGAACCACTGATCTAGCAGAGACACTGACAAACAAATGTCATAATCACAAGAAGTCATGTCAGTTGAATGACCGTATCTCACTACTAACCAAAATCATTCAAAACTTCTTTGTTAGACCAACCATCATGAAGGAAAAAAGAGAACTTGGTAACTAATTAAAAACACTATTTATATTTCGAATATTGATAATACTCTCAGGCTACACCTCTGCAACCATGAGGATTATTTGTTTCCTGAAATAAAAACCTAAGGGCTCTCATAAAATAACCCACTCTATTTTTAGAAGGAAAAACAACAACAATAACAACAAATTATGGAAGTTAATGACAATTTAATTTAGCCAAATTAAATCTTAACCTACCCACACACTAGTTCTACACAGCATTTTGTATACAATCATATTCAATTTATATTTCTCTTTTAGGGCAAACACACACATCCATATCATGATTAACCTTAAAACCTCATGTAAGTTAACAACCTCTTAAGGAAGTACATTGGAACTGTTTGTCTATCTACATCTTGAGTGCTCTGTAGGAACATAGGGAATGGTCCCAATAGAACAGACAGGTACAAACAGCACTGAAGTTACAATGTCTTTTCTGAATGTACACATCAGTTAAATGGGTTTGTTCCTGGATGTCACAGAGCACTAAGGTGCCCTGTGCCTGAAGAGGGGAAAACTGCTAGGGAAGGAGCCCTAGCAGTGGGTTGCCAGGGCAACCAATGAAGGTCAGCTGACCAAAAGGGGCAGGGCCTGGCTTTTATAAAGCCCAGAGCTGAGGCCAGGCTGGCAGTTTGCTGCCAGCGGCCAGAGAGGGAGGAGCTCCCTAAGGCAGGAGGTGAGGAAAAGCTTGACTACAGTGACAGCTCTCAGAGGCTTGAGCGATGTTGTTTTAGCCAGGCGGCTTCATTTTATGTTACAGCCCAGGGGCTTGTGTTTTGTTGTTATTTAGACCGGTGGTTTGGGTGAGGCTATTAGGAGTTGGAGGAGGCCTCATAGGAGACCCACAGTAGCATGGGGATCCAGGTGCCAGTGGGGGTGTAGCAAGCCCCAGAGAGGAGGCAGCATTGTGGAAGGCCCCAGAGAGGGGAGTCACCTTATTGAGAAGCCCAAGTGTGGGTATGGCAAGCCCCGGAAGGGGGGCAGCAAATTTGAGAAGCCCAAGTGTGGGCACGGCAAGCCCCAGAAAGGGGGCCATTTTATTGAGAAGCCCAGGTTCAGGCACTGGGAGCCCCTGCTGGGCTTCCAAATAAATGCGGCCGCCTAAGTTGGGCACAGCGAGCCTCAGAGAGGGGGCAGCACTGGTAAGGGGGGTAGCATTTTTGAGGAGCCCAAGTAGGGCAAAGATTAGGAAGTCCAGGGTGGGCACAGTGAGCCCAAGGGAGGGGCACCATTGAGGAGCCCCAGTGTGGGCGTGGCGAGCCCCAGAAAAGGGGTGACAATATTGAGAGGCCCAAGTGTGGGCACTATGAGCCCCAGAAAGGGGGCAGCATTAGTAGGAGTCCCAAGGTGGGAACAGGGAGCCACAGGAGAGGGCGATGGTAACACTCAAAGAAGGCCTACAGAGAACAGGAAGGGGCTGAGATAGGGAAGACCAAGTTGATATCTGCGAGGTTTGGGCTGTAGTACTGGGGAGGAAGGAGCTGCAGACAGCGCCCCTACTGGTGGGGCAGGACAAGGGCAGCCTCCCACTAATTAATTAATTAAGACCAGGACGTGGCAGGCGAGACAAGGTGAGCGGTTGCCCAGAGACAGGTGCGTGGGCCACATTAAGGGCAGCTGAGAGCGACAACCTGTCACACTGGACTAGTAAATTAACTATTAAAGATACATCTCAGAACAGATGCTCTGTTAACAAAGGAAGCCCACTTCCCTACTGTTCCAATCCCACATGCCTTCATTCCCTCAGTGCTCCCCTTCCCTCCAATCCAGAGTTTGTCCCAAATCGAAGTGTGGGATATTCCTTATTCTACTGATCTTCTCCATTACCAAAAATGCCCCAATCAGGGGCATCTACCCAAATTTGCCAGGGACTAGACACCTATTGCTTTTTCTTTCTTAAACGATACTACTTTCAGCTACTTCACATTACCAGCTAGATAAACCTTGTGAAACATCTAGTACTGTGTTATCCTTGTAACTTGGATAATGGAACGTGTGTACATGACACCAAGTTGGGTGGAGTAGCAGATAACTTTAAAACAGGGGTCAGCCAACCTTTTTAGGCTTCAGCTTGGATTGACCCAGTTCAGGTCAGAGGAAGGCTGATGAGCAGCTGACAGGTACAGGGACCCAGCCACTACTCTTCTCAGTGGCTGCAGAGGGAAAGTGCCCACTGCTGCTGCTTTTTCCCACAGCAGGTCAGGGAGAGTGTCTACTGCAGATGTTCACTTGTCCCCACAGTAGCTGGGGAAAACGACTGCTGCTGAAGCCCCCTGCCACTGCAGGTTAAGAAAACAACAGCTGCAGATGCTCTGCCCATATTGCTGCAGCAGCAGGCACTTTCCCAGTGCAGATACTGGGGAAAGCAGTGCCTGAATCCTAGCACCCACCAACTGCTCACCAGCTCTCCTCTGATCAGAACTGGGTCAGTCTGGCTTCTAAAGGCCCACATCTGTAGGTTGAATCAAATGGCTCTGTGGGCCAGATTCAGCCCACAGAGCACAGGTTGCCAACCTCTGCTTTAAAAGGACAGGATTAAGTGTGGTCTGAAAAATGTAATAAAATGAAGTGTAGGATTCTGTATTTGCCCTTACTGAAAAAGGGCAATAAAATTCACAAGTGCAAATAGCAATACTGCATAAAAGGACTTCAAGAATTCAGAGCATCTGTCAGTGTAATATTGTTGCAAAAATCTAAGAGAACGATGGAATTTATTAAGAGGATGCAAGATATGCAGTTCTTTCAGCAGTGGCAAGACTTCATCTGGAGTAGCATATCCAGTTTTTGTACCATACTTCAAGAGAGATCTGAACAAGCTGGACAGCAACAAAATTAGAGAGTCTTGGAAACTAACATATGAAGAAACATGGGAAGAAAAATCAGGCGAATAGAAAATTGGGGGCAGAGGGGTTTGATAACAGCCTCAAGTACAAAGAATATTTTTATAAAGAGGATGACAATTAATTGTTCTCCAAGTCCACAGAGTGGACAAGTAGCAACAGTCTTGAACTGCAACAAAGGAAATATAACTTCAATAATAGGACAAAAACTAACTATGAGGGCTATTAAGCATTGAAATAGTTTACCCTACAACACCTAAGTAAATTTCAGCCAGTGGAGTAGCTACTCCCTAAATGAAAGTGGCACATATTAAAACGTAGCCTCTCAATGAACTAACTTACCACAGGTTATGGTGATTCACAGTAGGCCAAGAATACATGCATACAGAAAGCTATTACAGAGCTGCCAATGTACCTACAGATCCCTACCACCATTTACCTTGCAGCAATGTTTGCGTGTCTGCACCTTTAGAAGACACAGGCAGGCAAGGTTGGGTAGATGTGACATCTCTTATTAGAGCAACTGAGTAGATGGGAAAAAGTTCTTAGAAAACTTTTGGGTGTAATTGCCCTTCTTCTTCTTCAGGCACAGGGAATCCCTATTGTTCTGAGACTCAAAGGAATGAGAGAAGCTAAAAGTGTGGCAGGATGTCAGTGAGAATGTAAATAGGGAGAAATCAGAAAGACAAAAGGTAAAGCCGGGAAGGGAGAGGGAAGAAAGCAGGAGAAAAAAAAGCAGGAGAAAAGAGAGAGACTACAGTGATAGTAATATTCTTTAGAAGACAGCACTTTATGTTCTAGAAAATTTCTAGTTTAAACCACTTGACTTTAGTAAAGAAGTCCTTGCCAGCATTATACACATGGTATCTCAAATCAGGTACACTGTACACATGCATGAATGCTAGCTTGTTCATCAGGTCAAAAAATGCCTTAATCACAGGTGAACATTGGCTGGGCAGAACTCAAATGAAAAGATTTGACTCTTTCATATTACCAAAAACTAAAGCAATTTAGCAATTGTCAACATGACCCGTGTATGCATTGTAACAGTGAATTATGTACCCGTAACTTGGCGCACAAAGTCAGTCAGAAGCTTCTTGTGACACTTATCCAGATTTAGTCACCAGAAGCATGGCTTCCACTGAAGAGATGAAAATGCACTTCAGTTATTCTGAATCCATAATGCATGTAAACAACTTTATATAGCACCTCAACAGAACTGTAATTCTGTCAGTATACACAGAGTAAGCTTGGGAAAATAAGCTCTGCAGCCCCACTTGTTGATATTTGAAGTCCTTAAACAGAATGTCATTCATAATCATCAGCTATTAAAAATCTAGGCAGAAAAATCAAGATTTACAGACAGCCATTCATTAGCATACAGTTCTGAGCTCAATCACTGTGAAAAGATATGTATGCATTAATATTAACCTTTCCCCAAGAGATTCACTGTCATATGCACTTACCATTGGAAAACAGGTACGTTATCTTGCTAAAATGTCTAATATCACCAAGACGCACATGTGTAGGAGAGAGTACTTGCCTCCTATATAGAGGCCAGGCACCACAACACCCTTAAAAGGACTTTATAGCATTCTAGGGCAGGAGTAGGCAACCCCCAGCATGTGCACCAGAGCATGACCTGTGAAGGCATTTTGCTTGGCATGTGCTCCTCAGGGTAGTGGCGAGAGAGCTGTGAGGGGCCTGATCCTTGCTGTGGCAGTGGAGCTTTGGCACCTTCCCCACCTGGAGGTGCACATGCACCTGCTACCGGCAACAAGCCAGGCCAGGGCTTCATGGATCCTGGTTCAGCTGCTTGCAGCCTCCTTGCTGGCTGCTGTGAGCAGCCTCAGCTCCATGGTAGACAGCAGGGGCCTGACCAGAGACCAGGCTAGCCCGGACTGACTGTGGCAGGCAGCCAAGAGGCTGCAAGCACCTGCACTAGGATCTGCAGAGCCCTGGCCAAGCTCATTGCTGGCAGCAGATGCACATACACCTTAGTTCAGATGATAGGGAAGAGGCTGGGACTGTGCTGCCACAACAAGGATCGGGCCCCTTGCGGCTCCCCCCACCATCTGCCCCTGGCACGCTAACAAGTCAAAAGTTGCAGGTGTTTTTAGCACCCTACCCAAAAACATTCCTGACCCCTGCTCTAGAGTGCCAAGATGTTTTTCAACTCCAGTTGAAAAAATTATGCTCTAAAGCATCCATTCCTGGTACTGTTGAGATAGGATACTGGGCTAAATGGACCATTGGTGAGACCCAAGGTGGATTTTTGCTCAAAGTTCAGTTGTTTCTCATTTTAAACAAAAAACAGCACTAACAAAGTCAAAGGAGGAATCCTACCTATCCAAGTCTGACTCGCACGATTTCCAAGTTTGAAGTTTAAAATGATATATTGCTGCCAAAGACACTATGTAAAAATCACGCTGTACTTTATTTCTTAGATATTCCAACTACTTAAAAAAATTCTTAGACTATTTTAAGCGCAAATGTTTGCTCAGTATCTTTTCAAAAGGACACATTATGCTAACATCAAAAACTTCTCATGCAACACTGTGCATAATGTTCTGTCTACCACATCATGTAACACACAAAATTAGAGTTTATTAACAATACTACTGGTCATTTAAACTGGTCTCATTTTGCTTAACTTAAGAAGACATATTATTTATGTGGTCTGGTATCATTCTCTTTTCTGCCTAACTATATTTTATCTTGACAGACGTCTTTATCTTTTCTGACCTGTTTTGGTCTAGAAAATGTTGTCAATGGCAGTTCTACAACCAAATGGTTTTAAAAAACCCTCAGCACATATCTGCAGGATTGATTTGATAAACAGGAAAAAAATGATTCAGTAATCTGATGTTCCATGAACTTTAGAGACTTGAAACATTGAAATGCTAACTTCTCATAACTGGAAACAAATATGAAAAATGCATTTTGGTTAAAATCAAGTACGTACTGTATTTACCCAAATCCAAGACTAAATTTTTTCCACTATTTAACATGAGGGAAAGGCAATTCATCTTGGATCCGAGTACAAGGTAGGGAGGAGGCAATAGCTGCTGTGGCTCCAACTCTGGCCTCAACCTGGGCTCATGGTTAGAGTTGGAGTCACAGCAGCCACTTCTGCCCACCTCCATGTCTGCCCCACCCTGCCTGCTCCCTCCCCAGCCCTGTGCCTTCTCCCCACCCTAACCCTAACCCTAACCCTAACCCTAACCGCTGCCCTGCCACATCCAACTGCTTACCATCAGGCACAGCTCTGGCCCCATTCTGGCCCAGGGCACATGGTCACTCCAGCCCCAGCCCACTCATGTAACAGCAAAAGCAGTGCCCAGGACCAAAGCTACCATGAGCTCCATGATGATCCCATGTGAGGTTCCCTGCACTGACTTAAATCTATTAATGCTAAATGATATATGCCTAATCAAAGAACTGCACCGATATCAGTTAAATAAGAGTACTTTTATTTAAAAATGTTCCTGTTATTTATGTCAGCACAGGCTATTACTGGGTTCGGACGCTTGGGGACTCAAGAATGAGACAGGTAATTGATTTTAAGGCGTTTTATTGGTTAAAACACTTACAAACGCCCGGCCAGCAAGGTGCCAGCTGAGCGGAGAAGCAGGAGCTTAAGCGGGAGGGGCGGATGCTCTAGCGGTGGGTTGGGACCACACTGTTTCACAGGCTGCTGTCCTGCGGAGTTGCCAGCCAACTGAAGAAGCAGGCACTTAAGCGGGAGGGGCGGATGCTCTAGCAGCAGGTTGGGGCCGCGCTGTTCCACGGGCTGCTGTCCTGTGGAGTTGCTGGCCAAGCGAAGAAGCAGGCGCTTAAGTGGGAGGGGCGAATGTTCTAGCGACGGGTTGGAGCCGCATTGTTCCACAGGCTGCTGTCCTGAGGAGTTGACAAGAAGTGTTGCGACTCAGGCAGGCAGCGGGTGACGGTTGCTTGGGCGGGCTGTCGTTAGCGGGTTCGCGGGTTGTGGGACACGCAGGGTGATCAAGCCTGAGTCCAACCAGCGGCAAGGTCCTGGAGTTACTCCCCGCCTTCGAGGCGGGAGCTTTCTTTTATACTAGGGATTAATGCGAGGAGTTCTTTTGTGCTCGCAAGAAAAGCTTTCACGGGCTTTTTCCCTGGTCTGGCGTTGATTGGTGATCACAGGTCTTGGCTTCCGCAGTGAAGCTTTGCTGTTTATGTTCTATTTTTGGTAAGGCCATGTTATATTGGTTTTATAAGGCCATGTTATATTGGTTTTATAAGGCCATGTTATATTGGTTTTATAAGGCCATAGTGGCACACCACTTTACAGTGCTCGCTAATTTTGACAATTTACAATATGATTAAGAAACAAGATGAAGCTGAAACTAGCTGCCAACCCAAACCAACTATGTTTTTTTCCAGTCGTGAGCATTTGGAAATGAACTGCAGCCTAGGAAAACTTGCTACTTTCATGCTATCTACCACTTTGGAACTACTTAACAAATGTTCTATTATTTTAATTTTCTAAATTAAATGCTCAGTGTCAGACAAGATTTTGTGATTAAAGGAATCAAAATAATCAGACTGTTCTGAGCAACTTCAAATCTTATACAAATGCAAATAAGACTTAGTCATAGCTCCTTTTAGTTTCAGCAAATTGGTCTCAATGATTTCCCAATCACTGTTTCTTCTGCAACTAAGGAAAATACTAATTTTCCTCTCTTGTGAAAACAGCCAATGAAGTCCAAAACTGACCAAAGCTATGACAGTTTTGTGCAGATTATGTATAAATTTAGATTAAACATACTAACAGCTTCATAGGTCCTGGTGCCAAGATTCTAAGGCATTTGTTACCTCTCAGTTCCATGTTCTTGGGGAACCCTGGCACAGGACGCAGCCTTTCTGACTCACCAAGATTCCCCCCACCAACCTGAACAAGAACTGATTATGAAAGACAATGAAGATGCAGTGGGAGACCTAAAGCCCTCCAGATTAAGGGTGACAAGAGTGAAACAATTGCCCTAGGTCTCATTTGCATGCAAGATGGAACCAGATGACAATTCATTTACATGGAAGATGGACAACAGAATGCCCAAAGCAAAGACCGCAGTGAATTCTGGAATCAGAGAAGCAGGCGAGCACTGCATGATAGGGAATCTGTGATCCAAATGCTAATCAACCCACATTTACACACACCCAGCTCAACATTTATCAAACCAATTCTAATCTGGATTTACAAAGGACTTTCCCCCCACCACCCACACCCCTCATCTAACCAGAACTAAGAAGAAGTTTAACAGGCATCTCGAACTGTACATTCCCCGGTCCCACTATGGGAGGCCTATTTAAACTTGATTGACTAAAACTCAGTCACCGGGCTAGGCAATGCTGAGGCAAGGGACCGAGTCAGAGTGGGCATGGGCAACGTTTGAACAGTGGTTAAGGGTTCATCACAGAGTCCAGCCCGTTGGAGCCCTGACTACAAAAGCTGTCATACTTTTCCCGGGATGACTGGTGGAAGTCCTCCCCACAAAAGTGTATGAACACTTCAAGTAATCAATCCCCTTACGTCTGTTAAAAGACTATAGTAAGTTTATGCAAAGTCATGCTAAACTGAGGCTGAGCGCTGCAAGCTATCTATTGTTTCTGAAGAAACAATGAGGTATCCCATCCAGTATATCTGCTATCCATAAGAATTTCAACTGTCTAGTTACTCCTTAGCCTTATGTTTTTCCTGGTTATTAATCAGTTTCTTGAGCTATTCCAAACCAGATAACCCCTTGCCAATAGAAAAGACAATTATTTACACTATTAAGAATGCTCTGAAGAAGCTGAACTGAGGGTATAAAAATCTGTAAAAAAAAAAAAAAAAAAAAAAAAAAAAATGGCAGTAAAGTGTGTGCTTCAAGAGGAGAAATCTCTCTGACACCATCCACTGTTGTTCTCGAGAAGTTGGAAGAAACAGATAGTCTCTCTTCAAGGATTGTGCTAAGAACTTTACTTGTCAGCACTGGCACCCGAGTGCCTTCAACTGGTGAGATCTCACCAGTGAGAACTGGAGAGTTCTCACTCTCTCTCTCTAGGCATAGATTTCTGAACTCTGAACTGTATTAATTAAGCTTGAGCTAAGTTTCCCCAAATAATTAGTGAAATCAGGGTAGTATTGTAATTGTGATTGTTTTTCCTTTGTATGTCTATTACTACTAGTACCATTATATATTTCATATACTTAGCAATAAATAACTTTTATAGTCAAACTGGTAGTAACTGGGTATATTTTTCCTTCTCT
>JAGPOW010003685.1:53200579-53216037 GCA_030014935.1 Caiman crocodilus
ATTACTACTAGTACCATTATATATTTCATATACTTAGCAATAAATAACTTTTATAGTCAAACTGGTAGTAACTGGGTATATTTTTCCTTCTCTACTTCTTCTTCCCCACTTGCTCTGCAGCAATGCTTCTTTTACCTAAGTCAAAGATCCCTGTGAAACCCAAAAATACTGTGGCGTCTGCTCATCAAGAGGCTAAAGATTGAGACATGCTGAGTTTGACACACATAAGGAGATCAGCTTGTACAGGCTGATTGACTCAGTTTGGCTCAGACATGCCCTAAGTAACTGAATGCTAGCCCATGAGGGTGTCAGCTGGACACCCAACTGAATTCAGAAGTATTCTGTTTACCTGTGTGCTTGTGTCTAACTGCAGTTTATTGTTGCTCTGATGAACTGATTCTTGGCATATGAGAGTGTCAGCCTGTCCGTGCTGATCAACCCGGCCAGGTCAGGCATGTCACATTAATCTGTGTGCGTCTGCATGTGTATCACTGATTTGGTGACTGGAGGAACCCAGCCCCATTGAAACTGAGTCCTGCAAAGTAGCTCCACTGAGGGCGAGGACTTGCTGAAGGGAGATATACAGCAGAAGTAGATAGAAACACAAGTACACAAGCAACACACTGATAAAATTACAGACCCTAGAAACATGTCCCTAATAAATGAGCACACCCCAAAGTGATAGGCAAATCTGGTAACACTTTATTAAGGAAGCGATACTCCACTGTCTGTCAAAAGCTAGTGCCCAGTCCTCAGAGAAAAGAGCAAGGTTATTTTTAGCAGCAGCAGTTTGCTCCACATGGCAGACTACCACTCATTAGGTATATCAAAGGTGAATATTTTAAGACATGACAGTAAATACATCCTCAAAGAGCCTCTTTTAACAAATATTCATTGCTTATAATGAAATATTTACCAATAGCCTGTTCAGTTTAAAGAGTTTGGGGTATATTCCTTGCCAAATCCATGCAAAGAGGTAGTTTACTAGCAATATGTACATCTAACTCACAGAAAATGCATGATCTAATCCTAACCATATTAACTTCGAATGCATAACTGCATTTCATTTGGCAGATCAACAACAGCATCTCAAAAAGAAAAGTTCAAGATGTAGTAGATCAAGAACTGAATTCCTACAACACATGCAAACATTTCAAATTATTCACCTGTCGCAGCGCACCTTGCTGTCCTGCTCCTAGTGAGAGGAAGCTGGGGCTTTCCCCAGCAGTGTGATAATGAGCCCAGCTGCAAGTTGCTAGGGCAACTGATGGGAGTCAGCTGACCCAAAGGGGCAGGGCCTGGTTTGTATAAAGCCCCGGAGCCAGAGCCAAGCTGGGAGTTCCCTGCCAGCAGCTGGCGAGGTAGGAGGTCTGAGAGCAATGATGAGAGGGAAGCCTGGCTGGAGGTAGAATGCAAGTACAGCTCATGAGAGCTCGGGAGCTTGAGCAATGAGGCAGAGTAGTAGCCAGGAGGCTTACGTTGTTATGGCCAAGTGCCTTATCTTTAAGTTATAGCCAGAGGTTTGCATTTGCTTTATTGTCATGGTATTACACCGGTGGTTTGGGTGAGGCTATAGGGGTTGGAGGAGGCCTCATAAAGGGACCCCAGCAGTGTGGGAATCCCAGCCCCTGTGGGGGCGCAGTATTCTCATAAGGGCCAGTGAGGGCATAGTATCCTCAAGGGCAATCCCCACCAGTGGCAGGGAGACTCCAGCGCCAGTCAGGGCACAGTGTTCTCATAGGAGACCCACTGTAGCATGGGGATCCAGGCGCCAGCGAGAGCGCAGCTAGCAGGGTGCGTGGACCCCAGCCCTGGAGATGGGTGTATGAAGAGCCTCAGTGGGGGCGCAGCCAGCCCCGGAGAGGGGGGCAGCACTTGAGAAGCCTGAGAGGAGGGCACTACAAGCGAGATTACAGAGGAATGGGAGTCAGCTGACCCAAAGGGGCAGGGCCTGGTTTGTAGGAAGCGCAGGAGAGTGGGTATGTAGTTTGACATATCAACATCTAGTACATCTGCAAGGCCTGGGGTGTGGTATTAGGGGTTGGTCGGAGCCACGCATAGCCCATAAGGCTAGGGTGCCTGTGGAGTGCCTACCAGACAGGGAGACCCCAGACAGTCTGGGAGACCAAGGGGACAGAGGTCCCAATACGCCGTGCCCAAGGAGGTATAAGGCAGCCTCCCGATATTCTCGTCCTCCATGTCTTGTTCTTATGGATATATAAGAGGGTGCCCTTGGGCCGGCCTGGACGTGGTGAGCAGGACCTCAGGGAGATCACAGCCCTCCTTGGAGGTCCGCCCCCATTACATCACCCTACATAGCGTGCATAAGCAATTCTCTCTCCTAATTCACATGAACAAAGTAACACAGTCCAAGAAGTGTCACCTCTCTAGTATAGAAATGGGGTACGCTGAAGAAACAAATTACATTTAAAAAACAAGCAAACCACAACCAAGGTCTAAATATGGACCAAGTCCCAAAAACTTAAGTTATGTATGACAAGTAGTGTTATGCATTAAAGCAGGGGTGGGCAATTATTTCAGCTAGAGGGCCACTTAAGGTGTGGTGAGCTTTGAAGGGCTGCATTGGTAGTCCCATCCCCTTCTTGCCATCTTGGGACTGGAAATCCTGCCCTAACCCCTGACCTTTGCAACCATAAGTCCCTCCCCTCGTACCCACAAACCGAGAAATACTCCTTTGGGAGAGGGGGGTTGCCATGTTAGAACCAGAAAAAAAAAACAAATCACACACTAAAAGTCAAACACCTGCTATAACATATTTTAATTTTATGACAAGAAATATTTTGTCATGATTTGTTTGCATATTGTTATGTAGTCACATCTATATACAACTCAAAAATAAAGCCTTAGTCTTGTATATTGGCGGGGCATGTATGGTGGTGGTGGTGGTGTGTGTGTGTGTGTGGGGTGGGGATGTACAATGGGGTTTGTGAGGGGCTGTGGGGGGGGCCAATAGGGGTGTGTGGGTGTATATGGGGAGACTGTGGGGACAGGGTGCGAGTGTGTGGCGTTTGGGGTATGAAAGAAAGTGGAGGGATGTGGGGACCTCCCCCCATGGTCCTCCCCATGGCATGCATCTTTTGCAGACAGCAGGGGTGCTTGGGGAGGTCATGCCCAGCACAGGCTCCGGCCACTGGTGCACATGGAGGCAAGGAGCACTGTCTGGCTGGGCTGTCTCTATTGCAAGGGCTCCCTGCTGCACATATGCAACTCCTGCACTTGCAGGCCACCGGAGTGAAGCTCCACGTGCTAGAGCCGGCTACCTTCACCGTTCCTTGCCAAGCAGATCTTAGGGGGATGCAGGGACCGAGACTCCCTTACACTTCTTGTGGAAACCCAGGACCTGTGTGGGAGGGAACAGCAAAGGAAACCAGCAAAGGAAACCAGCTTCAGCATGTGGAGCTTCCCTTCAGTGGTGCGCAAGTGTGGGAGTTGCACGGGTGTGGTGGGGAGCCCCTGCAATGGAGGTGGCCCGGCCGGGCTGCACTCCTTACCTCCATGTGCAGTGGTGGCTGAAACCACACTCCACCAAGACCAGCAGCTGTGACAGGCATGAGTGCGCCCGCCTGCTGCTGCCGCCGCCACCGTCTACAGAAGATGCACATAGTGGAGGAGTGGGGGGGTTCCCCATGCACTCCCCCCACCCACCCTGCTCTGCCCTGCCCACCTAAGCTCCATGCTGCCGCAACCACCCTAGGCACAGGTTCCACGTTACCACCAGTCCCAGGCACATGCTTCTGCCCAGCTGCAGCTCCCCAACTGCCTCCGCCCTTCCCCATCTGCTGCCCAGAGCAAGCGGGACGCTGGGCAGGCCAAGCAGGTCTATCAGCAGCTGCAGCCCCACCCAGAAGCTGCATGCTGGCTGAGCCAGGGCCTTCTCTCCACGAGTATGGAAGCAAGGTGCAATAGGGTATGTTGGCAGGGACTATGTATAGTGAGCACCTTTCTCCCGCCGCTATGGGCAAAAGGTCTGGGTGGGGTACAATTAGTAGGTAAGCACCACAGGCTGGATTAAAATGTCTGACAGACCAGATCCAGCCCATGGGTCATATTTTGCCTGCCCTGCATTAAAGACCAACTCCATGAAGCTGTCACTTCTGCTTCACTCACAGTTTTGTTACGTTATACTAAAGAAAAACAAGGTTAACTAAGGTATGTTACTTACCCCTCCCATTGTAATACCATCAATAAGGGCCACGTATGGTTTCTGACAAGTACCTATTAAAAATGTAATAGTTACATATATATAAAATATACTACTACATTTTTGTAGAAAAAGCACTACTACATTTTGTAGAAAAAGCAGGAAAATTCCAAAAATTTATGAAATAAGAATATCACAAATATTTTCCTTCCCTGGCTATAATTTCGACAGCTTAGTTATTTAGAACACAATGCGATATAATCATTTCATTCTGTAAATCAATATTTAGTTCTTACTACCCACAAATACAGGTACTTTGAGTAATTATTTCATTATTTTTTAAAAATAGGAAGAAGGTTCAGTACCGATTTGCAGCAGTAAATCCTTAGTAATTTCTAGAGGCACTCCTAGCATTAAGGGTGTGTCAAAAAAAAAACAAAAAACCCAACAACTCTTCATTAAAGAAATTAATGTTTTTGTTTACAGTTTAACACTCAAAAGTCTTACTTAAGTTACAAGAACTATTATGGTCTCCCTAGGCACTTGTACACATGACAGGGGCTTAATTCTGAAGGTTGTACTGTATGCCTCCTAAATAGAAACAATGGGTTTTTAATTCAAACCCACTGTTTCGATTTTTCTGTCATGTTACAGCATGGTTGGTTAGAGCCCGCCTGAGCAGCCCCTGAGCTGCAGGGGGCCTCAGTCCTTCCTTCCAAGTTGGCACACCCCTCCACCCTGAAAAGACTGCCTGGGTGGGCGGCCAGTGGGCCAGGCGCTGCCACAGCCAGCCTGAGGTTGGGGAAGAGTCAGTATGGGCCAGGTGCTGCCTATGAGCTAGGACAGCAGCCAGCCCGCAAGCAGCCCACTCAGGTGGCCAAAGGGGGGTATTATCGCCACAGAGGGAAGGACTGGAGCCCCCCCACAGCTCCAGGGCTGCTCAGCTCAACAGCAGCTCACCCCCCACCCCCTCCCCACAGCTGTGGGAGAGATGAGTAAGCTCCACTGGAGGAAGGAGAAAAAAGAATCAGCCCCCTCTCCACTTCTGCCTTCAGCAGGCACCTTATCCTTTTTTTCCTGCAGTCTGCCTGCCTCTCCCAAAGCTAGGGGCAGAGCTGACAGCTGCAACGCATCATTGCAAACTAAACCACATCCAGATGTAATGTAATTTGCAATGATGCAAAGTCATTTAAACCCCCCCACCCAAACTCTTGAACATGTACAGTGTGGCACCACACAAAGTGACATTTTCGTCATGTGTACATTAATGGTGTCATATGCATAAGCACCCCTGTGGTTAAAATACGCTCTTCCACATCAACTAATATGAAACAGCATTTAGATAACAAAAGAAATGGAATTGCACTTTTAATCTCATTGTGTTAAATAAACTCAAACATTAGGACACATGCCCTATCTCCTATCACTGGTAAATCTGTATCACTCATTGACAATGTTACAAACACGTAACAAGAAGTGTTTTCACTACCCAATAATTGAAAAATATAAACACAAACAAACCAACTCACTGAAGATTTGTTTTAAAGGAATGCTACCAGATTAGATTTAGCCAAAAAACCCCTGTAGATTCTACAACCACATGCTTTAAGAGTCACAGTCAATAAAAACATGTGTATGCGCTTTAAAGGCAAAAGGAAGGGTTGGAGTTTTGTAAACCCTTATGAGCACTGTAATAAATACTACAACATTCAGCAATTTTGTGTGAACTAAAGCTAATCTGTTCTCAAAGCCCAGGGTGATAAAGGGGCAAGGCAGATGTTAAAGATACTGAAAATAGATTTTTTTCTAAAAGTTTATTTTAAAAATACATATTTTAATAACAACCACCCTTTGGCAATGGTTTATTTATAGCCTCTGCTGAAGCAGGATCAATATCCAGATCATCCTTCTTTTAAGATAATAGAAGCATTTTCACTGAACACTACAGATAGATGGAAGGAAAATCCTGTTGTGCTGTAGAGCTAAAATATATAGCATATTCATCATTGTTCCAATAGCAGTTGTTTTCATATACTTCAGAAGCACACATAAAACCCAATTAGTATTTTATCATGCAATATGGCATCACAAGGAGAAATTTATTCTGGACCCCAAGCAGTTAATTATTACTGACATTCTGAAGAGTGAGGTTTACTATGATTTAGTTTATTATTGATAGCCAGATCCAAAATTTTGTTAGTTTTCTCAGCATTTTCTACAGCAATTTGGGGCAGCAGGGTCCACAGACTGATTATACAACAACTGAGTGGTATTTTCTTCAAAATAATTTTAAATATGCTTTTTAATTTCAATGGAGCCCCTCATTCTTCTGTTGGACAAGGTAAGTATAGCAGTAACCATTATCTGCTATACCTTTTCTTGCTCTCCTTTCATTTGTTATATTTAATGAAGTATTTGCATAATCTCATTTATCTAGCACAAGTCATCTGCAGACTAAGGATTCACTTCACGCACTACTGAAACATCAAGGATAACCCCAGAATGAAAGGAGGCAGTTGGTTAATAATTTAAAACAGGACGATAAACTACAAAAATTACCAAAATTGGAATGTGGCCATAAGAATTACAACGTTTAGATTCCTTCTTTATTTTCTGCCTCCCCTCTCTCCTTCCTTTTTTTTTTTTTAACGTTCTCTGCAGTAAGTGCTAAGAGCCAGATATTTAAGGAACCATTGTGAAAAATCATAACCCACAAATATGCCAGATTCATACTTTATGATCTACTAGCACACATACCAATAGCATTGTTCAGGATGTATTCCTCTCTGAAGAAATCTTGTGTCAGCCTACCCCCAGCTTTTCCAGCATCTGCGATAGCTAATAAGATAAAAAAGCATTCAAATGTCTAGCAGAACAGCCCTCCAATACTACACAGTCAGAGTAAGTAAGCCAGCATATACTCTACAAGATGGATTTTGATGCTGCAGGAAAGTGGCCTAGTTTCTGCTGCACTCTAGTAGAGGAAATCGAGTCTCATGGCAATTACTGGTGAAACTTAAAAACTGATTTTACTGACTTAAATATGAAAAAGAATAATAGCATTATGCTACAGATTCTCCCTCTCTCCATCTCCATGTATTTCTTGTGTAAGTGTGTTCCCTTGTCTTTGTCCAGCTCAGAAGAAAGGTTTCCTGTGTTCAAAAGTCTCCCCCTACTGGCTGACAGTACCAGCAACACAATGAAATCTAACTGTCATTGAACAACTTAAGTAGTTAAAACCATTTCTGCTAAAGATTTTCATTAGGGTAAATGGGGAACCAGTGAGAGCGCAGAACACAAGGCACCTGTTAGAGGTATGCTGTGTGGCCAAGTTGCTGCCTTTAACATCATCTAGCTCCTTCATAGGCTACATGACTTTGCTATTATGTTTAGAAACAGATCAGAGATCACAAAAAATGTGGATATCTGTGGTCATGTCCATGAAAAAAATAAGTAAAAAGATTACATGCCTTATAATAAGTCATAGCCATAAGCAAGTCAATTTTTCCCCTCTCATTGCCCTCACTATTACAGTACTCAAATGGTACTGGAGAAGTCCACAAAGTTAGACACAATAAATGAAAGAACAGAGGCAATGAGATCTTACAGGGCACTGACAAACGTGAAAAACAACTACCACAAAAAAAAAACAAAAAAAACGAGCGCTTTCCCAGAAGAGGGAGCACATTAGTTTGACCCGACTCCCCAGAGCCTGTATAGATCGGGTGCTTCAGCAGGGCTTTTTGGTGCTTTTATCTAAAGCTGATTCAATCAGCTATTGGATAAAAATCACAAAAAAAACCACCACTGAACTGCCTGATCTATACAGATGTTGGGCAGGTCAGGTCAAACTAATGTGACGCCTCTTTGGGCATATTCTGCACTCAGCATGGAGGCACACCAACCTAAAAGTAAAGCACTGTGTTCTTGGGTTTTTCTTCCACATCTGTAAGAAGCCACAAACATTTTCCCTTCTTCAGTCAGGCCTGTTTTCAATATTTAGTCATAAGAGTTAGCTTTCATTTCTGCATACACACCAAACTTTCAAGATGATATAGCAAACTGCTAAATAAAGACATCAAATTACATTAAATCATTTTTTAAAAACCTGTAAAACAGCTCATGTCAAATATTCATGTATTGGGATCATTATTATCCAACAGTAATTATTTAACCAAGTTTAATTAATGGAAGCACATATTTAGAAGAGAAAATACAAATAACAAAGTAATTATCTACTAGTAGGGAAAGAAACACACAAACAGATTTTGAAGTGGCCAACATTCTTACCTTTGATATCACCACCAGCACAAAAAGCCTTTCCTCCAGTTCCCTTAATAAGGATTAGAAAGGTTTCAGGGTCTGCTTCCCATGTCTAAGGAAAAAGACATATTCCCTAATATAGTTTTACATATTTCCTAATATGTAAAAACAAAAATAACCTGCCCCCCCCAAAAAATACTAACACAATGAAAACCATTCTCAAACGCTGTCCATCTATAATGGGGTTTTTGTTTTCTTTATCATCGTCTGGAAACCAAGCCATAACAAACCAAATTTCAACCAAGCTCTACAAACGTGCAACATCAACCCCTGAAAAATACACTCGGGGCAAACAAATCTCTCCATTGGGCATGATCAACTTCTGCAGGATCTATGCACTGTTTTAAAAAATAAGTTTCTATCACTTAAAGTGAACGTCACAAAGTAAGCAGAACTGAAATTGAGATCCTTGCAGACAGATCTCTGAATTGCATCCCTACCAACAGAGGGACTGGGGAAGAGAGAAAGAGCATGCATAACAGCACATGGTCCTTTCCAAGTGGCTGGGAGAAAGGAGGGGCTGCCACTGTCCCCATTTTTGGATGGGGCACCCTCAAACAGGTGCCTTTGAATGACTTCTTTGTCATGATACCTCATCACCGCACCAGAAAGTTGTATATATTTTAAGTGGTATTCCTGTGGGGTGCCTCTGGGAGACCAGGATCTTAAGGAAACAAGCACCAGGTATCAATCTGGCAGGAAGAATGTGTCTTAAGCAAGTCACAGATTTCAGCTGAGGAAGTATACTAAAGCAGATTTTTCTACAGGCTTGGGTTTTTTTTTTCCACTGATGTAATTTATATCAGCACAAACCCCTCCCCAGCATTGATGCAATTACATTAAAATGCAGGTGTCTCACTTCAGTATGGTTTATTGCCCTTCTTGCAGAGGAATAAATTATAACAGTTAGAGGTGCACCGATACATCAGTCCATATCATACTGGCACCAATAAAAGGAAAATTGACATTACTGGCAATCAGCTTTTTTTGCAGATGTGACTGATAATGTCACTACTAAATGCTGAGTGCATGCAGGCAGCTGCAGTATGTGCACAGCCAAGAATACAGCCTAGCAGCTTGGAATGCAGCATCCAACCCATAAGTCTGTTGGGTGGGGGGAGTGGCATGGGGGGAACAAACTGAGGCCTGTATGGTGAGGGAGGGAGTGGGGCTGAGGCTGGGGCAGGATAGAGTCGAGGGCTTGTCTGTGGGGGGGAGCACAAGCCAAGGGCAGGCTGCCACTGCTCACTCACTCTCAGGGTCTGCGACAGACTCTTCCCGGCAGCTGTGCTCAGGGTACGGGGAGGGGCAGGAGGTGGTGGCACAAGGAGGGGAGCTACAGGAAAAGTAGAGCTGGGACCATAGCGCCCCCCCCAGCACTGCTACCACTTGCCCCACCCAATCCTCTCCGCCTAGCGTGAGCGCAGCTGCCAGGAAGAGCCTGGTGCAGCCCTCAAGCACATGTGCACAGCAGCAGCCTGCCCTTGCCCTGCACACAAAACTGGGGGGCACATGCCCCGCATGCCTCCCCCAGAAGTACATGCAGCGGTAAGAGCCGCCCCATGCCCCGTCCCCCCAGACAAGCCGCCAGCTCAGTCCCGTGCCTCCACCTTGGCTGGGCAATCCCTGCCTCTGCCCCACTTTTTCCTTCACTGTGGGGGCCTCGATCTGTGCCCCACACACTACTTCACCTCCAACAGACTTACCAGCCAGACATTTCTCTACAAACTGCAGGGCTGCATATCAACAATTGGATCAGTATTGGCTGATATAGCTGGACAATAATTGGTCATCAGTATTGACCCCAAAAATCTTTATTGTCTCACCCCGAATAATAATAAGCAAATGTATACTAGAATATAACTATATTTATATAATACAAGAAGCACAATTTATATGTTTAAGTGAAGCCCTAATGCTTGAGCTAGATATTAAATATATTTATCTCAAAAATGCAAAACAGGGGGATCACATTATTGCCATGTATGCAGCACTATTGAGCATTTCACTGAAATACAAAAAGTTAGTTGCGGGGAGGTAGAGGGAGAAAATCATCATGTAAGTAAATTTGTTTATATATAGGCTGCAGACCAGCATGGCACCTGACTTTAAGCATGAGTAGTCTCATTGAATTAAGTGTGATTACTTATGTTCAAAGCCTGGTATGTATACTTAATAACTGAATGTGTACTGAATAAAGAGGGGTAGTTAAAGTAAAGCCACTGACCTTTAACTGCAGATAAATCTGTTGAATCATGGGAAGATTGAATGCATTTAGAGCCTTTGGCCTATTCATAGTTATTATTCCAGCACATCCTTTCTTTTCCAGCAATACTTCATGCACAGAATCTGTGTGTTTGGACATGCGCTGTACATATGAAAAATGGAGACTGAATTATTACCATTTATGATTCATACTGAAAGACCAGACTGTGCAGAATATAACATGAACATTCTAAAAAATACACATTAATATCAGTCAGTGCAGAATTCTAGGGTGTATAACAATCTCCCCACTCTAACTTCCCCCTTCCAGCCCCCACTCAGGTTTTTTATAGACTAATTTATTTCCACTCTTTTAATATAATTCTTGAAACCATACTAAGTTTAGATTTATATCGCGCCTACTACTCTGCAAAAATAATGGAACCAGCTTGTGGCCCGTAATCTGAAAACCATTTTCCACAGTACCTTTGGGGAATATACAATTTCACCTCCAGGTTTCATTGAAAATGCCATACTGAAAACATCTTTTTCAGCTATGATATTTGCTGCATAATACTATGCCTGGTTTTCCTTCTTGCAATTTGAAACAAACTGCCTTGTCTGTGAGCAACTTTGATGATGTTGTACAAGAAATAATAATGATGTTTGTCCTTTGAATTCAAAGATAACCATAACATCACTGTTGGTTTGGTTTCTGTGAACATGTGAATGGTTGATCAGGACAATTTGTGCTTTGAACCACCTATGGCACAGTGAGCAAAAGATGCCGCTTTGGGTTGCTTGATCAACAGTAGATGTGCTGCTGTTGTGAGATTTATGCTAGTTGTGTTTCTGCTCTGCCTCAGCAGTTCTTCTCCACTCACAGACAGTAGCTCCAATACAGATGAGGCTTCACCAGGTGGAACAATTATGAGCAAGATCTTCCCAAGGCTTCAGGTCAATGTTGAAACGTTTCAAGGATGCTTGCTGACTAGCTGTGTTTTGATGGCAAACCCAACACCAGCTTCATGTTGCTCTTCTTTACTATGGCCACTCCAGAAGGTGTAGCTGGCTTTTACAGTTAGTTGTCCTACTGCAGCTACTTGAGTTTCACTCAGGGCTGCTATCTGAAATGGCCAGTTCTCTACCAACTAGAGCGGTTCTCTTTAGTCTATCTGCTATTGTACGGACCATGCATGCATGCATTCCAAGCACCAATGGTGAGTGGTTTCACCTTTGTCTTTTTGTGTGGTTGTCAACTGCTACAGTAGGATCCCAGTCCATATGCTGATCAGAGTTAAGGTGAAGCAGATAATGTTTAGGGCACTTTTTCTAGACTCTTCCTCATGCTACAGAGGTGAGTAGTAATCCAGGGGGCTGCCAAATTCTGCTGCTGCTTTGGTCCAGTGAAAAGTGACCCTATGCCCCGAGCCATCTATGTGCAGGTCTGTAGCTACAACTCCCAGTGTATCCACACCTACTGCTTTGCTGCTTGTCCACTGCCACAGGACTTGAGTGTGTCTATGTGGTGGATACAGTGATGTCATGACTTGCACATGAGTTGGACTTAAGTGAAGGAAAACTGCACAGAGTCACCCTCATACTCTTGTTCAGGCCTTTCTGAATCGGGGTCAGGTCTCCTAGTCTTTTCCTGAAAATCAGTGGGGGCTGGGGATTTAGGGCACCCAAACTTGCCCTTCCCTGGGGTTTGGCCCTAGTGGCACTTTCTAGGGCAAGAGCGGGCAAAGTCTGGCCCGTGGGCCAGATTGGGCCTGCAGCAGACTCTATTTCCCATCAGTCCCTGTCTGTATCATTGCAGCAGTTTCCATGGAGACCCAAGGAGCCATGGTGCTGCGATGTGGGGCCAGGGTTTCCATGAAGACCAGCCCCAGAAGCACTGGCTGGATGGGGAGCTGCTCCAGGGCCGGGGCTGGGATCTGTGGCAGCGACAGTGTGGTCCAAAGTCAAGGTAGACCTGCAATCTACTGCCCACTTCCTTGATCTGCTGCCCAGGGTGTGTCACCTAGATGCCACACAGGTAAGCAGGCAAGAACTGACTGGCAGAGAGCAGCAGTCCACACCATAGTCATCAGGGCCCACTACAGAAGCATTAGCTAGAAAGTATGCAATACAAAAGTATACTGAACTATGAGAATCTATTAACCTATTAATCTATGAAATACTGCAAGAAGAGTTTGTAGTAAACATCAGACTAAACTGAACTGGAAACATTGAACCTAAACAGTAGATGCTTCATAGTCTAGCACCATCAAGACTGGACAGTTCATTGAAAGACTATTTTTCTCACCCCAGGAAGCCATTGTTGCAAATCAGCTCCTAGCTGTACTTACCAAGTGCTGTAGTATTATTTGTAACCTGTGGAATGATTTCAGCCTGAAATAAAAATACCAAGTTCAATGTTTTAAATGTAGGTTACACCAAGCTTTATTAAAAATATGTCTAGATACATATACATAATCAGGCCAATGTACCCTTTTGCTCAATTTTTGTGTTGTTCATTAATAGTATTGCTAAAATTGCACTTTCTATAGGAAATAGCATCAACAGTGTACAGAGAGCCTCTTTAAAGTCAGGAAAATCCATCCTTAAAAAAAAAAAAAAAAAATCAGGAAAATGGACTGTAACGGGCTTTCTTCAGCATACTGAAATATAACAGTATCTTGTTTTTATGTTTGAAACAATAGTAATAAAACATAAAAAATCAGAGTTGGAAGGGACTTCAAGGAGGTCATCTTGTCCTTCTCAAAGCAGGACCACCCCAACTGATGTATTTACTCAAATATTTACCGGAATACAGTATTTACTGCAGCAGAGCAAGAGGGGGGTGAGGGTGGGGGGCAGAAGGCTGCCCTGGGTCTGATACTGGCACTTACCCAGGTTCAGGATCAGAGTCAGAGCCACAGCAGCTACCTGCTCCCACCCTCCACTTTGTAGGCAAATATAAGATGCGGGACTTTCCTCCCCCTCCATGACTGGGAGGTGGGGGTGAGGCGGGGAAGTCTTGTATACATTCCAGTAAATTTGGTATACCATCTTAGCCAAGGCTTTGTCTACCCAGGTCTTAAAAACCTCTAAGGATGGAGATTCCATAGTCTCTCAAGGTAACTTGTTCTAGTGATTTACTAATTTCCTAGCAAGAAAGTTTTTTCTTGATATCTAACCTAAGCTTTCCTCACTACAACTCAAGACCACTGCTCCTTGTTCTGTTATCTGCCACAACCTAGAACAGTCAAGCTCTGGCTTCTTCATAACCACTTGTGGCAGGGCACCTTCAGTGCCTGACACTTTAAGGGCCTGAGTAGGTAGCAGAGCAACCTGCAGCTGACTGCACTCCCAATCAAGAGAGTCACATGGCCAACAGGAGGCCACCTGATAGGAAGGAAGGCCTAACTGCTAGGGGATAAGAGCAGGCTCTGAGCAATCAAGCCAAGAATTGCTACAAGCAGCTAGAGGGAGAACATCACTCAGCTGAAACTGCTGCTTTCAGAACACCTGGAGGTAAAGGCCAAGAACTATGGGGAGGGCAAAGATTTCCAGTCTGGGAGAATGACCTAAAACTACACCCTGCAGGTGTTGGATGGTGTGGTAGGGCTGCCTGTGGCAGGGCAGCTTCCAGGAAATGCCACACCTGTGTCTCCCTAGAGAAGGGCAAGTATGGGATGCCAGAAAGCCTCAGCCCCTGCTACCTTGTAGGTATCCAGGGGAGGGCAAAGGCTAGGGGAGCACACCCTGACAGAAAAGCACAAGGGCCCAGGCTCACGGAGTGGGACCCAGGCTTGTCTAGACACCCAAGGACTGAGTGGACTGTAGGTCAAGAGTGGGGGTCCGGGCATATCTGCAAACACCTGAGACCTGTGGGGGATAAAGCCCTGTGGCCACAGTTAGGTGGCAGAGTAGTGGCTGGAGGCTGTGTAGAATAGGGCCTTATGGGGCTTGAAGGACTGCTCATGAGCCAACCAGAATAGCCACAGTTAAGGCTCTAGTGATGGGGTGAGTTGAAACCCAGTTAAGGGATCAGGGGGGTAATGGTGGAATTACATGCCATCTATGAGGCATGGGATGCAGTATAAGGGGAAGTTCAGAGCCTGGAATAATGCCCTAGGCATTCGTGTATTAAATGGGCAGCCTCCTACACTGTTATCAGTAATTATCACATAAAGGCATGGCAGGTAAGGTAGGACAGACTGTTCTAGGTATGTGGGCAGACCAACGTTATGACCAGCCTTGAGATTCCCATCACACCACCCTTCAAGTAGCTGAAGGCTGTTATTAAATCCTCCCTTGATGTTCTCTTCTCCAGGCTAACTAAGCCCCGTTCCTCCAACCTCTCCTAGTGGGCTCGTTTCAAGGAATGGGGGGGGTGGAAAACAACACGCACAAAGAAAACCCAATTAACACAAATGCAAGTGAGTCGCTTCCAATTCTGAAGTGGCTAAAACAAATTTAGAAGTTAAGACGTAAAAGAAGGGCTGCCTATAATCAGCTAGATTAGGACTCTTATGACATGAGTCATCAGTGTAACACAGTCATCAGCAAATGTAACTGCATTTTATCATGCATCAGCAGATGCATGACAAACAGAACCAAGGACCTCTCTATTGGGCATTGGTCAGACCACAGTTAGAATACTGCATCCAGTTTTGGGTGTCGCACTTCAAGAGGGATGTGGATAACCTGGAGAGGGTCCAGAGAAGGGCCACTCGTATGGTTAAGGGCTTGCAGGCCAAGCCCTATGAGGAGAGACTAG
>JAGPOW010003685.1:53216137-53284494 GCA_030014935.1 Caiman crocodilus
CAAGAGGGATGTGGATAACCTGGAGAGGGTCCAGAGAAGGGCCACTCGTATGGTTAAGGGCTTGCAGGCCAAGCCCTATGAGGAGAGACTAGGGCACCTAGACCTCTTCAGCCTCAGCAAGAGAAGGCTGAGAGGTGACCTTGTGGCTGCCTATAAGTTCATCATGGGGGTGCAGAAGGGAATTGGGGAGACTCTACTGTCTACTGCCATAAGCTAGCAGACAGCAGACTTAGACTGGACATTAGGAAGAACTTCTTTGCAGTTAGAGTGACCAAAATGTGGAATGGGCTCCCAAGGAAGGTGGCATTCTCCCCTACCCAGGGAGTCTTCAAGAGGAGGTTAGATGGGCATCTAGCTGAGGTAATCTGAACCTAGCACTGTTTCTTGCCTATGCAGGGGGTTGGACTCTATGAGCTATTGAGGTCCCTTCTGACCCTAACATCTATGAAACTTCTCTATCTAATATTTAGGCATGTTCCTAACATGAGGATATGACTTTAAAGCCTTATGCCATATCTTGTAGACACTGAAGTTATTTCAGTTTTTTAACTGCCCTTCTCAAAAAGTCTCTTCCAGTTGTAAGTTTCTTCAAGGCACTGCATCTGCTATTGCATCACAAGTACATATGTAGAATAACTCCACTAAAATCCTAAAGACTTATTCAAGATTTACTCTAGCACACCTGAACAAGACTAAGGCAATTTCATATGGATAGATCTATAACCTCTGCTATGAACCCCATGCCATTTGTGTGGGCAGACAAGGAATTGACTTTGCTGGGTTCTGCTTTTAAGATACTGGATCTTTGTTTCTTTTTAAACTGCCAAATGATGAACAGCACTTTTAGCCAGATGCATGATTAAGTACATCTCACAGTTACAAGTATTCAGTCTGGTATGATGCTAGCTTATGCTGCTTCCCAAGCTTTACCCTCAACACTAGTCTAATTTTTTCATAGGTAAAATTTCTTAGCAGAAAGAACACACAACCACAGGTGACTCAGGCTAAAGGCATCTTGTGCAGGGAGGGGGTGGGAGAGGTACATGAGATAACAGGCACTTAGAGGTCTCTGAACAGACAGCTTTCATATGCAACCTTCTAGCACAGTGTTTCTCAACCTGTGGATCACAATCCAGAAGTCGGTCACAAAAATATATGAAAGGGTTGTAAACCAACGTTAAAAATGGATCAGCAAACTTTTAAAAAAAAAAAAACAACTCTCCTTTAAATGTTGGAAACTGGGCTCTCTTGTGGGCTAGGCTGCTTGGGGCCTGGAGGCGGGAGCAGTGGGTCTGAAGTGAAGGTTACTTGGGCAGGACTAGTCACTGATGCTTACAAATAGGACCTGGTACAAAACTAGTTGAGAACCACGTTTTAGAGTAGCGCTGCACTACCTAGTCCGGGGTGGGGGCGCACCCTGAGGTCCTGCCGAGGACCTGATGGGGGGGGGGGTAAGGAAGGTGCCAGAAATCCGGTCTCGACAGAAACCCGGAGCTTTCCAAGGCGGTTCCGAGCTCTCTGCAGTGTGAGGCCTGCTCCACTTTCTAACGGAGAGGCGCGGCGGGAGGAGGGCTGATTTCGCTCCCATAACGGGCGACAGCCGCTGCTCTACCAGGCAAGGGCGTCACCGCCCTGCTCACGGGCCCGACCCGCACCGCCTCTCGCTGCACCCGCCGCCGGCCCGGGGACGAAGCCCCAAGAAAAGTCCCCGCTCGGCTCTCGCACAAGTGCTGCTCCGCGCCCCGCCCCGGCCGCGCGAGGCACCTGGGAAGCGACCGGGCCACCTGCGCCACCATCCCGCTCAGCGCAACCGGATCACGTCACCGCACTGCGACGCCGAGGAGACCGGAAGGGCTAACGGGAGGAGCGGAAGGACTCGTCGCTTTCAGCCCGCGCGCGGAATTGCGCCTCAGCATGTGTCGCCGCCCCTCCTTCCATTGGCTGTGGGGCCGGAGCGCCAGCCCGCAGGGCGGAAAGGGGAGGGGTAGGAACAGTCCCGGCCCCGTGCGGTGACGTCAGCGCAGGGAGGTCCGGCAGCAGGAGGGGGCGCGCGGGAGCTTCTGGGGAGCTGGGCTCCCCGTTGCAAAGCGTGCGCCTGTGCTGCGGCACGTGGGGCTTGGCTTGTGCGAGCCTTTATGACTCACGTCTTGGGGGTGGCTTCGCTGGGGAGCCCGGGCTCCCAGCGCCCTGAGCGGTTCCCGTGCGTGACAGCCGCGTGCACACTGTGGGGGCGGGAGTGGGGCACAGGCTACAGATTCGCCATGATGTTTACAAATGGGTCCTGGTATAGAAAAGGTTGAGAACCACTGATCTAGCCTAGTCCAACCCCATGCCTGAGGCAGGATCATCCCTGTTCAAACCGTCCCATACAAACCAGAATCCAAACACTACATGTAGGGACCTGCCAAAGTCATGGTGGAAGCAGGGTTGGCTGTGATGCCTTCAATCTTGCATGTGCTCACTGCTGATGGGTGTAGAGGCCCTGCTCGTGGCTTGCTCCTGATCAGGGAAGCAAAAACTGTGGTTTTAAACACGGCAGCCTTTTTTGCTTCCTGTCACTGATTGGCCAAAGGGTCCCAGGTGGCCCTGCTGTTTATGCTGACTGGAAGGGAGCCAAAAAGGTGCCATGTTTAAAACGGCAGTTTTAGTTTCTCTGCTGATCGGGATCTCTGCTGATTGGGAGGGAGCAGTGGGGTCCTCTTGCACATCCCACCTTGCTGCTGGTTAGCAGATTTAAAGGACCCGATGCACACTCTTAACACCCTAACCTGCCACAAGTGAAGAAGGAGAACCCTGGCACCCAGCATCCTACTTCCATGAAATGTTGTCAGTATATACTCAGATCCCATTCTTGAATGTCACTGCCTGGCAATGCGCGTGCTTGCAACCATGCTTTGGGAAGCCTGGGGGGGGGCGGTGACCAATGGCTGGGGGCCTTGTTCCCTCTTCTGGTTTTTCTTGTTTCCTAAGCATGAGTGCCATAACCTTCACTAGCTAAGCGAGTGACCAAAGTCTGCAGTGTGCTTGTCTGACGTGGAGAAAAAGGATGTGCTTGGACCCCAGCTTTTTAGTTCCCTGTGGTGGTGGGGGAAGGGGGATGACAAGGAGCCACAGTTGAGTAGGGAGTGAGGACACAGCAGGCTGTTAGATAGCTTTCACGGAATTAAAAAGGAAGCTTATTGATTAAAAAGTGTCAACAGAAGAGCTCTAGTTATGTACCAAAGCAGTCAATTGTGGCACTGGAGTGGGAGGGTGAAAAGCAGTGCACTGGAGGATGCCAGGAGGACTGGCAGGACCCATGTCACTGAATGCTTGGTGTTCACACACAACACTAAACCAGTACGTAGTGGGCCAGCTAAAAATAGAACTTTACACTTTCCAACAGACTTTTGAACCATTCCATGCATAAGCCTTTAAATCAGTTTAACAACCTTGTATGTCTATCTGCTTCAGGTTAACCATGTTTAAACTGTTCTTAGTATTTTGTGCACCCATGTCCTGAGAAACACAGCCTGCATACTTTTATGCTTGCTTTGCATATGGCAAATCCTAGAAATGAGGCAATGAAGCTGCATTAGAGCAGCCCTGAGCACATGCCAGTAAGTACCTCTAAGAGAGACAGCCTGGCTTTTGACACGCACACAGCACCTCACTGAAGGAACTCTGTTACCTTGTGCCTGAGATATGGTGTATGTGAAATGATGTGACTGAAGGAAACTTCTTGGTGGTGCTTTCAGGCTTGCACCAGGCTGTGTAGAAAAGTTTGGAAAGATCTTGAATACTGCCCTAAGAGAAGGCAGGCAGACAACTTAGTAAACCAACTGTGCAGGTTGGATCCTGTGATAACAGCTAATAAAAATTTGCTCTTTAACACAAAGAATAAATAATGTAAGCCTTTTTTTTTTTTTTTCAGTGCAGGAATTCTGTGCTCTTCTAATCCATGATGTTACGATGCCCTGTAGTCGTTCAGTACAACAAAAGACATGAATTTCTTAGTGTCCACACATATTTTGCAATACTAAAGCATTTCTTATTTTAATAATCACTTTCAATCTTTGTGCAGTTTTGGAGCATATAGGGTGAAAGATGAACACCAGTATTATGATAACACTTAGCATTATAAGGAGATACAGAAACATTTGAAAGGGGTGAGAGAAACTGTGGAGGAAGTGAAAATAGAATACAGAGAATGGGATTTCTTCTGCATCTCATTGTAAGCTGCTTGTTCCTGAGCATACTGCCTTGATCCAAATACATATAAAAACCTTACTGTAAGATTTGTCTTCTAGTACAAAATGCCATCTTTTATCACATAAACTCCATGTATTTTTCCCAAGACCAGCTAGTGAAAATTGGGGTATGCATTATACGCAAGAAAAAAATGGATCCCCCAGGTCCAGAAACTTGGTGGCAGGGGAGTGTTGGCCGCATTGATTGCCATGGATCTAGAAGCTCCTGCACTGCCAAACTTCTAAACCTGTGGAGATCCCCCACCCGAGTTGAATTACATGGCTCCTACCCACTGGCCTGACCCAGAGCCAGAACATGTGGTTGGAGTCAGCACATGGCCCCAGACCAGGTTGTCAGGTTGATTCATGGGCCACATCTGGCATGCAGGCTGGCAACAAACTTAAAGGCAGGTTTCTCAGATGCTGCTACTCAGTTACGAGGAAGGACCTCTTTAATTTAATCTAACATTCCAAAAGAAGGTGCTATATGCAGGAATGTGTTGTAAAAATACTGTACCAACTTTCAGAAAGTCTAATGGAAAAGTCCCCAGATGACTCATTTCCAGAAATGAAAAAAAGCTGACATCTTCTACCTGTAAGGATACCATCTGTACTGGCATTTCCACTGCAGCAATTTGCTTTGAATGTTTTAAATTCCAATTAAAAATGCTCCATGCTTAATTAACATAATAAGAGGAAGTACATTTTTGTATTACAGAACATAAAAAAAAATTCAGGCTCCAATCCTGCAACTTGTTATACAAAGTTAGTCTGCAAAACTGATATGGAATCAGTTGCAGGATCAGATTCTAATTTTACCCATAATTAATGAGTATTAAAAATAAAGGATAATAATTTTATTTTGGATGCATAAGAAAATTGTATGCTGCCTCTCTTTACAATGCAGTCAAAAATAGTCCCAAAGTGATCCCAAAGGAAAGATCTGAATGGCCTCAAACTGTAGAGGTACTCGAAATCCAAGATTTATGTTTTAAAAATGATTAATTTCTGTAATGATGTGAACCAAAATCTCAGATTAGAAAATATCTGCATGACTAGTGCGTTTTGTATCTCACTACTGTTTGCCATTTACATGACATCTTCCATCTCAGAGTCTCTATGTACTAAATAAGGCAGCATGAATGTGGACAAATCAGAGATTCCAGTGGAGGGTGATAAAAATGGTGAGGGGGTGGGGGGACATGACTTATGAGAGAAGACTGGGGGAACTGGGCTTATTTAGTCTAGAGAGGAGAAGACTGAGAGGAGACTTAATAGCAGTCTTCAACTACCTGAAGAGGAGTTGGAAAGAAGATGGAGCTAGGCTATTCTCAGTGGTGTCAGATGACAGAACAAGGAGCAATGGTCTCAAGTTGCAGCAAGGGAAGTTTAGGTTGGATATTATGAAGAATTTTCCCACTAGGAAAGTAGTAAAACACTGGAACAGGTTACCCAGAGAGGTGATGGAAGCTCCATCCTTGGGAGTCTTCAAAACCTGGCTAGACAAAGCTTTGACAGGGATGATATAGTTGGGCCTGGTCCTGCTTTGAGCAGGGGGTTGGACTAGATAACCTCCTGATGTTGCTTCTAACCCTAACTTTCTATGATTCTATGAATGTCTTTATCCTGAGGTAGGTGAATGCTACTGCTGTTCTCTTTTCAGAGATGAGGAAACTGAGACTCCCAGAGACTAGCTCAAGGTAACAGCAACATGTTAGACAAGACCTGTGGGATCTCCTGGAAGCCTTTTGTTGAAATTTGACCTTCATATGGAGGGTTGTGATCAGCACAAGAACCTTGTATATACTTATTTGCTTTTGCTGGCAGCAAACAGTATCCTCCACTGCCAACCTGCCAGAGTATATGCATATGCATGCACTTCTGGTGACTCCACACACACTCTCTTGCAGTATCTGGCCCCTCAAAGTTCAAAGTACTTTCTGGGGGGGGGAAACAGTAGCTGAAGGGACCACAACAGGTGCATGAAGGCATGAGAGTTTCTACCTGCACCTTCTCCCAAGTATTTGAGTTTTGATGATAGAATGGAATGTCAGTCTGTGTTGAAGCCAGGAACAGAAAACAAGGTTCAGGTTCTTCTCTTTCTTACACTGATTGTACTCAGGTTAATACCTATGTAAGTGGTAGCCCTATCTCTCCTCTCTCCCAATCTTGTGCTGTCAACTCTACATCTAATTTTTGAGGCTGCAGCCAAACAGGTCTAGAGAGGTATAAACAGTGAGGTTATACCAGGCAGTATCTTACCTGCAAAATGCTGGGGATGAGATCAGAGACAACAGAGTGTTTTTCATGTTTACATAGAAGATGAAGGTATGAAAGCAGCAAGATATACAAAAAACTTGAACTCTTGGTTCCACAATGATACTTTTTATTAGACCAACTGGAAAATGGCAAGAAAACTGTCCTTTTCTGTAAGCTTTTGGGCCCCTGAAAGCAGCAAAACACTCAAGACCAGGTATGTGCGTGCTCAGTGAAAATGTTCTGAAGAGGGGAACAGAAGTAACTAGACCAGAGCAGAAGCAGGTAAGGGGTACCTGCCTGTTGCTGCCATTCCTGTCATCCTTTCCAGTTGAGCCCAGCTCCCCGTGCAGTCTGGTTGAAGCAGGGCAGAAAGGGCTCTAAAGCTTACCCCACAGGCTCAGCTGAGCTAGGGGCAGAAGTTGCACATAAACTGGTTTAAACCTGTAATAGAACAGAAGCTCAGGGCGCATAAACCAGTTTCAAAGGCTAAAGACAGGCATTCAAAAAGCCTGAGCCTGAATTGATTCAATCTTTGCAGTTTAGTCTAACCTGCCTAGGTTGAACCAGTCTGCAAGTGTACAGACATTCCTTCTGGACTGAAGAAATGCAGGCACATGTCTACAGTTGCTTAGGCTAGCAGGTAAGGGGTGCTAGAGCAGCCCTCCCTTCCATTCTACAGTGCTGAGCTGAGGGGGGGGTGTGGCCAGGATGCTCTGATTAGGGAGGGGTTTAAATACCCACCCTGCTTGCAGTCCCATGTTTTCCTGCTTGCTGCTCAAGGGACAGGAGTGTAGCCAGACCCCAGCCCCGGGCTAGCACTCTGAGGCAAAGGGGATGTGTGCAGTACATGCATCTGTTGATGACACTGAGCTTTTCAATCTCTCTCTTCCTGCTTTTTCATATGCCTGCAAACCTGACAGGTGAGGAAGCCAGCAGGGGGCTGATGAAACAGCATTTATCAGCCCATCAACAAAACAAAATCTTCTCTCATTAATTAAAGCTCCTCATAAGCAACTTTTTCCAAGAAAGGAATTGAAGGGTCGTTACCAGGTGGCCTGTTGATTAGCTCAAAAAAACCCTAAGAGAACACTGTTCTGTCTGCCTGTCTCAGTGAAATTGGACATGCACACATGCACCTCTCAGCATTAGCTAGCATACCACATGCCTATGTGGGCCTGGAGTCTGTGCTGTGGAAGATGGGAGTGAGGAAGGGGGAAATCCTTGCTTGAGCAGTAAACAGTGACGGGTGGAGGGAAGGGGGAGACCCTGCTGTGCCTACAGTCTCTGCTCAAGCTCTGGCTACGGAGCAGAGGGGTAGAGTCAGCCCTGTTCTCTAGAGCAGACAGCACAGCCCTGAGCTGAAAATCATCTGGAATGCTGAGGGACTCTGATTTAACTTAAACCAGGAAGGGGTCCGGGCAGACATTGCATGAACTGGTTTGACCCAAATCAATTAAGTCTGATAATACATTCAACCAGGTTTATCTTAAACCAGTTTCATCATGAAACTTTGCAGCCCAGTCTGGAAGGTGTGGGGGAGGACTGTTCCCCATCAGGCAAACCCCAACTGAGGTCTGGAACCAAGGAGTGGGGCTAACATCTCTTCCCCTGCTCAAATGTAGTGCTGGCTGCAACTGTGGACCACACATCCCAGAGGCACCTGGAAGCAAGAAGAGGAAGTGATGAGCAACCCTGCAGAGTCCTGCTGCTATAATTCTGGATCCCAAATCCCAGAGACCTTGGGGGCAGCTGGATAGTTGTGCTCTAGTGTCCCCAGCTTCTGGCCTAAGCCACTGCAGGCATGTGGCTGCATTTCCTGAATCAAAGGTAAACGTCTGTTTACTTCTGTTTCTATTTAATCTTTACATCTTAGACTAACCTACAAGGACTGAATAGATTCAGCCTTGGGCTTCTGACTGTCTGTATTTAGACTTGGAAATGGTAGCTGCAGCAGGTGGGAATGAGAGAGGAGGGGCCAGGACACTGAGCATGGAGAAGAATGGAGAGGCTGCTGAGAGGTGGGGTGTGGGATTCTTACCTGATTTGGCAACTTAGAAAAAGTCACTCTTATTGCACCCACAGTATGTTCTGCCTGCTCTAGTAGTGAGGGGCTGGGGGCTGGGAGCAGTGTGTAACTGTCTCTGCAGTGCCAGTTGCTACTCTTACAAAACCTTTGCAACATTCTGGATCTGCCCATGTACTGAAGCAAGTGCTGATTAATTTTCTTGCAGCCTTCCCTGCAAAATCCCGTTGCAGAATCAAGGATTTTGGATAGAAGATACCTTACAGAGTGGAGCAGTGGATTGACTCCTATGAACAGAAACAGGAAAACAGTGGAAAGGATGAAGTTGCATATAAAGAATAGGATGAACTGTATCCTTTTAACTACTGAATTTATGGATTGGGTTATTCTCTCAACAGAAAGGCTAGGGGAAAGCCAGGGCAGCTGCGGGGAAAACCATGACTAGTAACCAGATCAGTTACAGAGTAGTTGAATGTTCAGTGAGTGGGAAGGAGACTCCGGAAGAAGGTCAGGCTGTAGATCCTCCCTGTGGGAGTAGGGCTCCAGCAGTCTGGTTGGGGTTCTCACAGGGTGTGGGAAGAGATGGCTTATTGCAGATCGTGGGAGGACTCCAGATATAAATGAATGTTTTTCTGTAGGGGGGGGAAATATAATGCCAGCAGCTGGGTCCAGGAATTAGTGGGAGGGCTGCAGTGGCAGTTCTACCATACTGTTAAAATTATAAGGCGACCTTGCATATAAGTTGGCCCCACATTTTCAGGTTCTGTTTTAGGAAAAGCAGCTCTTTCCCCAAAATACAACTTGATAACTACAGATCAAGTTCTTGAACTGCTGTTTCAAAATTCCACAGGAAAATCAAATAGCCTAGGAAAGGACCCATATTGTTAAATGCATTTGTAGCAGGACACTAAGGTGCCTGCTACTGAGAGAGCCTGGAGGGCTCCTCAGGTGCTGGTTGCCAGGGCAACAAGAGGCAGCAAATGACCCACACCTGCCAACAGTCAGCTAGCTGTAAGGGGCAAGGCCTGGCTCTTGGGGGGGGGGGGGGGGAGTGGAGGGCAGAGGCAGTTCCTGCCTGGTATCTAAGACAGAAGGAGCGCCTTACCGGCACCCAGAGAGACACTTCTTGAGCAATGATGTGGGGAGATGCCTGACTGCAGGTACTGCTAGCAGGGTAAAGGGTAGCAGCTCCAAGATGTCTGAGTAATGTCATTATTGCCAGGTGGCTTAGGTTTAAGTTGTAGCTTGAGTTTGTTGCAGTTTGTTTAACCCCAGTGGTTTGGGAGAGGGTATAAGGGGATGGAGGAGGCCTCATAGGGGACTCGCGGTAAAGTGAGGACCCCAGCCCCAGTGTGGGCACAGAGCTTGTGGGGGTTCAGACCCCAGCTCCAGAGCAGTCCAGCCCGGTGAGAGGGCAACTTTGCAGAGGAGCCCCAGTGTGGGTGCGGAGAGCCCTAGGAGAGGGGAAGCATTACAGAGGAGCCCTAGTGTGGGTGCAGAGAGCCCCAGGGGAGGGGCAGCAGTACAGAGAAGGCCCTAGTGAGAAGGGTGGCGTACCGAAAAGGCCTGCAAGACTTAGATACGCGGGACACCCAGAGCAGGATAACTGTGGCCAAGTGAAGGAGAGGTAGCCTCCCTATAAAAACACTTATCATCAAAGTCATGGCAGGTGAGAATAGGAGGGTGCAAGTCTGAAGCTTGGCACAGTAGAGGAGGCGGCAAGGGCTAGCACGGCGACCCTGCCATCCCTCCTGTTACAGCACTAAAATATTAAAATAAATAAGCATTCTCTCTGCCCAAAGTTCATCATGTTGTCTTCAACTTCAAATGCTATGTCAGTACATATCGAGGGATGTTTAGCTAACAGTTTTGCAGTTTTAAATAAAGACAGACCCCTAGTAGAAGGCCAGATTTGAATTACAGTTCTGGTTTTAAACTTCTTATGACATGCAGAACCAGAAGTTGAGATCCAAGCAACCCTGTAGGTGGAAAATTTGGATTTTGAACGAATGTTTTGAAGGATGCAGGAAGAAGGAAGTGGGTGGCTGTATTTGCACTATTGTAGTATGCAGATTTGACCTCTAAAAGTGTGATACAAGTACTTTCAACCAGCTTGTGTTTTAGAAGACTGAAACCTGTTGTCCTCTAAATATTTTAGATGCAGCCTAGTTTGATGCTAAACTTCTCTCTGTAATTAGTTTTTTCCAGATAATAAATGCAGAGTCCACAGCAAAAAGATTATTGAAATAATTTAAATTTTATTAATTATTCACGCTTCTGATATGTCTATACTTAACTCTGCATGGGTCCCTGACAGTATACCTTGTGGGTTAATTCTTTGCTCTCTGCAGATGATGTCCTGCCTCAGAGCTGGTGACCTAAGGCTTCCCAGGTCCCTTCAGTGCATCTAGGACTCTGCATCTTATCACAGGGCTATTAGGACTTCTGAGCTTGTGGAACAGACCAGGGAGATGCTTGAGAACTGTGTGGTAGTGGCAGTCAGAGTCACCCAGCCATTTGTACACTTCTCTGCACAAGCTGAACCTGCTACTGCTACATGGGGCAGCTGACCCTGCAAAAAGTTGAAAACTTCTTGTTAACTTCAACAGAAAGGTTTTGACTTCAGTTGCAGTGTCCAGAGTTTTTAGTCTAGTACTTTTCAAAGTCTTTACCTTCATTTAAGGTCAGAGGTGCTTTATTCTATTCTGGGATATGTCAGACGGCATGTTTAATGCTTAATTAATACTTTATTTTCCAAGTTTATTCTGCATATTATCAGTGAGGAAGGACAGAAATGAAGCTGTAGGAAAAATCACTTCAGCAAAGCAGTTTCTATTGTCCATTGGCTCTTGAGGAAGCATGAGGAAATGTGGGGGTGGGTTTGCTCCACAGTGGAAGCTGCTACCTTTTGTTATGAATTTGGAAGGATGGATGCTCTGCCGCAAGGATCTCAATCAGTAGCCTCCACCACTACACTTTCTTCCTCCCGCCCTGCCACAGTGAGGGACATATCTCACATGACTTCTATCCCTCCTGTCCTAGGAATTCTTATCCAGTTTCTGCCTCCTGTCCCTTTCCTCAGACAGTCTAGCTACTACGGATACCCAGCCACTTGCACTTACAGACTGCCAGATATTAAGTCTGAGTAAGTCCTCACTCCTAATATGAATAACTCGGAGGTCAAAGATATAAGACCTATAGTCTTCAGATGACAAATCTATAGTCTGTGTTCCATTTCCAGTAGCAGAAGAACTGATGTCTCCCAAGAGACCTGGCCAGAAGCTTAGCATTTTGGGTGCTGAGCAGCTCCTGAAATTAGCTTCACTGGGTATTGAGAATGTTCAGTAGGAAAGCAGGTGTGGTAGGTATGTGCAGGTGAATCCTGAGTGCTAACTTCATGTGTTCATATACATATACATACATATACACGTGGGGCCTTTTTTTACTTTGCTCATACTTTAATGTATCTTCCCTCATCAGAAGGGCTACCTCCCAGCCTTTTCTCTCAGCTGCCTACTCAGTTTAGCAATGAGAAATACTGCAGCAAATTGACCATCTACCAAGCACCAGCTGGAGGAGGAGGAGCGCAAGAAACTGCAGCATTTCTCATCCCCTCTGCTCTTTAAACACAGCTACAAAGAGCTGCAGCGTGGGTGGAAATAACTGTGAGAAGTAGGGGGAGGAAGGTTGGAGGGAGTGAACTTTGTCACTAGGGAAGCTAAGTTTCAGTAGCTCTGAAGGAAAAGTACTGTCCTCTTTGGTTGTGTGTCCTCATGTAAGTTAGTAATTTAAGTGTTGCATCTGCAGATATGGATGGGATGATTATATTGCTTTTTTCCTGGCAGTTCATGTGAAAACATACTCAGCAGTTTTCAATTAAGGAAGTTTGGGGAACGCAAGCAGAAAATAGCTGTGTTTGCATGCCTTGATGTCCTCTTAACTTTTGCTCTACTCTGTGTAGCCGCATCATATTGTTAGGATGAGAGTGACCTGCAAGTGTGGAAAAAATCAGGGTGTTTAATTATGACGTGTTGTGGATTATTTATTTGCATTTCAAAATATCAGTCTTTACATTCTTCCCTCATCCCTAGTACTGAAGCATTTTTAGTACTGGTATGTATCCAAGTGGAAATTAAAGCAACCTGAAGACTGCTGTAGTTTATGTTGACTGCCAGCAGACCCAAAGGAGCCATTACAGCAGCTAGAATTCAGCAGGGAATTGCACAGAGCAATAGCCATGCCTCACATACCGAGAGTAAAGAGGGGATGGTACAGTACCAGCTACAATGGCTTTATGACCACCAGAGATTTCTCTGCTGGAGGAATTTCCCTCACTTATTATGCTGGCTTGCAGGCAGCTTTGTGATGAACAAGCGGCACAAAGTTGCCAGAGAAGTGGGCTCTAAATATTTAAAACAATTCTATTTCAAACAATAAAAAATGTTGGCCAAGCAAATTCACATAAACCAACAGCTGTGTAAGCTGCAAATACTCTTAATTAAAACAAAATATGAGGGTTGTTAATATGAGGGTGTTTAATCCTCCCAAACTTTTACAGAGCAATAGTGGACTTGTTCTAATCTTTTCACTGGGTGTTCACCTTCAGCCTGGCCCCACCCAGTACTAAAATTTTGAATTAGATTCAAGACTTAGGTAGATTTTGGGTGTGTCTACAAGGTGCTGTACAGTAATGTTACTGCGGCACCATGCTTTAGTCTTCCTTTTGGATGTACTAAAGCACAGTGCAGTATAGGTGGTTTCTACGCTGTGCGCACTGTGCATGGATTTCACTACTACATTACCATAGTAGTGCACTATATCTGGGCAGCGTGCCGCTATGGCAATGTAACTGGCAATCGCATGTAGACACGTGATCAGTGTGTTGCTGTAGTGTGCCGTAGGGCGATGTGTAGACACACCCTTTATAACAACAGGACTACATCAAACAAATATTTGTGACAATTAACAGACTATGATCCTTATATTAACTTTTAACAGGCAAATACAAACAATAAAAGCAAGGAGAAGATAGAAATTAATCACTGCTGTCTGACACAACAAAGTGCATTAAACTGACAGGTTTCAAGCTGCTTCCCTCTGTGAGAGAGACAGGCAAGCTGGGAGCTCCTTTAGGCTCCCCCTCCCCTCTGAGGCTTTTCCCTGTTTTAGGTACTTTTCCATACAGACCCCAGGGTAGTGATACTATACCAGTCTGGTCAGGGTGGGTTCAGGTGTGCTTTTTGTCCCCAGGCTCTGGTAAGACTCCAAAGTTTACCTCTCAGGATTCTCCCACTTGAGCAAACCTCCCTCTTGTGCTTCATTGCACATAATGCACTCATGCCTCCTTACACTCATGCAGGCGATTCTGTTGACACTCACTAATTCTAGTGGTAACCAATACTGTACAACAAGCCACCACTAATTAGAACAGACACTACTCCTCCTATAGGGACACCGACACAACCTGTCATTACCAACCCACGCGCTCTCACAGTAACTTACTCATGTGTCAAACACGCTCACACGCCCATACACTCTCACCACGACGACCGCCTGCACACTCTCAGACACGCACTGCCTTTACTCACACGCCAAGGACAGGGTGCAAGCTTCTTTTATTCACCACAATCAGGCTGCCCTGTCAATCATGTATTTGCCCAATCCAAATAAGCTGTCAATCATTAAGGAGACTAATCCTAGGGCTAGTTACCTCAGGTAGGTATCCTGATCTTTTATCAATTTAGGCATGAAAACTGTTATGTAAGAACTAATTAGCCACATGTGCTCATCTCATTTAAGGAGGTGAAAATGGCTGATAGGTGAGAAGTTCACCTTGACAAGAACCTCCTGAACCAAAACTCTACTGAGTGCGTGTACTACAGTAAAAGCCCTGCTATCTGACATGAATAGGGGGTGCCAGGTATCTAAAAATTCTGGTTACCTGAGGCTAGCTGTTTTCAGCTGAACACAGAGTGGGAGGAGGGGGGAGCGACAGCAACACAGGGTGGATGTTTCAGCCGGATGCGGAGCGGCAGCATCGAAGGGTAGTGGTGGGAGCCGCCGTGTGCAAACCTTCTTGCCCCTCTGGTGGCCAGCCAGCTGGCTGGAAATTCTGATTAATAGAGTATTCCAGTTAGTAAATGCTGTATAACTGGGCTTTTACTGCACTACATTCCTTGCTTAAGTAACACTGAACCCTTAGTGACCCTTAGTGCCCCTTAGTGACACTCAAAGACATTAACTTAAGAACATACAAGGCAAGGCCAGGGGATGCAAAACTCCACAGTCAATGGCGATAGTTAGGAAAGCTGACTATTCAGATGATATTAAAACCAGAAGGAAAATCAAACCAATATGGGTGCTTTTATACTTGCTCTGACATGTCCTGATTAGAATGTGTTGGAGCAGACTCAATTAATCCAGCCTTCTGCAGCTTCTCATCTGCAGCGTCTCATGTTGCAAAATGACAGCAGGGGTGCTTTAACTAAAGCTCATTGAATGTGGCAGGAGCTGAGGCCAAGCCCTGCTATACCCCCATGGAGCCAGCTGTGCCAGTGGGAAATTTATCCAAATGGGTCTGGACATGCAGTGCATTACTGGTGCATTGGAGGAAAAGGCCCAAGGAAACAGGCAGACAGCTGGGGCTGAAGAACACATGCCTCAGAGACCAGGCTCTGATTGGCCTGGACAGAAAACTGGGCAGTTTAAAAAGAGACGCTGAAAAAACCACAATAGGTGGCATCTCCAGAAGTAGGAACAGGGCAGCTGGACCGGGGAAGAAGATCAGTGGAGCTGAAAACCCCACCAGCAGAACCCTCAGGGAGCATCATGACCTGGGCGAACCCCGAGGAAGGAGCACCTGAGCACGCTCAGAGAGCTAAGTTGCAGCAGATATCAGGATAATGGGGGTCACCCCAGCAAATCCCTAGAGCCAGGGCCAAGCAAGGAAGACCCCATGGGACAGGCAGTAGAAGCCGACCGGGAGGAGGGAAAGAACAGACCCACTGAGTGAAGTGGGACCTTGAGAGAAACTGAAGCCGCCAGAGAAAAGAAGAGATTTGCATGGCATGCTGGGGAGAAGCAAAAGTGATCAAACCTTTTTTTTCTTTTTTTTGGGGGGGGGTATATATTCTGGAATTAGAAACAATGGAAACTGGGGATAAAAAAATTTCCCTTTTGATTTATTGTCTCAGGGTAAATGAGGGTCAGCTGCAGACAAGAATTCTCTCTGTGTTTGATATATGGTTAACAGGATCCTATTTTCTACACCTGTGTCATTAAAAGAGATTTAGTCTGCAAGGCCTGAAGTAAGGCTGGGAGAGGCCAGAAAGCCTGAAACAAGGTAATTCAGGAATACTTGCAGAAATGTAGAATTCCCAGAAGGAAGGGGTAGAGATGATGACGGAGAAGGAGATAAAAGAAGACAGCTGGAGCTTAACCTGATTAGTTCAGCCAGGAGGGGCTCACCCAGAGGAAACTGATGCTGAAGAATTGCTGAGTAAATAACCCATCTGAGCTTGAGCAGAGACTCTACTAGATATCTCGCACTCCAGACCAATGGAAAATAGTGACCAAACACCTGAGAGAAAAGGGGCAGGGTATAGGGGATGTGGAGCCCTGCAGAAGATCATGGTCCTCGCCAGACTGACTGCCACTTAGAGAATCATCCATCCTCTCAAATATTGTATAATCAAGGTGTGGCAGGTGAGTGGGGAAGACGAGCCACAGGTCAAGGTACCTCTAACTCAGCAGTGTGGACAGGAGGACACACTCGCTCACATGCATCCACTGCCATTTTGAAACACGCAATGCTGAATACACAAGACACTTTGGGTGTTTTAATTAGAGCTGCTCCCAAGAGCTGCTCTAATTAAAATGCTGCCACTCTCACCCAACCCCTGAGCACATGCATAGGCATGCTATATGTACATAGATTAAAATTGTTACATATGAAGGGCAGAGATGCAGATTCTAACTTCCAGGCTGAAAGAACTTCTTTTTAGTATGCAGAAAGCCATGTGGGATACTATATGGAGTTCTGTACCACTTTACTGTTGTTATTTATCTGTTCTTTATCTCCCCCCCTACCCATCTGTCTCTTTCTCCACACACTGTTTAGTTTCTTAGAAGGTGGGTGCAAGGCCTCTGATAAGCAGTGTGTTCTCAGGGGCAACTGGCCTGTCACTCTGTCTCTTGTTAGGTTCAGGGAAACACTTGTGGTTGCTTTGCAACTTAAGATTCTTGCCTGTGTCTTACTGATGCAACAGAGCCCCCTTGTTCTCCCTACAATCATCTCATCTCTCACAGTTTTGCAGTTTGGGTCACTCAAAACCTCTCTCACTGCTACAGCACAAAAAATAACCGGCCGGGGTCAGGTAGCCCCCTTCCCGCTGCAACCTCTTCCCTTCTTTCTTATCATCAGGCTTTCTACTCCTTGAGCATATGAAAGCAAGGGGCAAATTTGAAGACAGTAACCTTGAAATAAACATACTTGTAGCAATTTGCATATAGTACCCATAGACTTAGCTCCTTCAGAATTGATGTATTTTATCTTTTTTAAAACTGCTGCAGGTTTTAGCAGTTATTCCATAAATGCACTTTTAAGCAGCACTTTTGTAACTTTTTTGTAGAAGTATGTCTTTATAAAGTGTTTACACACACATACCTTCTAGTTGATGATAATTGCCTTATTCCACCATAGGAACAGAATGGCTTATTCCACACACCCATTACGATACTTGCTCCTTCAAAAAGGGGCTCCTACAAGGTGGTATCTCCCTTAAAACCCCTTGTCTTTAGCCCTGTCCCTGAATACAGGGTTTGAAACTCAGTTCATCCACTGTCACTTTTGCTGGAGGACCCACTGCTGCTGTCCTTTTCACTGTCTTCCAATCCAGTTGTCTCAATATCTTTTTTGCTGTCTCTGTCTGTTTCCCCACTGGCAGCGTCTTGAAAGATCCTATGCCAAGTGTCCCTCTGCCAGGTTGATTTGACTATAACCTCACTGTCCTCTGCTTCCAATTCCTGGTAGTAGGGCTGGAGTTTGCTCAAAGCCATTTTAACACAGTCTGCCACCTCAAGGTTCATGTGCCTGTACATCAAGAGTTTCCTGGACTTCCACAGGGACCTCCTGATGCAGGACACAAAATGATCAAAGTGGGCCAGTGGGCTCCCCTTGTAGTTAGTCAGGTGTCCATACAGCATAGCCTCTCTTGTCAGCTGTCTGACCCCTGTCACTGCTTCACAGAGCTGCTTTACCTTCTTCCACACCTCCTTGGCATACAAGCAGAGCCACAGAAGGTGGTTGGTAGTCTCTGTGGCACCTTGACAGATTGCCCTTGGGCAGATTGGTCTCCCTAGTCGCACCTCTCTGTCTCCAGGCCCTCTCTGGGAGGGTTCAGTGGGCTATCAGCCAGTTCAGGTCTCTGTGGTCTTTACACAGGTCCTTATGGAAGATGCATGTGGTGGGCCAGTAGGGGTGCTCCTATGCTGAGCCACCCACCATCTACCTGCCAAGCTCTGAGTGCCTCCATGAGGAGTGCCTCATGTCTGGCTGACCCCCTTCCTAGAGCACACCCGCAAGACTGGGGGTACCGCCATCACCACCCAGGGATCTGAACTGTTTCTGGGCCCTGGGCCCCCTGGGGTACACAGACCTTGTAGTCCTTGAGAGTGCTTAACCCACTGCAAAAGCTTGGGGTGCTTCCTCTAGCCTGAAGCACAAAAAGTAGCCTCTCTTAGTTAGCAGGACCAAGGGGGCACAAAGGTATGCCTCTCCCAACAAGTCCACCACACTTGGTACAGTGAAGAACTTTATTGGTTATAGTGGGAAGGCTGAGAGAGGGGTGCAGGGTAGAGAAGTATTACAGAATAACCCTAGAACAAACAGGATGGCTAGCAGCCTTTGATCATGCAACTACTTTACAGCAAGCTATATATCTTGATAAGTTTCAGCAGTTTACTAACTTTAAGATCATGAGAGAGAGAGCTGCAGATGTTTCAGTTCCTGTGTGCATCTTCATCATGGTTGCTCTGCCCCAGCTCCTGGGCAGTTTTAGCTTATATAAACCTTTTGACATCACCTTTTGGGGTCCCAATGAAGGCCAGTAGTTGCTGGCTGCTAGCCAACCAACTTGAAATGCATCATCACTACAGCCATGAGGTCACTGCTTAGAACAAGAGAGTTTAAGTCCGCACTCTCATTCCTGTCCTCAGGCACATAGGCAGAGTTGATAGACAGGTAAGGGGACAATGCCAAGGAGAATGGTGGAAATGGTAAAAGGGAGATGGGGAGGAGGCTGGGATGGAAATCCTCCACAATGTGTTCCCACACAGTTTGGCAACCATTACCTGGAAGCAGATCCACAGGTGATATGATGTCTCTGCTTCTTACTGCCTCCAGTATCTTCCTGTGGTTGTTCATGGTTGTGGGGCTTATGCTCTGTAGACCATACATGCTGCACAACTCATTCAGGGTCTCATAGAAACATGGTGTGCCTATGAGCCATGATCTTCCATTGGTCAGTGTGAATACCCCCACTGTTTCAGGAGGTGTCCTGCAAAATATCTCATGAGACAGGCTGTTATGGTGTGCCCATCACCAATTTACAGATCTGACTTGTGTACTTTGCCCACAGGAACAGGAAGATGTCTGGCATACCCCTTCCCTTAGCCCATTTTGTCTTATACAGGGTAAAGACACCCACCTGGATCCCCAAAAGAGAATGCACATTGCTCTCTGGATTCTGTGAACAACCTACTTGGCTGGTGGGGTGAGGGGGATACATGATATTAGTCCAAAGCCAAAAAACTCAGGGTTTACATATGATTAATTGGTCTGGGCCCCAGCAGAATCAACAGCATTTTAAGCCATGGTGACCCCACATTTCAACACTGCTCAGTATGTATGTACTTCAGATACCCACCACAAAGGATCCATGTGGTATTTAGCCTGCACTCTTGACTGTAATCTGGTATTCTTGTCACAAGTCTTGGGATCCTCCAAATATTTATATGCATATGAGGTGCAGGGCAACCTATTCTGACTCCACCTCATGGAAGGTGGGGCCATACTAATGTGCTAGAGGCTGAGAGAGGGGATAACAGAAGGATTATGGGTGAACTCTTTGGGGCCCTACTTGGTGATATCTGACAGATATTAAAGGCTGGTAAGGAAACAGGAATGGTTGGAAATGGGAAAGAAAGGTGTAGTGCAGTTGTGGGAGAAGTCAGAATGCATTCAGTATAGTGGCTCACCATGACTTGGAAGAGTTGGTACTGGGGGGGCTGAGCTCAATGAGCACAGCCATATATCTTATTCAAATGGATCAGTGGTATAAGGGAAGAGAGAGGTAGAAGAACTATCATGATCACAAAGGTGGTTTTCCTGCTAGCTGGGAAAAACCATGAATGTGGCATAGTAGAGTATCCTGACTCGAGTAATACATAGTTAGCCTCCTGCTTTCACTACCAGTGGGAAGATCTTGGCTATATGCCAATTTTATGGAAATGGGAGACTCTTCCCTAGCTTGCTGCTGCAGCAGCCATACAACTGAGGGCAAGTGAAACTTGGGGGCATTTGAACCCCAAGTCTCCAAGCCTGGACCTGCACATAGGATGCCTGCCAAAGGATTTGGAAGCAACTGAAACCCCAGGCAGAGGTGGAGGATGCTTGCCGGTAGCAGGGCCACATATTGTTCTTGAATGACTCACAGATTTGGAATTGATTTGTCTGGTTTAACTTGGAACACGATTTATTTTTATTTTTATTTTTTAACAAAAAAAAGATAGGAATCTATCTGATGGTGAAGAATGGAGGAGGGAAACCCAAAGCTCAAAACAATGGCACTGTTAGCAAGTAACCAAGAGGTGGAAAGTGAAATGAAGAGTAGAAAAGAAAATCTAAGACAGATGAAGCATGGACAAAATTGCAGAAGCAGAGAAGAAAGATGACTTCCACTAATGACAATAGAGGCAACAACAAAGAAGGTGATGGGGAGAGGAACAAGGCTACAAGGAAGATGGAAGTAGAGGAGAACAGGAGATAGAGCAGGAACAGCAGGAGAAGGTATATTGGATGAGAGGCAGAAAGCAACAGAGCATGACAGAATGCCGGTCCACCAGAAGCAGCATGGCAGAAAAACACAGAAGATGCACTGAGATATGTCAGGATTGGAGACTGTGGGTAAAAGCAATATCAACTAGTGACATAGATACAGATGCGATTGAGTTAATAGAAAAAAAGTATTTGAGATATTGGAGGTGCAGGCAAACATCTCACCAGCCTGATTGCTTTCTAAAACAGAATGACTCTGGGAATTTACATATGGAAATAGTGAAGCATATGGCAGTTTTGGAAGAAACATGCAGAGAAATGTGGTGGTGAGGAAGTAAGAGGGTTAACATTTATAGCAGGGGAAAAGACAAGGGAATGAGTGACTGTAGTATAAATATATATGGATTTACTAGAGGCAGGAGACAGAAAGGTGGATAGAACTGCATATGAAAAGACTAATGCAAGTAGAAAAGGTATGGGACAAATGGTATTTGGATGGTGTCATGGAGGGCACAGGTTGTGTTGAAAGGAAACAGGTGGAGCCCAGGTAGGGTGCAGCACCTCTTGTCTGTGATACAGCTGGTATCCCTCCAGGGGATTTATAGTGTACCATGGGCAACCAACGTAATGCAGCAAATGTAGCAAGGAGGGGCACCTGCCTGCCTGCTGTCCACTCACGGTGTGTTACAGATGCGAAAGGAAGGTGCACAGAGCTAAAGAGTGCCAGGAGTCCCTAAAATGCACTAGCTGTTGGGAGGGAGGAGCACCTATTCTGCAGGTGTCCCAAAGACTATGCAAGCAAGGTCAGACCACCTGAGGGACCGCATGTATCAGAAAGAGGCAGTGGGGAAGAAGGGAGGGTCTGGGTGAAGTAGAAAGAGTGGACAAGATCCCTCAGGAGGGAGGAAAAGATAGAGGGGAGTGTAATAGTCCCTCAACTGAGGTGGCTTGAGAAGAAGGGGAGGAAGGAGTGGGAGAGAGCTCAAACATGGAAGTCAGTGAGCTGTGCTAGGCTCTTCCTGGTAGAAGGCTGGGCTGAGCTGGGCTGGGCTGTGCTCAGAGCAGGCAGCAGCAGAGTTAGGAGGGAGGTTATGGGGGGCCTGCAGCCACCCCAAAATTCACCATAGCCTCCTCCCAGCGCCCACACCCCACCCTGCCCCAAGCACAGCCTGGCCCAGCCCTCCGCCGGGACAAGCCCAGTGCAGCCCTGGCCCCAGCTTGCAGCAGCAGCCCACCCCACCTTACACAGATCTAGGGGGCACATGCTGCTCTTGCAGGGTGATGCAGTGGTGGGAGCTGTTCCCCACCTCCCTGTACCCCCCAGACGAGCTGTGACTGTCCTGTGCCCCGCCCTGCCCCAGCTGGGCAGCACCTGCCCCAGCCTCAACCCCAGCCCCATTCCCTCCCTCATTGTGGGGACCTCGATTTGCCCCCCTTTCCTCCCCTTCCACCACAACAGATTTGCTAGGTGGATGTAGCTCTCCAAGCTGCCAGGCTGTGCTCCTCGCTTCCTACGTGCTGCACTGAGTGCATGCATGGAACATTTGTTGGCCACATTATCAGCCACATCAGGCCAAAAAGCCCATTTCCAATGCAGTCAATTTCCTTTATATTGGTGTCGATCCAATATCAGACTGATGTATCAGTGCACCTCTAGAAAAAATAACTTACTAGCACCAGAGAATGATAGTTGATAGTGAAGAAGAGGACAGGAGAATTCTTCAGGAAGGAAAGTCAAGGAACTAAGGGAAAAGAATGAAAAAGCTGAGAGAGCTGTAAAGAAAAATACAGGAGCTGCTAAAGGAAGCTGAAGAAGGATGATGGGTACAAGAAAAACTAGAAGAAACAAGGCAAGAGATAGAAAGCTGGTTTAAAACAAAGAAAAGAGAAAATGTTTTTAGCACAAGCACCCAGGGTGGGAGAAAATAGAGAGTGGTCCCAATACTTTTTGGCTAGAGTGAAGATGGTGAAAGGAGAGCTAAAAGCAGTGTGGGAAGAAGGTGGTTCCCAAGGAAACAGTGGAAACAGGAGAGGCAGGGAAAGATTTTACAAGAGGCATTGTGATCTAGAAAGGGGATAAGGAATGCCTGAAAAACTAGAGACCAATTACACTCCTTAATATGGACTATAATGTAATGACCAAGAAACTGGCTTTGAGGGTGAGGAACAACCTCCAGAAGATGATACTGTATATTCTTGGTCTTCATGTATTAGGTAGAAGGATCTCTGAAGCAATCAAAGGGATCACATCCAAGAAAGGAAAACAAACTAAGTTATAGCCAAAGATCCAGGTTTTCCATTTCCCATGGAAAAACAGAGAAAACCATGGATTTTCCCCTTTACTGGAGGGAAACATGGATGTCTCATTTTACCAGAGAACCCTGTAGATTCTCTGGTTTTGCAAAGAGCTGTCTGCAAGCATGGATCTGGAGGGAGAACAGGTTCCTCAGCCTGTTCCCTCCTCAGCTCCATGCTCACAGAGCTGGGCAGGGAACAAGCTCCCCAGCCCCCACTCCACAATCACAATTCCCCGCCCAACTTGGAGCTGGCTGGGTCCTGCCCCTGACTGGGACAATTCCCAGCCAGCCCCAACCTATGTGGGGAAGCACATGAAGCTTGGAGGTGGGTGGAAATTGTCCTGTTTCAGGCAGTCCCCAGCCAGCTCTAAGCTGCAAATGTAGACTTCCCTGTGCAGCCTGGGCCTGGTGGGAAACAGTCATGGTCAGGAGCAGGCCCCAGCCATGTGTCCCAATTGGGTAATAGTTCTAGTTGAGTTGTTCCCACTCTTGTTCATTCTCCCCACTCCAGCAGCAGGCAGCACCCCTTCCCCCAGGACTAGGATATAGCTGTCTCCTGGCCAGGTGTTCCCTGCCAGCCTCTGGGCTTGCCCTCAGGGAGGGCTTGGAGCTCCCCCCAGTGGCCACAGAAGCACATTGCAGGGCTGCAGGGAACTGGGAGCAAATCTTCTCCCTAATCTCTGCATACCTACCCAAAAACACTTACTGCACAGTAGTTTATTGCACAGGAAATCTAGGCTGGAGTGAATGCATATGTAGACATGCTCACAGATCAGAAACAACAGAACTAGAACTATTGTATTCACCTTAATCTTTTACAACTCTTCGTACTGACTTCACTTACAAAGCTTTAAATATATCCCTCTTATTATCATCCATTGATTCTTGTATAACTCATAATTAGAATCTATTGGAATTACATGCCTACCCTCCTAAGTACATGCAACCTGACTGATTTGATTTAAAGCATTGCAATAATCTCCCTTTTCGATAGTTTTTTGTGCAGCACTGTAGCTCTTGCTTGTAATTCCATCCTCCACTTACCCATTGGATTAGTTAATTATAGAGATACTGTTAGAGGCAATTTTTACATCTAGACAGTAAATTCTCATTGTAGGCTTCCCTTGTCAACTACTGTCACACTGAACTTTTCCCTATATATTACGGAATCAGGGTAGGACTGGATGACACAAAGAATAGATGCCAAAATATTGAATCAGTTATAACTACTATGGGGGCCAGACCCGGCAAATAGAAGTCTCATTTGCTTCATATTCACGTTACTTCTTCAGCCAGATTCCTATGCAGTAGGCATCAGATTGCCTCTGGGCTGTCAGCAGCTAAAAGTTATTTGCATGTGACAGTTATTTACTAGTGAAATCTGTGCAATGTCCCCTTCTAGCTCCTTGTGAACTAAATTTAGAAGCACCAGTGCTAGTTAGTACTAAGACTAAGGATTTAATGAACATAGAGATAAAACAACTTCATTGGCTCATGAGCTTGGTCTCTCTGGACCAGGGTTGGGTTGGGCTGGCAGGATGTTTAGATGGCTGTTAGTAGTAGTATTGAACATGCACAGAATTTCTCTTTACAGGTCTCTCAATTTGACACCAAACCTGGGGATTTAAAACTTAAAAAAATTCTAAGGGGGTTAAACAGGAACCAGTGTTCCAAAATGATTCAATCTTTTTCAAACTTTTCTTATTTCTTTAGAGTAAACTGGAACTGTTCATAACATATATCCTTTGAAAAATGTTGCTGAAGGGAAAATATCTCATTTAATGCTGCAGATGATGCAAAGGACAGAACAGATTGAAGAACTGAAAAATGAGGAAAAAAATAGGTCAGCAGAATAAATAGCATATTAGAAGCTATTAAAAATGAGAACTTATCATCCATTACTGCAGATATCTCTCATTCTAAAGAACTTCATTAAGCCTAGGTGCTAGCAGATACAAATGCACCCTTAGGGCATAGATATGTTTTATGGTCTAGATCAGGGATGTCAGAGATCCGGCCCATGGGCTGAATCTGGCCTGCAGAGCCCTATCATTTGGCCTGCAGTGTTGTCTGTGGGTCTCCACCCAGTGCAACCCATGCAGCACATGCTGGCTCTGGCCCCAAGCAGTGCATGCCATGCTTGGAGCCCATCTGGCACGGGCTGCACACAGTGAGGGGCCTGTCTGTGGTGTACGCTGCATGTAACACCCTCACCAAGCCAGTCCTGCATGCTGGATCCAAGGCTGGTCTGGATTGGGTCCACAGACTAGCTGCCTGCGCCAGATCCAGCGTATATAGCCAGTGTGGCAACATCATCATACGCTGTACACACTCTAGATCAGCTCCATGTACCACATGTCCCGTGGGGCTAGAGCCAACATGCACTACATGCAGTATGTGGGGCTGGTCTGGGGCATATATCACAAGAAGCTTGCACACCTGACTCGTCTTGCGTGCTGTATCAAGGGCTGGTCTAGATTGGGCCCATACAGTAGCCCCACATGTTGGATCCAGTGTGTAGTGCCAGTCCAGTATGGGCACTACACACAGCATGTATCCTTTACGGGCCTCATGTATAGCGCAAGTCCCTGACTTACCCCACACGTAGGGCTGACATATGCTATATGTGGTGCATGAGGTTGAAGCTAGTTTAAGGTGCATGTTGCATGTGATCATTTCTTCTCAGAATGAAATTTTCAGTATTGGCATAAAGTATTACCAGAAAACTTTCTTAGTCAATCAACTCCTTGCAGAAGTTGATAAAATATATATTTTCCAAGCATTTGTCAATAGCTCTCTATGGACATCCAACATTGAAACAAATTATGCTCAAACTGGCTAGTACTTATTCACCTGAGTTGGAAAACTGACAGAAGTTCTATGGAAAATTTTAAAACAATTCAGTTTAGAGCCTTTTTTGATGCATGTCTTTGTATTATAATTTTTCTATGATGTTGAAAGTATTTTCTCCATATAAGGCTATTACTATAATCCAAGCTTAAGTCTTCTGCCACTTTTTTGTAAGGCTAGCAATACTAACTCCAGATCCTGACCAAATTCCTATCTGGATGGAATTTTATGTTATGGTAATTGCTTCAATTGAAAATGAATATGGTATTCTTCATTTCCCATCTTAAACTACCACATTATATTGCTGTACACTGTTGGAATACTTGTTTTCTGTCTGATAAGTGAACGCATCTTAGTAATAGATAAACAAATCCAGCACTATTTGATTATATAATAATCAGAAGCATATGCTCACACTTTATCTCACAGGAGTGTTGTGAGCTTTTCTTTTAGCTGATGAATCTGATTGGACTTAAAATGAAACAAATAAGGGCTTTGCCATTCTCTTCATTAGGAGCAAATAAAATTCAGAGTTTACAGATTGCGTTAATCCACAAATAAAAAGCACTGTAAAGGAGGCAAAGTAGTATTGTTGGAGTATTGTCATAAACAGACTCTTAGGCCAGGTACACACATTACAGATAAGCCAGTCTAAGTGACTGGAAATCAGTCTAAACCCTTAACCACACAGAAGTTCAGTGCACAGAGATTGGTCTAAAAATGGCAGAACTCAATCTAATATAGACTTTGTTTGAGGACCACTCAAATCTTAGGCCAGTGAATCGAACTTCTGTACCATGTTCTCAAGGACATCTCCCAGCAGATGCAGGTGTGGGGTCACAAAAGAGACTGGAAACAGTGCCACACCAAGACCAAGTATATGAAAATCCATATAACCCATGCATGATTCCAACGAAAAGTCCGGGCCCTGGATGCAGAGCATGCCTTTCTGCAAGGAGTTGTCCTGCTTCTTCACCAAGGACAAGGCTGTTGAAACCCCACACACTTACAGCAGCAGGGGTAGGAGGAGTCGGTATCAGGGACCCTGCCAGAGGAGGAGGCACAGAGAGGCCCCAGAACAATGAGACAACTGGGTACCCAGGAGCAGGTCACCAAGGGCCACAGGGCAAGAGGACAACTGCTGGAGCTGGTCTATGAGAAGTCTGCCCCTTTGGTGCTGTCCCCACATCATCACAGGATATGGAAGCCGAGATGCACCTGCACCTGAACTTGAACGCCCTTGCCATCTTCTTGACAGTGGCTGGGAGCAGGGAGCATGGCATGCAGGAGTGGGGGAAATGCCACAGAAATTAGGCCTAGAGTCCAAGCCTCCACCTTGTGGGTGGCCCCGTTACACCAGTCCTTGACCCAGTGGACCATGTATGAGCACTTGGGCCCTGGGATACCGTTCCCCACACTGTTGCCATGGGTGTTCTGGATCCACTCCTCTGACACCCTGCTGCCTCCCTCCCGCATGTGCAGAGTGCCCTCCAGCACCCTCACTCCCAGCACAACAGAGGTGCAAGAAGTTTCTGCCTTTTAGTAGTGGGCAGATCAGTCATCCCTCCCCTCCCATCCTAGAGCACAGCTGAGGCACTAGGTCCCCCACCCCTGGGTGTGGGCTATTACCAGCCCATCTGCCATTCTATAGGAACATGAATCTGCCTCATTCACTCCTTGCACTATCTCAGGGTCAAGTTTAGTTGGGCTGTGCAAAATTTCACCGCTGCCAGTTTTGTTTCAATGCTGTTTCAACTTGTTTCGAGGTTGAAACAGTGAAATCGAAATGAAATGGATATTGTCAAAACAGCCTTGAAGCAAAACGAGGCAAGTCAAAATGTTTCATCATTTCAACGCTGTTTTGATCTTTCACCCATAGGCTATAATGGGGAAGGTTGAAAAAGCCTATAATTTTGTCATTTCTGGCCTGAGTTAGATGAAACTTGCAGGAATGGTAGCCTCTTCTGAGGGCATGAGACCTGCCAAGTTTCAAGGAGATAGGTTTAGGGAGTTTAGGGAAACTGCACCCCGAAGTCTTGAAAGCAAAACTTGTGTTACGTGTATGTGTTAAGCCACAGCAGGCTCAAAATTGCAAGCATGCTAGCCCCCATGGAGGCCACAAAGCCTGCTATGTTTCAAGGAGATAGGTGCATGTGGTTCAAGGAAACTGCTCCCCAAGCTGCAGACAAGCAAAACTTGTGACATGCGTGACACTGTGTGTTAAGGTACAGCAGGATGAAAGCTGCAGGACTGCTAGCCCCTGCTGAGGCCATGAAGCCTGCCAGCTGTCTGGGTTCTGGCGCCCTGTACCTCTAGCTGTTCACAGGCAAAACTTGTGCTTGTGCAACTGTATCTCTCTTGGGGCACAGGGGGGTGAAAACTGCAGGCCTCAGCAGGAGCTAGCATGCCTCCAGTTTTGACTTCACTGTGGCTTAACACATACATGTGACAAAAGTTTTGCTTTCAAGAATTTGGGGTGCAGTTTCCCCAACCCCCCTATACCTAGCTCCTTGAAACTTGGCAGGTCTCATGCCCTCAGAAGGGGCTACTAATCCTGCAGGTTTCACCCAAATCAGGCCAGAAACGACCAAGTTATAGGCTGTTTTGACCTTCCCCATTATATCCAATCAGTGAAATGTTAAAACAGGGTCGAAACAGGGTTGAAACGGCAAAACTGTTTCGACAGAATGGAACAGCTGTTTCAAAACAAAGCAATAATCAAAGTGGAATGCTGTTCCGTTGAAACGTCAACACACTGATCAAAACAGGATGCTGCCATTTTGCACGGCCCTAGCTCCTGAGAGGCTTGTGTAAGGGCCGAGAAACGCTGGCGGAATGGGGCCACCTATAGAGTGGAATTGGTTGGATGAGAAGCAGCAGTGGTTGAAATAAAAAAACCTTACTTACAAGCAGGACACATTGCAGCTCCTAGGTCTCAGTGCTTAGGCCATGTCAGGGTGTTGGCAGGCTGGGACACAGAGGCATATGTAAGTTATGATGGAGGGCACAGACTTTGAGGCCTTCCTGGAAGCCTAGGGCTTGGCACGGGAGGGTTCAAAATGATGCGTCACAGGGTTGGGGTGTGCTCGCCCATGCTTGGTAGCCAATCAGGCATGGCTTCAGCACTTGGCTGTGTTCAGCAGTCTCTGGCAGCCAGGGGAGCCTGTGGGGCCTCCTGGGAGGAGTGCAGAAGCATCCCTAACCTACTGGCCTTGGACAGTGCAGGTAGCCTGCAAGTCCACACAACCAAAGGGCAAATGTGTGTTCTGTTTGCTACAGATCTGCCTTAGGCTGTTTTCAGAAAACTGTAACTTTGATTCTGCCTCAGGCTTTTTTAATGTCTGTACCTTGCATTAGATTCACAAGAGTTATTTTGCTCTTGCCACTTATTCCGTATATGAAGTCATAATACTTAGAGATAAAACATGACAACAAATGACTGAAGCAGACCTGCTAGTATACAGAGATGGAGTAAGTGAAATAACTTCTAAATATGATATTTTCTATCACTTTTACAGGAAAAGCCAGCAACTCCAAGTAGTCAAAGTAGCTAATAAAGAGAAGTGAGGAATTAACCTCTAGTAGAACATGGGATAGACAAGCTCTAGGTTTTATTCTTAGTCGTGTCACAGACTACTTGCCTGGGCTTAGCTAGGTGATGTCACCTTTCTGGGTACGTAGGATACCATTGTATTTTATGTAGGAATCACCATTGAGACTAATGGGGCAGTTGTACAATATAAACTTCTGGGCCTAAGTCTGTTATTTGTTTTAAAAATATTATCTACCTAACACAAATAAGTAGTCAGCTATATTGTTAAAGTATTTTGAAATCCTCCAAAAGAAGATTATACATATACATAGCTGTAAAGTATTGTTACGATACACTTTATTAAAATGTGAATGTTTTCAAAGGGCTGAATGATTCAGAAATGTCAACCCCCTAATAATTTCCTGCTTATGTGCTCCCTTTTTGTTAAGTTAGTTCTCTTTGTTCAACCATTCAATAAGACTATTATTGCAAAGGAAAGGTCACCCCTAGATAAGAGACAAAGGATTTATTGATTCTGTGTTTAGATAATGCAGCCAAATTCTTGTTTTACATTTAAACACTTTCAGAAGTACCTTAATAGTAAAGATATTTTATTTAATCAAATAATATATGGTGAAGGTACTTTTTTGTTTATTCAGAGAAGTTAATGTAAGTTGCTGGCAAGTTAAAGTCTTGGCCATGGGTAAGAGAGAAAAGATGGAAAGTTATTTCTGATGAACAAGTAATGTTCTTTCACATTTTTTTCAATTTAGGCATACAGACTAATTAATGGGTGTGGCTTTGTTATTTAAGAGGCCAGAAGCAATCTTTATGCTCATAAGAGTTCACTTGATCAGGAGGAAACTATATAACCAGACTTTGTATTTTGGAATTTTCAAGGTCATTTTCACGTGCCATTTCTGAGAGCACTAGTAACAGGAATGCTAAAACAGCACATGGCATCATCTGCAGTCTATACAAATATACGAAGAAACTGATTCATCATGGCCTTACACCTTCTCTACTTGTTTACAGAGATGCCAAGTGAGGGTTGTAAAAAAAGAAACCCCTACAATTATCACTTTGCACTGATGCAAATAACTGTTTATAGTGCACTGCAGGCTCATTAATGAATTGAGAACAAGATGAGGACTAAGGTGATATGCTTGCATTTGGTAGGGTTACTTCAGCTAATTGGTAAAAAGTGTTTATGCTGGATTCCTTCCTTAAAAGATCTTTCTTTGGTCTCCCCTAGTGAGGTATGAATAACAGTTGGAAATGGGGTGGTATCAGAAACCTAAAAACAGAGCTCTCTCTAACAATAACTCTGTATGGCAGGTCACAACCTCCCCATCTCAGTTTTCTAACTGAAAAATGAGGATAACAAGATCCACTTACCTAGTTTACCTCTCCTGTATGTGTTAATTAGATAGTATTTGTAAAGCACTTGATAGAGGAAGAATAAAAACACTTTTGGCAAGTACTATTTGTGTTTATCTTTCATCGGCCTTCTTCTGATAACTTGTGTTAAGTAAGATATTTGGTATCCTATGAATTATCTTTTTGTTCTGTTTGTTTGTACAACACCTGGTACTGTGTGGTCCTGATCTGTGCAATGCCTAGTTGCTACAGCAGTAACATTGACATAGGGAAATGGGAGGTATCATATCAGAACAGACCATTGATCTCTTTACCTAAAAGTCTTTTGCCATTGGTGACCTGTGTCAGCTACTTCAGAGGAATGCATAAAATCTCCCCAACTGGAAAATATGCAATAATGCCCTGTAGGGAGTTTTTTCCTAACCTGGGTGTGTAGAAGTGGCTTGTGCACCAAGGCAAAAGGGGTAATATCCTATTCAGATTGTTATCCCTGCTAGCTTTTAATCTTTCAAGAAGGTGTCAGCCGCTTCTTAAATTATGTAGAAGCCAAAGCATGTTACACAAGGGAGATAAAACCTTGTATTTTTTACTATAGCGCTAAAAATTGCTGAAATATAAGAATAGATATCCTGAATAAGGGGGCTCTTTACATATAGTTATTTGTCTTAGTGAAGTCTCAAGTCAGCTGCTTTTAGTAATGACATACTGAAAATTCAGTCTTTTGCCCACTTATCAACACATGCTGCCCATCTTCTTTTTGAAGCATCTTAAGAGGATATGCAGGTTTTAAAACCAAGAGGTTTCTAGCCCTGTATTTTATCTTGGGATCACGGAGACAGTAAAAAGCTTGACCAACCTAATATACCCCTTGTATCTGTACTTCATGTTCCACTCGTTATGATTTTGTTAGCTCCTCCCAGTCCTGTTGTATTCTTCCCACCACACCAGAACTACTGGCAGGAGAGGAAACGTTTTGCTGAGTCCTCATACTATAGATCTCCTTTCTTCCCCCAGCACAACACTCTATAGTAGAGACCTATGCATCCTGCTCTTTCTTCCTGGTCCTCTTTCCACTGCACTAACCTTTAAAAAAAAGAGTGAAATTAGATGGTCTGGTAAACAGAAAGAACCAGAAAAGCAGAAATAGAATCATATAAAATTAGGGTTGGAAGGGACCTTAGGAGGTCATCTAGTCCAACCCTCTACTCAAAGCAGGTCCATTCCCAACTAGATCATCCTGGCCAAAGTTTTGTCTAGCCAGGTCTTAAAAACCTCCAAGGATGGAGAATCCACAACCTCTCTGGTTAACCTGTTCCAGTGTTTTACTACCATAATAGTGAGAATATTCTTCCTGTTATCTAACCTAAACATGCCTTGCAGCAACTTGAGACCGCTGCTCCTTGTTCTGTCATCTGCTACTTCTGTGAACAGTCTAGCTCCATCCTCTTTGGAATCACTCTTCAGGTAGTTGAAGGCTACCATTAAGTTTCCTCTCAGTCTTCTCTTCTCTAGACTAAAGCCCAGTTCTCAGCCCCTTCCTGAAAAATCATATGCCCCAGCCCCCACACAGTTTTCATTGCCCTCCACTGGACTCTCTCCAATTTGTCTACGTCCTTTCTGTAGTGGGGGCCCCAAAACTGAACACAGTGCTCCAAATTTGGCTTGACCAGTGCCAAATAGAAGAGAATAATCACACTGCTACCAATGCAAACCAGTATGCCATTAGACTTTTTGGAAACAAGGGCATACTGTTGGCTCATATTCAGCTGTAACACCCCAGTCCTTCTCTGCAGAGCTGCTGCCCAGCCAGTCAGCTCCCAGCATGAACCAGTGCATAGAAATGTTCTGTCCTAAGTGCAGGACTTGGCCTTGTTGAATATCATGAGATTTCTTTTGGCCCAGTCCTCCAATTTGTCTAGGTTATTCTGAATCCTAGCCCTACCCTTCTGTATATCTACTACCTACCCTAGCTTGATGTCATCTTCAAATTTGTTGAGGGTGCACTCTGACATCTTCAAGGTTGTTGATGAAGATATTGAATAAAACCAGCCCTAAGACCCACCCCTGGGGCACTCCACTTGATACCAACTGCCAGGTAGATATCAAGCCATTGATATCTGAGCCTGATGGTCCAGCCAGTTTTCTATCTACCTTATTGTTCTCTATCCAACCTGTACCTCCTTGTGAGAATGTTAGGAGGGACTGCATCAAAAGCTTTACTAAAGTCAAGGTTTATCACGTCCATTGCTATCCCCACATCCATAAAGCCAGTCATCTCATCATAGAAGGCAATCAGGTTGGTCAAGCATGACTTGCCCTTGGTGAATCCATGTTGACTGTTCCAAATCACCTCTACTGCAAGTGCTTAGAAATGAATTCCTTGAGGACCTGCTCCATGATTTTTCTGCGACTGTCTGGGCTGTAATTCTCTAGATCGTCCTTTTTTCCTTTCTTAAATATGGACACTATGTTTGCCCCCTTCCAATCATCTGGGAACTCTCCCAATTGACACGAGTTTTCAAAGATGATGGCCAGTGGCTCTGCAGTCACATCAGCCAACTCCCTCAGTACCCCCGGGTGCATCCCATCTGACCCCATGGACTTATACACGTCCAGGTTTTCTAAATAGTCCCTAACCTGTTCTTTTATCACTGAGGGCTGCTCACCTCCTTCCCAAACTGTGCTGCCCACTGCAATAGTCTGGGAGATGACATGACCTGTGAAGACTGAGGTGAAAAAGGCATTGAGCACTTCAGCCTTTTCTGCCTCCTCTGTCACTAGGTTGCCTTCCCCATTCAGTAAGGGACCCACACTTTCCCTGAAGTTTCTCTTGTTACTGACAAGTAGAAACCCTTTTTGTTACCCTTCATATCCCTTGCTAGCTGCAACTCCAATTGCACTTTGGCCTTCCTGACTTCATCCATGCCTGCCTGAGCAATACTCTTATATTCCTCCCTAGTTGTTTGTCCAAGTTTCCACTTCTGATAAGCTTCCTTTCTGTGATTGAGTTTAGTGAAAAATTCCTTGATAAGCCAAGCTGGTCTTCTGCCATACTTGCTAGTCTTCTTGCACATCAGGATGGTTTGTTTCTGTACTCCAAGTAAGGCTTCTTTAAAGTACAGCCAGCTCTTCTGGACTCCTCTCCTCATCAGACTGGCTTCCCAGGGGATCCTGCCCATGAGTTCCCTCAATGAGTCAAAGTCTGCTCTTCTGAAATCCAGGGTCCTTACTCTCTGCTGCCCTTCCTTCCTTTCCTCAGGATCCTGAACTCAGTCACCTTGTGGTCACTGCTGCCTAAGTTGCCATCTACTAGCACATTTCTCATCAATTTATCCCTGTTTGTGAGCAGCTGGTCAGGAAGAGCACAGCCCCTAGTTGGCTGCCTTAGCACTTGCACCAGGAAGTTGTCCCCAACACTCTTCTAAAACTTCCTGGATTGCTTGTGCCGTGCTCTATTGCTGTCCCAGCAGATGCCAGGGTGATTGAAGTCCCCCATGAGAACTTGGGCTTATGTTTGGGAAACTTCTGCTAGCTGTTCAAAGAAAGCTTCATTCACCACTTCCTCCTGGTCTGGTGGTCTATAGGAAAGCCCCCATCACAACATCACCTTTGTTGCCCTCTCCTCTGACCCTAACCCAGAGATTTTCAACAGCGAATCTTCAGGTTTTATATGAAGCACAACTCTTCCTCCTCTTTTCTGCTGCCTGTCCTTCCTGAACAGTTTGTACCCATCCATGACAGTGCTCCAGCCATGCGAACTATCCCACCAAATCTCTGTTATTCCAATCATGTCACAGTTTTGTAGCTGTGCAAAGACTTCCAATTCTTTCTGCTTGTTTCCCAGGCTCTGTGCATTTGTGTACAGACACCTGAGGTGTCAATTGCCCTACTTCCTCAGGAAGAATGAGAACAACTCCCTGCTGCCCCCTCTGGCTTGCTATTCCTCCAGGTCTCCCACTTCCCCACTTACCTCAAGGCTTTAGTCACCATCCCCTGGCAAACCTAGTTTAAAGCCCTCCTCACTAGATTAGCAAGCCTGTATGTGAAGATGCTTTTCCTTCTCTCCGTCAGGTAGATCCCATCTCTTCCTAGCAATCTTTCTTGGAACATCATCCCATGGTAAAAGATGCCAAAACCCTGCTGGTGACATCAGCACACAAATGAAGGGGTCTCCCATACTCCAGAATTTGCTTTTTTTTATCATCCACAAGTCCTCTCTGAATACGTATAACTAGAAACCTAGCTGAAAACCAGCTGAAGTCAAATCTCCCATTAAGTTCAATGGCTTTGGGTCAGGTACTCTACCATCTAAACCAGTGATTCTCAAACAGGGTGCTGTGAGATCCTTTTAAGGGTACTACATAATATTGGCACTGTTAGGTATGCAAATACCTATATATGTGATTGACAAGATAAACCCAGAAATTTGAAACAGTAATCTGTAGTGTCAAAAATATTCTGACTTTTTGTGGTCTTTCAATTTTTTGCAATAGAAGAAAAAGAATCACCCTATCCATTTTTCTACAGTCAAAAAATTAATGAAATCTAAGAGCTAGAATTTTGTGAGTAATGCCTGGAGTCTAGAAAGGTTGAGAACCACTAACTTAGTGTTGCTGCTCAGAAAAAGGGCTGTGTTCTTCTTCCATGAGTCTCTGGGCATGTCTACACAAGACGATCCCTGAGCAGTAGCCTGATACTACTGTGTAGTATCATTGTGTGGCAAAAACTGTGACATGATGCTATTGCACAGTAGTATTAGGCTACTGTGCAGTAGGATCACAAAAAAGGCATTTGCTGGTGCTACTGCACAGTAACTCAGATTACTGCTTATTTAGTTAGTACTTGTTTATACAAATACTAAATAAACGTGCAGTAACTACTGTGCAGTAGTGTCTCATGTAGATGCAGCCTTGGGCATGGTCAGTGTCTTCAAGTTACCCTATTCAGCAAAATCCAGAAAAGAAAGCCTTACCTTTGGGGAGAAAGCACTGTCCAACTATCTAGTTCCATAGTAGGTATGCTATGAAGCTAGCATGACTTGCCCATGGGTCTATGAATTTCTGAAGGTTGAGGGGCCTTGGCACTGCAGGAGTACACTCTTATGTAAAGTTTGGTTTGTCTTTAGCTGGGTCTAGCAGACACTAAAGCCAATTAGTACCTTGCAGAATTGGAATCCTTTAATACTGAATTAAAATTCTGTTCAAAACTAAACATATGTTTTTCTTCACACTCAATCTAGTTTTCCAGGTTTTGAAAAAAAACATTGCTGGAGAGGAATCCAATGAATTTATTAATGAGCTGGCTACGTGTGGGACTATTAATATCTTCTGGTAGATTTATTTATGTCTTATTTTTGTTCTTTGCTTGACACACTAAAATAAACAGATGTTTTGAAGCTTTCCACTGAAAATATTGCAGTATGTTAAGTCCTGCTTTTGTGAATATTAGTATATGTTAGAAAACGGGTATATACTTGGTATAAATTACTTAAAAAATGCTTCATGCATAAAGAATTGATTTCAGATTGGACTAATAGCACTAAAAAGCAAGCATCTTAGGTTTCTCATTTAGTATTTGTGAACTTTTGATTTTAGCTGAAAATATGAATAGAAGAAAAAAGGTACAGTAAATTGAAATAAATGTATTAAATTATTGTGCGTTAAGGATCACATCACCATCCCATTTTATGACTTAAAAACATTCATATTTTATAATTCTAGACAAAGACTCACACTTATATTTATCTATGCACAAAGCTTTCATAATCATCATGACCTGCACATACCATGCTTTATGAAGAATGTTTTTTATAAAACTTTAATACATAGAATCATAGAAAATTGGGGTTGGAAGGGACCTCAGGAGGTCATTTAGTTCAACCCCTGATCAAGCAGGACCATCCCCAAGTATTTCATCCCAGCCAAGTCTTTGTCTAGCCCCGTCTTCAAAACCTCCAAGGATAGAGATTTCACAACCTCGTTGGGTAACCTATTCAAGTGCTATACTACCCTCCTAGAGAGAGAGCTTTTCCTAAACCTAAACTTCCCTTGCTGCAGCTTGAATCCATTGCTCCTTGATTTATCATCTGCCACCACTTAGAACAGTGCATCTCCATCCTCTTTGAAACCGCCCTTCAGAAATCAAATCCTATCAAATCCCCTCTTAGTCTTCTCTTTTCCAGAGTAAATAAGCGCAATTCCCTCAGCCTTTTCTCATAAGTTATGTGCCCCAGCCCCCTCACCATTTTTGTTGTCCTCTGGACTCTCTCCAATTTGTCTACATTCTTTCTGTAGTGGGGCCCAAAACTGGACACAATACTCCAGATGTGGACTAGCCAGTGCCAGATAGAGGGGAATAATCAATTCCCTCAATCTGCTGGAAATTCTTCTACAAATGCAGCCCAGTATACTGTTATCCTTCTTGCCGCAAAGGGCACACTGTTAGCTCATTGTTTAGCTTCTTGTCCACTGTAACCCCCAGGTCCTTTTCTGCGGAGCTGTAGCTTAGCCAGTCTGTTCTCAACCTGTATCAGTGCATGGGATTGTTCCATCCTGAGTGCAGGAGTTCACAGTTGTCTTTACTGAACCTCATGAAATTTCTTTTAGTCCTATCTTCCACTTCAAATGCTAGCCCTGTACTCCAATGTATCTGCTACCTCTCCCAGTTTGCTGTCATCTGCAGATTTGCTGAGGATGCACTCTATGACATTTTCCAGGTCACTGACAAAGATATTGAACAAAACTAGACCCAGAACCCACCTTTGGGCGCTCCACTTGATACCAACTGCCAACTAGACATTGAGCCATTGATTACTACCCTCTAAGCCTGACACTCCAGCCAGTTTTCTATCCACTTTACAGTCCATTCATCCAACCTGTATTTCCTTGTGAGAATGTTATGAGAGACTGCATCAAGAGCTTTACTAAAGTAAAGGTATATCTCATCCACTGCTCTCCCCACATGCATAGAGCCAGTCATCTCATCATCGAAGGCAATCAGGTTGGTCAGGAATGACTTGCACTTGCTGAATCCATGCTGACTGTTCCTAATCACCTTCTCCTCCAAGTGTTCCTCCACCGTATCCACTCACCTCCTTCCCAAACTGTGCGGCTAGGTGCAGTTGTCTGGGAGCTGACCATGCCTGTGAAGAATGAGGTGAAAAAATCATTGAGTATTTTAGCCTTTTCTGCATCATCTCTTACTAGGTTGCCTCCTCCATTCACACTTTTCCTGATCATCCTCTTGTTGACATACTTACAGAAACCTTTCTTGTTACTCTTCATGTCTTCATGTCTTGCTAGCTGCAACTCTAATTGTGCTTTGGCCTTCCTGATTTCATCCCTGCATTCCCAAACATTATTCTTATACTCCTTTCTTGTCATTTTCCAAGTTTCCACTTCTTGTAAGCTTCCTTTTTGTGTTTTAGCTCACTGAGGAGCTTCCTGCATAGCCAAGCTGGTCTGCTGTCATACTTGCTGGTCTTTCTGCACATCGGGATCATTTGGTCATGCGCCCTCTGTAAGGTTTCTTTTAAAATACAACCAGCTATCCTGGACCCAAGGGAAAAAGGAGTTCCCTGAATCAGTCGAAGTCTGTTTTTTTTGATGTGCAGGGTCATTATTCTGCTGTTGTCCTTCCTTCCTTTCCTCAGGATTCTGAACTTATTCATCTTGTGGTTGCTGCTGCCCAAGTTGACATCCACTACTACATTCCCCACCAATTTTCCCCTGTTTGTGAGTATTAGGTCAAGAAGAATATGGCCTCTAGTTGGCTTCTCCAACATTTGCACTAGGAAGTTGTCACAAAAACTCTCCAAAAACAACCTGTGCACTGCTGTATTGCCCTCCCATCAGATTGGACATTAGGAGGCACTACTTCACAGTTAGGGTGGCTAGGACGTGGTGGCTGGGGTCCTGTGACCCTGGCACTCGTTTCCTGCCAATTGGCGGGGGGTCAGACTAGATGGCCTCCTCTAGGCCCCTTCTGACCCTAGGTACTATGGTACTATGATGTCAGGGTGATTGAAGCCCCCCATGAGAAAAGGGCCTGTATTCAGGAAACTTCTGCTAGTTGTTTGAAGAAAGCCTCATCCACCTCATTCTCCTGGTCCAATGGTCTCTAGCAGACCCCTACCATGACATCACCCTTGTTTCTCTCTCCTCTGACCTGAACCCGTGCTGATCTGAAGTCTGTGATAGTCCTCAGATTGATTGATCTTACTGTTGCAATATTGAAACCTTTCCTCACTCCTTATTGTGAGAATGGACTAGTCTAACTTTGTTCCCTGCATGCTCAGAACTTTAATTTGCTTATCTTAGCACTACATGATTCTCAAACTAATACAAAAACAGAACTTGACTACTAACATTGCCCATATTTACAAATATTAATTCATATTAATTGTCGTGCATCCGTAGGTGCTTCACAAACAGGTCCAGGGAGGTGATTCTCCCTCTCTACGCAGCACTGGTCAGGCCATAGCCGAAGTACTGTGTCCAGTTCTGGACGCTGCAGTTCAAACGGGATGCAGACAACCTGGAGAGGGTTCAAAAAAGAGCCACTCATCTGATTGGAGGCCTGCATGGAAGGCCCTAGGAGGAAAGGCTAAGGGACCTTAACCTTTTCAACCCCTCCAAGAGAAGGTTGAGAGGGGACCTTGTGGCAGCATACAAATTCATAAGTGGGGAGCAACACGAAGTAGGCAATGATCTGTTTACCAGGGCACCCCCTGGAATAACAAGGAACAATGGCCATAAGCTATTGGAAAGTAGATTTAGACTGGACATTAGAAAAAAGTTCTTCACGGTCAGGGTTTCCAGGATTTGGAACGGGCTTCCAAGAGAGGTGGTGCTCACCCCATCCTTGGGGGTCTTCAAGCAGAGACCAGGCAGGCACCTGGGTGGGACACATGATCCCAAGTTTGGTGATCCTTTTCTTGCCTGCTAGAGGCAGAGGGTTGGACTAGATGGGCCGTTGAGGTTCCTTCAGACCCTGGAATCTATGAATATGTAGATAACATTTACATGAAAATACAGGCAACAATACAAAAGCAAGGCAATTCAAGGAGATAAAAGTCAAACCTAGGCCAACATGACTGACTTCCATGTTAAAGAATCTCTATGGGGTCACTCTTGTGTTCTTATATCGAATTTGGCAAATTTAGGCCTGGTGTAACTCCACTTAGTGGAGTTGAGTCGAGGTTGAACTTGCTTTAATATGTACTTTAGTATTTGGGTACAACAGCATGACTTGAGGCTCCCTAGCAAATGAAACAAAGGTATTCTTACCCACCACATGTTTTTATATTTTTAAAGTGTGACACTTTAATATTTGAATGAGTAAAGTTTAAGCATTTTAATCCCTGCTCAGGTACCTTAGTAGCCAGATTGTCAAAGGTTCTGAACACATACACCTATCACTGAAGCTCCAGAGTTTGGTGACCTCCCACTGAAATCTCTCTTTTTATTCTTTACCTTTAAGAATCTAACTTTAGATGTCTAAATATAAATTTAGACATCTAAGTAACTGACCTGATTATCAAATGTGCTGAGGCAGAGTTCCCTACTGCTTGAATTTCTCATATGGGAGCACACTTGAAAATGAAGCCGCCATTGTGTATATAAATGTAAGAGCTTCCCAGTTTACCAATATGGTCCATTGTATTTATTCTTCCTATTAAATGTATACGTATTATCTCATGACAGTAGACACTGAATTGTGTAAACATGTAAGCCTGGACTGTTTAAAAGTGGTAAGAAAATGTTAAGGATCATGAAACAAGAATGAGAAAGCCATAAGGGAAATACAGAGTGCCCGAGTTGCAGACTAACATAGGAGAGATGGGAGTGAAGAGGGGAGCACAACTAGGTTACATGGATATAATATTAGACATCTAAGCCTAGGGGTGGAACTGTTTATACCCAACTGCCCTTTTTAAAAGTTAGGTTTACTTATTATCTCATCATATTGGTGACTCGTTCGTTTTGGAGTCGACCACGACTACAAGATCCCTTTCTGCAGTTGTGCTACTTAGAACGGTACCTCCCAGGCTATAGGAGTGTTGATGATTCTTCCTCCCCAGGGGCAATACATGACACTTACCTTTGTTTTAAACTGCATCCTATTTTGTTTGGCCCATTTTCCCAGCTTGTCCAAATCAGCCTGGATTCATTCTCAGCCATCTGTCACAGCAGCATCCCTCAGGAGGGCCGTGATCTCCTGAAGGCCCTCCGCCCGCGCCAAGTCTGGCCCAAGGCACCCTCAATTCTCGCCCGCCACGTCTTTGTTCTTAATAAATATAAGATGGGAGGCTGCCTTCTACCACCTTGGGCACGGCATATCAGGACCTTCGTCCCTGCGATCTCTCGGACTCACCGGAATGGTCCCCCTTGTGATGGGTGCCCTCCAGGCACCACTGGGCCGTCTCTATATTCTTGCCCACTCTGGGCCTCCTGTCAGCACCCCCCCGTCCTCTAGGGCTGCTCATCAATGTTGCCCCTCATGGGCCGTCTCATCAATGTTGCCCCTCTTTGGGGCCACCCAGCGAGCCACCAGTCTTCTCGGCCCACCGCATCACTACCCTCTTCTTAGGCTGGGCGTACTGTGCTACTATCCCCTTTTCAACCAGGGGACCATCGCAGCACTTGCCCTTTCTTTAGGAGGTGCTGTGCTGCTAACCCCAGTCTCTGGGCCCACTGCAGCACCCTGCCCTTGGCTGGGGTCTATTGCCGTGCTAGCCTAATGCCATGCTTGCTCCTTGACTTGCTCTTCCTGGGCTTCTCAGTAGTGCCCCTCGTCTGGGCTTCTCAATAGTACTGCTCCCTTCTAGGGCTCCTCAAACTCTACCCCTCATGGGCTCCTTAAAATACTGCCCCTCATCTGGGCTTCCTGAATGGCACTCCCCTCTCTAGGGCTCGCCGTGCCCCACAGGGCTTCTCAATAATGCTATCCATTATGGGCTCCTTAAAATACTGCCCCCTATCTAGGGCTTCTCACGTATTGCCCCTTATGGGCTTCTCAATGCGGCCTCTTCTCAGGCCTCTCAACAGTACTGCCCCTCACGGGCTTGGGGTCTCCGCACCCATGTTGCTGTGCCCTCTCTGGTGCTTGATGTGCCCCACTGGGCTTCTTCAATGCTTATCCCCTCTCTGGGGCTTGCTGCGCCCAAACTGGCGCTGAATCGTGCCCTCCCAGGCACCAGGATCCTCACACTACTGGGGTCCCTGCTGAGGCCTCCTCCACCCCTACAGCCTCGCCCAAACCACCGGTGTAATTCACTACTAACAAAACATAACACAAGCCTTGTGGCTATAACCAAACATGAGGCACCTGGCCATAACCACATAAGCCTCCTGGCTCCTACTTAGCATCGTTGCTCCAGCCTCTGGAGCACTCGTGAGCTGCCCTCACATTCTCTGTCTCTTGGAGCTCCTGCCCCTCTGGCTGCTGGCAGGGAACTGCAAGCCTGACTCTGGGCTTTATAGGAGCCAAGCCCTGCCCCTTCAGTCAGCTGACTCCCATTTGTCATCCCAGCAACCCTCAACTGTGCTCATTATCTCTGCTGGGGCTTTTCCCCAGCAGTTTTCCTCTGACAAGGAGCAGTGCAGTGAGGTACGCCACGACACCATCTAGTTTGTGTACCTCCCCCTATAGTTTGGTATCATCAGCAAACTTGGACAGGTTTCTACTCCTTCATCCAAGGACTCCACTGCCTACATTTCTACAGGTAGAAACCAACCCGTCCTTTACCACTCTCTTGGTATGTCCCATAAGCCAATTTTCTACCCACCAGACCATGTAATAATCTACATTGCAGCTGTTTAGTTTATTTATAAGAATTGGGTGTGACACAGTGTCAAAGGCCTTTTTAAAATCTAAGTAAATAACATCTACCTCTATTCCTTCATCCAAGCATTTTGTGACCCAGTCATAAAATGAAACCAGGTTAGTCGGGCAGGATCTGCCTGCTGATTGTCCCTTACCGTTATTTTATCTTCCGGTCCCCCATAAATGTGATCCTTAACAATTTTCTCAAAGGTGTTGCCAAGGATAGAGGTGAGACTAACCGGCCTATAGTTACCCAGTTCCTCCTTCCCCCCTCTTGAAAATAGGGACCACATTAGTCCTTTTCCTTTCTTCTGGGACCTGTCCTGAGCACCACAAGCACTCAAACAGTTGTGCTAGCAGCTCCACTATGACTCCAGCTAATTCCCTAAGTACACTAAGATGAAGATCATTGGGGCCTGTTGACTTAAATACATTCAACCCCTCCAGGTGCCCCTTTACTAGGTCAGTACAAACAGTTGATGGGTTGGTATCTATACTGGGCTTACCTAAAATCCAGTGGGATGTTTATTTGTGTCCAGGAACTGGGATGCAAAGAAATCTTTTAGAAGCTCTGCTTTGGCCATCCAATCTGTTACCAGTTGCCCTAGTTCATCCTGAAGGGTCCCTAGTTACCCTGCACTTTCTTTTTGCTTCCTATGTACTTAAAGAATAACTTTTTGTTATCCTTAACTTTTGCTGCCAGCCTAAGCTCCATTTCTGCTTTGGCTCCCTTTAATTACTGATGCCTTCTGGCTGAGCCCCCCAGATGCCTGTGTTCTCTTGCAAAACTGCCTAGTTTCCCCTTGCAGGCAGGCAGCATTCTAGCCTGCAAGGGGTCATGCTTGGAACTGCCAGGAGCGAGATGCAGGGGGTGCCATATGCACGTGGCCAGGAAAACAGCCAGGCAGCATGGAGAGAAGCTCCCTGCAGGTAAGTCTATGGAGGAGAAGGGGAATGACAGGGGGCAGGCAGATTGAGGCCCCCCAGTGAGGGAGGGAGGAAGTGAGATTGGCTGGGCAGTGCCCCTAGCCCCAGCCCCTGGCCCTGCTCCTGAGTGATGCATGGGATCCAGGGCTGGGGCCATGGGCAGCTCATTCAATGAGCTTTAGTTCGAGCACCCCTGCTGCCATTTTTAATCACAGGGATGCTGATTATGTGATGGATGCTAGAGGCTGTTGGAATGTGCCAAAAAAAAGGTTTATTTATGTCAGTACATTTTAAAGTACTAACATAAATAAACCTTTTTTTAGTGTGCTGCAGCAGCCTCTGACCTCACATGTAACCAATTTGGTTAATGGATTAGTAGTGGCCAATATGAATGGTTAAAAATCGACCATTGATATTGGCCAAGAAAATCTTTATCAGCACACCCCTACCTGAGACTGATTAGCAATCATCAACTTTAGGATTGATATTTAACAGCAGCAAAAATGACCTAGGACCAGCCAGTTTCAGGTTACTATTAGTATCGTTGTCTAATGAAAAGCTGAGTATTCCTATTAGACACTGGACCTTTGCACTGGTTCCGTCAAAGGTAAACCACACTCCATATCTTGCTGCATCTGTTGATAAAACATAGTATGATACTGCATGGCACTGCAAGAATGTGGTTATGCTATTTCTGGGAGCTATCTTCTGATCCAGAAGTGCAGGATCAGGCCATCTTCTATGGTACTGCAGCCCGGTCAGCTAACTCATTTTGCCTCTGGACTATGAAGGCAGCTATAGTAAATACCTCTGCTGAAAGGCAACACTGACTGTATTCACACAACACTGTCCGGGTTATCCTACTTCTGGTTCTGAAAGTAGTGGTAGGTTACCTTGCAAGCAGGAAGCACATAGCCACATTCATGAGGCAGTGCTAATTAGTTTTGCTTCTCAGCAGAGTTATTAGCTCTATCAGGACAAAGTAACTAGATTTAGATGTTTTAAATTATTTCCAGTTCTACAGATCTGTGGAGTGTCTGGGACTAGATCCTAGATTTTGCCTCCTGAGAGTTGATTGCCTTACCTTGGTCTGTCTCTCGACCAAGTTACCTTGGTCTGTCTGTCTTGGTCTGTATTAAAATATTAATCTATGCCTTGCACACCCAGATGTAAGTAGAAATAGCTGTCTAAAGTGAGTGGAGGAAGAAAACCTAACAAGGAAAAGAAAAATAAAGAAACATATGGTACCCTGAGATTCTGAAAGATCATTTTCAGAAAATAAAGAAACTTATCCAATCTTCTTTGTGTTAATCACCTCAGATTATTATTTCTTCTTTCTCCTGTGACAGAACATATGTAAGTAACCTCCTTTTATATTGATCTTTTCTATTCAAAAGTAAAGGAAAAAATCTCCAATAGAAAAGGAACAGCTAAGATTCTTAGTCAACTTCTTATTGGTAACATAATGGCATCAAAGTTAGTAGTTGAACTCATTCTTAAGGATGTTGCATTTACACACCTAACACCAAATTCAGAAAAAGGAATAAGTAATCTCTAAAATATTGTAATCTGGCTGGATCCCATAGATGGGATAACAAAAGGGCACAGCAAATTCAAGTGAGGAATCTATGCTTTCTCTCTAGTGGTGACTCTATTGGTACCAGTGGTGATGTGTAGGGGGTGCATGTGCACACCCTGAGATTGGCAGTGCATCCCCTGACAGAAGTGCTGCTGACACTGTCAGTGGCGCCTGTGGGCAGTTGCTGCTCACCAGCCTTTCCTACTCACTGCCGACACTGCCAGCGGTGTCTGCAGGCAGTCCCCAGTCGCCACTGGCTGCTGCTGATGCTGCCAGCAGCATCAGCAGGTGGTCGCTGACTGCTGGTTGGCACTCGCTGCCGCCACCCCTGTTGCTGCCAATGCTGTGGCTGCCTGCAGGAGCTCCCTGTTCGCCACCGCCGTGCCCCTGCCACTAACACTGCCACCACCTGTGGGCGGTTGCCATGCCCCCCCAGGCTTCAGTGACTTCACGTATTGTACCATCATGAAAAACCACAGCCTTTTTAGTGGAACTAATTTATATGCTGACCTTTTCATGGGTTTTCTCTATTCAGTTATAAAACTGAGTCACAATCGTAACAAAATTGGAAATGGATTTGCCCTGTTGGACAAAATTGTACCAACATACTCTTCAAGGAGCTTAATGAAGAAATATAACCTTCTGAGATTTGCCTGAAACTGTTAGTAGTAGAAGGTACAATAGGAGATGCCCTAAAGGCTCTTATATTGTGGGTACTCTAACCATGTTCTTGGCTGCTCTACCTACTTATACTTCGTCTTTGCTTGGTACGTCTCCTTCTTGGGGCTGCACTGGCTTTGACCATTTCAACAGTGGAGAGAGACCAATTTGTGCTACTGCAATCTCCTTCCAGGTTGACCTTTCTGTCTCTGGATCTGACAGGCAAGTCTCTTTGTTACTGAATCAGGTCCTTTGCATATATGCTTTGTGATAATTATGATTTGAATCATTTAAGTGTTTTTTTAAGATACAGTTTCCCAGGAAATGAAAGGTTCTGCAAATGCCTTTTGGTTCAAGGAATTTCACCAACTGGTCTTGTCTGTAACTGTTCTTTTATGAATGTGTGACATGAAGGGGGAAGCCTTTGGGAATCATCAATCAACTATTTGCAGCCTGAGACCTAAGAACGCTTAGGTTAAAAAAAAGGATGGGGTGGGGAAGGTATTTCTTTAGCGCTTTCAGCAATTATGACAAGAGTGAGGCAAACACCTAAAGTAGGACACCAGCACACATTCGTATTTAGTTATAAACAAGTTGAGTTCAGTGTTTGCTTATTCCCCAGAATGACCATATGTCCTTGTCACAGAGCACAAGGGCAACTAATGAGAGCCAGCTGGCTGGGAGGGCAGGGCCTGGCCCTTATAAAGCCCATGAGCTGGGACCAGAGGCAGTTCCCTGCTAGCAGCTGGAGAATCAGGAGCTCCTGGGAGTTGCGATGCGAGCACTACAGCAACCACTCAAGCAGAGGGTAGGATGAGGGCTCTGGAGGCCGGAGCAATGGTGCCAAGTTATAGCCAGGCAGTTTGTGTTATTATAGCCAGGAGTCTTAGGTTTCAGTTATAGCTGGAGGCTTGTGTTTGTGTTGTTGTTGTTATAAGACCGGTGGTTTGGGTGAGGCTATTAGGGGTTGGAGGAGGTCTCATAAAGGGACCCGAGCAGTGTAGGGATCCTGGCACCCGTGGGGGCACAATATTCTCATAGGCGACAGAGAGGGCGCGATATCCTCATAGGGGCCCGCCGGGTGTGGGACCCTAGCACCAGGGAGGCCCAGTCTAGTGCCAGTGAGGGCGCAGCAGTGCGGGGGTGTGTAGACCCCCCAGCCCCAGAGAGGGGGCATTTGGTTGGAAGCCCCAGTTGGGCACAGTGAATGCCGAGAAGCCCGAGAGGGGCCACAGTGAGGAGCCCAGGTGCAGGCGTTGGGGGCCCCTGGCAGGGGGCCGCATTTGTTGGCAAGCCCAGGTTGGGCACAGCAGGCCCGTGGAGCATTGAGGAGCCCAGGTTGGGCACTGCAAGCCCCGATAGGGGGCTGCATTTACTGGAGAGCCTAAGTTGGGCACAGTAAGGCCCAGGAAGGGGGCCATCTTATGGAGAGGCCCAAGTGGGGCGCAGGGACTGAGTTGACATCTGCGAGGCTTGGGCTGCGGTACTGGAGAGGAAAGCGCTGCAGATAGTGCCCCCTAGTAGAGGGGGCAGTACAAGGACATGGGCAGCCTCCCGCTAATTAATTAACATCAAAGACGTGGCAGGAGAGACAAGGCGGGCGGTTGCCCAGAGACAGGTCCGGGGGCCACATTGAAGTCGGCACCAAGCGACACCCTGTCACAATCCTGTTATAGTCAATATACATTTCAAGGGGAACTGATGTTCTGCAGCTATGTAATTTCATTCGTATCAGCTGTTACCCTGACACAAGGATAAGCTTTGACACTCACAGGGCAGAAATGGGCCCTGAGTCCATTCTGAAAAATTTGGCCTCCTATAAGTATTCTGGATGCAAAATACTCCTCTTTACTAGTGGCACTGTTCTTTTAAAATTAAATGATTCTTCTTAAATGTAAGATAAAGGCAACACTGCATATCTCATTGGTACTAGAATGGCAGTGACATCAAGTTTCCTAATCCAAAACTGACCTACTACTTTAGCAGTAACTACATGAATTGAGCATGAGAAATCTGGGTGTAAGAATGGCCTCTGCTCTAATGACTCAGAAATAAACTTAGGTTTCTAGGGCAGGGATAAGGTATCCCCTATTATCTTTTTCATAGAGATGGACTGGTGTCTGGCTTAAGAGACGTGTCTTCCTAAATTATCTTGAGAACCTGGGCAAAAAAACCAATACTAGGTCCACCAGAACAAATCTCAAACTTATTAAAATTCTGAAATCCTGGCAGCATCAAAGTTAGTAACAGTTTGGAATAGGACTCCACCTATGCTCTGAATAATAAAATATAATTTTGAATTACAAGTATCCCATCTGCACTGTTCTTCAAGTAGATCAGATACAACATGGGGAGGATTCCTGCTAGCTAGCAGTCTCAAACAACTTTAACTAAACCCAATTAAAGTACTATAAGTAGGCGTGTACCGATATATTGGTTGGCTATCAGATTGGCACTGATAAAAGGAGAAAGGACATTATCAGCTATCAACTTTTTTTGGTTGTTGTAGTAGACAATTACAGCCATATGCTTGGAGCACCCTGGCGAGTGTAGTCTGGTCCCCACACCTCACTGCCAGCCCTAGCCCACAGCAGATTACAGGTCCCGGTGAGCAGAGGGAGGGGAACAAGGTGCCAGGGAGTGGTCACAGGGTGCTGCTGTCAGCAACAAAGGGGCTATTACCAGCTCCTGCTTCTGCTGCCACCACAGCAATGCCATAAGCTCTGTAGGGGCCTGAGCATTGGGGCTGGTGCAGAGATATTGGCCTGCATGCAGGTGGGGTAAGGCACCATGCCAATTTTGCTCCATTAGGCACTAAGCACCTTTGCAAAAGTGGCTTCTCCTTCATGGTTGGAGGAACTCAGCTGTGCAGGGCCTGCCAGCACTCGGGCAACAGCATGCTCTGGCGCTCCAAACATGCCCAGCACCACTGTCCATGCAAGAGTCTGCCCCGCCTGCCTGGGATGGCAGCAGCATGGGCTACACAGGGAGCAGGACTGCAGGTAGGAGCCATGGATGAGTGGGCAATGTGTGTGAGAATAAAGCAGTCACTGCCTTCCTCATCAAGGGCCAGAGCAGGTTGGAGTCATGTGTACACGTTATAAATGGGAAACAAAAGAAAAGATTATTTATATCAGTAGTTTAAAATGCCTTGCACTATTCTAATATTATAAAAGCCTTAGTCTGTCTGTCTGTAATGCTTTATTTGTACTCTGATTGGTTGTCTGAAACAACCAATCAGAGTGCTCCAAGAGCGTTCCAGACAGGAGGTGGTGGTAGCAGAGTGGACAGAGCGGAGGCGAGGCCAGCAGCACTGGCCTTTTTCCTGCCCCCAGCCCTGCTCCCCGGAGGCGGCAGCAGCACACGGTGTTGGCCAAGGAGAATGGAGAGGAAGGCAGGGTAAGTGTCTCCCCCATTGCTCCTGAGAGGTGGCAGCACAGGGTGCTGGTGGCACAGTGCTGGCCTTGCCTCCCCACTCCAGCCTTGCTGCCACTGCTGCCAGGTCCTGACCAAAGCCAGCAGGGAGGAGTAGAGGGGAAACAAGAAGTGGGGGGGGGGGCACACTGATGGTGCCCTGCTGCCACCAGGCCCTGAGAATAGCCAGGAGGGATGGAGGGAGGAAAGCTGTGGGGGAGGAGGTTGTGCATGGCTGGACGCACAGCAGCAGCAACATGGGGCACTAGGTGATGGCTACAACTGTTGTATGTAAGCTTCTCCCCCCTTCCCCATGCCTGGGAGGTGGTGGTGCTGAGGAGTAGAGCTGTAGGGGGTGGCCAGCACAGAGCTGGGGGAAGGAGGCCAGAGGCAGAGTGGTGGCAGTGTGGGCCCGTGGGTAACAGTGTTCCATCCCCCACTCTTGATGGGGGAATGGGCTAGTTACTCTCTGTCAGTTATCAGACTGGCATTAGCCAGAATAGTTGATTAATCATCAACTTATTGGTATTGGCCAAGACAATCTTTATCAGTGCACCCCTAAATATAAACAATAATGGAATAAGTGGGTGAAGATCCATTACTTTGTTGCCATTTACATAGCTAAGGGTCTGGCTTTAGATTTAAAAAGAGAGAAATTTTTTTCAGTGTCATACAAATTTAAAATCTAATTTTTCTTGAAAAAAGGCCCCCCAAATTGAAGGGTTTTGAACCTTATTTCATTGAGTTTTGACAGGGAGTATTTAAAAATGCATTAAAACATATTTATTCTCTTCTAAAATAAAAACTGTGAAGATCTGATCTAGAGAGATGCTGAGAACTTGATATTTCTATTGATCACTTTGATCAAGTCATTTGCAAGAAGCAACAAAAAGACTAAAAAAGGAATGCCTTTTTTTTTCCCCCCCACAGTTAGTAAGGCCTATGGTATTAAGGAATTTCTTACCTGAATACCGACATTCATTTGGTCCCACTTAAAACATAGCATGATGAAAAATCCACTCCGCAAAAGAAGGGAAAAAGAAGTTATGAAACTAAACGAATACATAGTTTTTCAGCTGGCAAAGAAGGAAAAGATGATACCAAAACATTATCATTGAATATGTTTAAGAGAATTTGTAGTATGCAGCTAGAGCTGTTTACTAAAACAAATAGGTTTTTGTACAAGGTCTTGTTGACGTTTATATATTTTTCGGAGGATATCATGTTCATGGGGGACTTGCTGTACCTTGATACTTTATAAGATCCTTAGGAGGGGAAATACCAGGCTTGAAACAATGCTTAAAGAAAATACATTGTGTTACTTGCTATATGTAGTGTATTATGTAGAAGCTCATGGGGCTGCTGAAATAGAAAAACGGGTCCCCAAGGTTGGAATTGTGGGTTATAGATAAAACATTATTTTTAAGGTTTCTAACCAGAAATCCCTCTCTGATTTATCAAATTAATATAAATGTTCAATAAAGCCATTGTTTGCTACTATATTGTAGATGGTATTTTTTATCTAACTAGACGTAAAGAATTATCAGTAATTAAAATGTAGTCTTATTACCTACAATTAGGGACCTACCAAAATCAAAGGCAAGGTGGGACCCTGCTGCAATCAGCCCATGAATATGACAGCCAGCCCCACAAAATCGACTCATTGCTTCTTGAATCAGGTAGACTCCTGCCTATTACTTCTAAGGGTGGGGGCGCAATTGTCGGTATGATCAATAACTAAAAAGTTCAGCCCAGTTGGTTAGAGTGTGGTGCTAATAATCACATGGTTTAAACCCAGGTTGAAGTCCCATCCAGCCTTACTTCTCTATGAATTCATCTAAATCAAGCTTTCTAAAACCAAAATAATGAATCTGAATTTTGATTAGATTACTTCTAGCCCTAGGACATATTCAAGGGATGTTGAGTACCTACTGAAAGGTGACTGAGCATCCTAAGTCATGCTTGAAGTTGATGGAAGGCAAAAAATGTCAAGCTTCTTGCAAAACTGCATGCTTCCCTTACCTCTCTGTCTTTCATCAAGCTTCTCCCCGAATCTTAAGGTATGAACAAGCTGTGCTACCAAAATTTCCTGAATGGTATGGAAATACAAAGAGGTAAGATAGTAAACAATTGTGAATGTGAATATCTGTTTTTACTGCATGTTACCTCTTATTCATGAAAGATGCATTTATTAAGTTAAGTTCTGACCTTTAGGAAAACACTGTCAGAGAAGATGACATTCTGTAAGAGAAAACAAACCTGCTTAAAAATAGTGTCCACTAGATGTCTCTCAAGAGTTTTTTTTTTTAAATAATGGCAAAAATAAGCATAAAAAGTGCAGTGTATCTCTATTTAGTAAGTGATGTCTGAGCATTTTTTTGCAGAACAAGTTTTATGTGAATTGTACTAAGTTACTTTTGTTTCCACCTGTAACAAGTAATCGTTCAGGGCTGAGCTAAACTGTGACCCATGCACCTGCTCCTGAGGCAACTGCCCACCTTCTCGCCTGCCACGCTTTGCTGTTAATTTTTTAGTTGATGTTAGTTAGTGGGAGGCTGCCATTGTGCTGCCCCATTGCCAGGGGGCGCTATCTGCAGCTCCGTTTCCTCCCCTACACCACAGTCCACACCTCGCCGATCGAATAGCCGTTGTCTCAGCTCTATCACTACCTGGCCCCTTCTTCGGCTCTCCGGGCCCTACTTCCTTGGATACCCGCTCCCTCCAGTGCTAGGGCTCTCCCCAGCCCTATCTCACCCTGTGCCCTCTTCTCCGGGCCTCATCTATAATGTGGCCCCTGCTCTGGGGTCATCTGCACCCCACACTGGGGCTCCTCAATAATGTGGCCCTCTCCTGGGCTCCCCATGCCCACACTGGGGCTCCTCAATAGCGCCCCCTGTCTCCGGGGTTCGCCACATCCACACGAGGGCTTCTCAATAGGGCCCCCTCTCTGGGCTCACCACGCCCACCCTGGGGCTTCTCCAATGCCCCTCTCTGGGGCTAGGTTCTATGCATCCCGTATGCTGTGCCCTCACTGGCGCTGGGGTCCTCACACTCTGCTGTGAGTCCCCTATGAGGCCTCCTCCATCCCCTTATAGCCTCACCCAAACCACCAGTTATAAACAACAAAGCAGAACACAAACTCAAGCCTCTTGGCTACAACTTAAATATAAGCCGCCTGCCTATAACAACATTACTTGGCCACCCTTTACTCAACTGAAGCAGTACCTGCAGTCAGGCTGCTTCTTGCATCTTAACTCCAGGAGCTCCTGCCCCTCTGGCTACTGTCAGCCTCTGGCCTTCTGTCTGTGCTTTATATAGGAGCCAGACCCTGCCCCTTTCAGTCAGAAGACTTCCTGGTTGCCCTGGCAACCCCCCAGCTGGGTTCCCTATTTCTTGCTAGGGCTCTCTCCCTGGCAGTTCCCCTCTCTAGGAACAGGGCACCTCTTGTGCTTTGACACCACCTCTATTCAAGCCAGTTGTAACATCTCACCTGCCTCAGTGAGACAAGACCCCATTGAGCCCTAGCTGCATCCAACCCCCTCTGTGTAAAATCTTTTAAGTCAACATAGACACTTCTCTAGCGTCCACAAAAACAATTAACATGTCCAGTCCTAATGAAAGTTCATGATACAGCATATTATTTTCCAGCAGGAACTCTAGTTTTGATATGCAGCAAGCAAGGAGAAAATCAATTTCCATATCACAACAGTGAAAATATCAAAGTTAATATAAGGACTGATTGCATAAATACACATGCCGAATTTACAGAATTTAATAGTTTAAGCATGCATGCATAAATATATATATTTATATAAATATATCTATATATATATCTATCTATATATGTATATAGATATATATTTATATATATATCTATATAAATATATATCTATATATATATATACTTTATGATGACTTTGAAATGCACTGATTTCCAATAATTTTAAGTGAAAGTTTCTCAGTACTACTCTGCTAACAAAACCATAGCTTCTTTGGTAGTTAATTATTCTTGTTTGTTATATTTCAGACACTACAGTGTATAGTGGTTTAGAGTCTTTTTCAAAGTCCATTTAAGTTGTTGGGAGTCTTTTCATTAATTTCAAAAAGTGTTAGCTCAGATTCCTATTGTTCTTGTGTTTAATAGTGATTACAATCTCTTCTATATCGTATTAGAGATTTTCTTGATAATGCAACAAGAGAAAACATTTCTAAACATATTCCTTCTCTCCAGAGCGCTATTTTGGTTAGTAATACATAGCTTCCCTAGAGAAACCACATTCTTACTGTATACCACATTAAATGCATATCATACTGAGCATGGCAATGACAATCAAATCCTTCTAGCATCTGTTAGATGCTCAGTTCCACATCCTGAAGTACAGAGAAGTTATTCTCTCAGTTCACATGAGGATTCACAAACATATGCCATCTTCTTTGATGGACCAGGTGATCGGCAATTTTTATGGCAATAATAAGGTTGAGCCAATGGACAGCTTCTGTAGTATACTGGTAAATGTCAGCGCTATTGCTGGTGAAAGATAAAAGCCAGCAATGGCATAAAACCTAGTCCATAGTCTGCAATTCATGACCACCATTATGCCTTTGGATTATTTCTGATATCCCATGGATGAAAGAAATGGTTACATCTGCTCTGCAGTGTTCAGATGCAAGCCAATGTAGACTGAATATGATACGTGTGGGGTGCCAGATACTTTAAGAGGAGCCAGCAAGTATAAGTCCAGGCCCTGAGAAGCTGGCAGTAACAGCTTAGAGTCTGCTGAGAGAACACCACCTCAAAAGGATGGCTGCAACTCCAGAAGGCCAGCTTGGAGATAATACCTAAAGCAGTCTGGCGGTCTGGGGAGGAACTAAAGGGAGGAAGAGTTCCCTAGGGACCCAGGGAGATGTGAGAGGCTGAGAGTATGGGACTAGCAAGGGTCCTGGAACCCCAGAAGGGGGCTTAAGCGAAAGAAAACATCAATGAGAATACCATCTATGAGGCATGGGGCATGGTGTAAGGAAGGAATGGAGCCCTGCAATTAGTCCATAAAGCTGAGACCATATGTACCTGGCAGTCATTTGAAATGACAATTTAGGAAACCCTGTGACAGACTCCCTCACTAAAATAACAAACATCAAGGCATAGTAGGTGACTAGAAGGGGTTTGCCCAGAAAGTGAGGGCTGCAAGGACTCCAGCGGCTTCACAGCCACCCATGGAGAGACACCCTACCACAACATGGTTGTTCAAATCCAGGAGGTCTTGGTAAGGGATTGGCATCAAGTTGCTTGTTGGGAACAACATAACCTGTGAACTCCTACTACAGGCTTCCCACAGGGGTTAGGCTGCAAAACCATGGTTGGTAAAACTAAAGGCTTATGGGGAAAATGGGGTTAGGGACTTGAATACTGTACAGTATAGCGTATAAAAATCATTTTTACTTACCTTTAATACACGGAGTGGTCAACAGACATAGGCGTACCCCTAGGGGTACTTAGACAGGTTAAAGGGGTATGTGCCGGAGGGTGGCAGGGCATGGCGACAGTGTCTCCCCTGGCACATTTGCCTCTTACCCGGGAAGCGGGGGAAGGAAAGTGGAGGGGAGGGATGCACCGGCCGGCCAGCCTTGCACAACACACTGCGGAACTTCCCCACTTCCACCCATCGTGGCAAGGTGGCGGTGTTTTGTACCCAGCTCTGATGGCATGCGATTGGCCAGTCACCAGCCCGCAGATGGGACCCTGGCGGGGCTAGGTTATGGAACAATCTGAGCCTGGCGGCAGTGAGAGCCCGTACCCCTGGATGAGCCACTGGGCTTGGATTGTCCCATGACCTGACCCGGCTGGAGTTGATATTCCCTGCCACCCTGCTTTGCTCCCCCACAACCCAGCGTGGCAGGAAGCAGAGAAGCCTCAGCAGGATCTCCTTGTCCACTACTGCTCACCCTGCGTTGCCCTGGTGATGCACCTCCTGCACTGAGGGCAGCAGCGTTGGGCTGCACCCCTCAAATCAGTGGCAGGCACAGGGGGCACATCGCATAGGAAATTAACTCCTTGGTACTGGCTATCATACATACTGGTCAAATTCACACTCGGTATTCTTCCAGTATAATTCTGCATTTCCATCACGGGCAATCACACACATCCAGATTCACTCTTGCTAAAAGATGTCATTCAGTTTGTCTAAATTCCCCCATTCACAGAATGCACAAAATGCCCTTTAAGAAATATTACATGTATGCCAAAAGGAAGCCACAAAAGAAGGTATTGTTAGGGCCTACCTATTAAAAAATGTAACTCTGAGGAACAATGTAGCAAAATATGGTATTGGGGAACAACTTCATTATAACAAATCCTATGGGACTGAAAGAAAAGCTTATTAAAACATGTCAAGTTGGACTACATGACCTCTTGATGTCCCTTCAAATCCTAATTTTCTATGATTCTATGAAAACTGATTCCAGATGGCAGGAGCTACAGAGCAGGATCCTGCTCTAACAATGGCAAGATGATGTGGTGTGCTAGATAGGTGGGTAATACTAAGCCAATGGTTCTCAACTTTTTTAGACTCAGGCACCCTTTGGAAAATGCCAACTTTTACTTTTTACTTATTTTCACCATGGAAAAATAATAAAGCAATTCTTATATTGCAAAGAATTTAAAAAGATCACAACAGGGTAGAATGTTTTTGACCCTAAGGATTTCCATTTGAAATCTCTAGGTCATGAATACCACATGCCCCTGGAGGCTGGGGGGGGCACAGCGAGCTCCTGTAGGCGGCCATGGTGCTGTTGGCAGGGTGGGGAGAAATGCTGACCAGCAGTTGACAACCACCTGCAGATGCTGCCATCAATGTCAGTGGCAGCCAGCAGTGATCATGGACCACCCACAGATGCCGCTGGCAGTGTCAGTGGCAGGCAGCAACCACGTGCAGGTGCCGCTACCAGTGTCAGTGGTGCCTTTTTGCAAGGAGTGCACTGCCAAGCTCAGAGTGCACCCCCTACGCATTGCCAAAGCTCTAGGCTTATCTTAAGTCTCGTGTAAATGTTTGCACACCTAGAAGCGCTAAGAAAACCCTGCAGCACCCATAAAAGGATCTTGCAGCGCCTCACAGTACTGTGGCAGCCTGGTTGAGAATGGGAATGGAGATAGGGAGAGAGGACAATGCCTACGACTGAGGAGAGCTTGAATTTATGAAGTCAGCAAAACTGCTTGAAGGTGGAGCTGATGGAGTGGCTGTATTTCATATGTAAGAGCTATTGAGAAGTGGAGCAATCCAAGCAAAGGGAAGTAGAGGAATGGACCAGGATTTTAAAAAGTGACTGTCGAGTCAGTGGCATTTACGGTGTTGTGGTGTTGACTAGAAGCAGATTTCCAAGCTACAAGATGTGGCCATCTAAAGCCAGGGACAATGACAAGATGACATGTAGCACAAATACGATACAGTAGGGCAATGAGAGGTGATAGCGTATTTTCCTTCCCATCCTAGAAAACATGCATTTCTTTCAGACATTTCATTTGAGGAAGTCACAATTTGCCAAGTTGAAACAAGCAGAACAGGTATTCTTGTTTAAGGTGTTCAAAAATACACACAAAAAGCATCATTAGTGTAAAAGGGATAACTAAGGTTATCATTTAAAAAGAACTAATATGTCTGCTTAGCATTTATCTTGGGGGGGGTGGAATTTTAAAATAAAATATTTTCAGTTATTAGTCCCAAATAAAAAAAATAAAACAGATCTTTGTGGTCATTAGGTTCTTTACAGAAGCTGTAAGAATAACCTGTCACCAGACCTCAGCATTGCAAACTAGTCAGTATTGAAAAAAATACCAATACACAGTCAAAAATGCTGAAGCCTCATTATAACAAACCCCGTTTACAACAACCCTGTTCAAAGCAAGACTACATCTTCCCAGCCAATGCTTCATCTACCTGGATCTTAAAAATGTCTAAGGATGGAAATTCCACAAGTTGTCTGGGAAGCCTATTGCAGTGCTTTACTACCTTCCTAGCGAGAGAGTTTTTCCTAATATGCAACTCAAACTTTCCTTGTTGCAACTTGAGATCATTGCTCCTTGTTCTGTCATCTGCTACCACTGAGAAGTTTCTTAATTTTTCCACCTCGTTGATTCATTATTTTTATCTTATCTATATATACTTCTCTCTTTGACCATGTTTTTAAGCACTTCTCTCTCTCTGCATTTAGTTGTTTCTGACCTGTATTATGTAAATCACTACAGCACTAGATGTGAGAGACATAAGGTGTAGCAGAGCTATTAAAGCATAATAGTTCTGAATGATACGTCAGGTGACACTAGTGAATAGCAGGAAGTGCTGTAGACAGCAGAAGAGTCTGAGGTGTCATTTAGCCATCAGGAGTCTCATTGCCTTCCCTGTAATCTTTCTTGCAAAGGGACTGTAAAATTAGCCTTTAAATTAATTTAAATTAGAGCTATCTTTAAATAAATGCTACTGTAGCCCAGAAAACTTCAGTATATATTGTTTCACATCAGGCTTGCTCTCAACTTTTTACATTTTCTTCTGTCAGGTGCAGTTGATTTCAGTCAGTGAGGATATCAATTGTTTAGGAGAGTCTAATTGTTTCCAGGGTGACAGGCAGTGACATCTCAGAATGACTAAGGCAAGATCAGACTGAACCGTAGCCAAAAAAGCTTTTTTTTTTTTTTTTTTTGGCTGGTTAGAGGGATTCTGCTTTGCTAAAATCATATTGTCACTCATAAGACAGTGCTGCTTTAATTTTTCCTGTCTGCTCCCAGCACCTTTTAAGAGCCCATGCAGCTTGGTTTCTTTATTGTCTCCTTTGTATGCCTGGAAGAGGGGAGCAGACTGCGTAGGGCTCGTTTTTTCTGAGGTCAGGCTGCCCTCAGGTCCAGCTGGGTTTGCCGCGGGCCGCACTGAGCACCGGTACAACCCAACCGCTGGAGGCGCAGGTCTGCAGCGCGACTGCAGCACGGCCCGACTCGGGACAAGGGCTGTTCTCCGCGAGAGCGCCGCATCCCCAGTCAGACCACAGCGGCGGAAACACTTGCTTTGAATCCGTTTGGTCACTTGCTGCCGGGGAGCAGCCCTGGCCTGGCTGTGGTGACTACAGCAGGTGCCAGCAGTCACAGTGGGTGATTTGGGGACGCGGGGGAATCATTTAGTCTGTGGAGGGGCACGCATCAGCTGGGTTGTCCACGCGAGCTCCTTCGGGAGGACCCCAGGCTAGTCAGGGGCCCCGGCACGCCCGGCGCTGGTAGGGGAGGCGCCTGCCCCGCCCCATCCTATCCCTGTTGTAGCCGCCGCCGCCAGGCCGGGGAGCAGGCGGCCGGGGAGGCGGAGCCCGCGCGGCACCTGGCGCCGGCCCGTCCCCGCGCGGACTCCGGCCGCTCCTTCCCCCCTCTCCCCCCGGCGGTGGCGGCGGCGGCTGCACAGGCGGCTCCGGCATCCGGCGCAGCTGGCGATGGTGCGCGCTGCCCCCGGCCGCAGCGCGGGGTGAGGGGAAGGGCTACCTCCGTCTCTGCAACCGGCTCCTCGCGCCAGGTGAGTGAGTCCCGCTGTCGCCCCGCGGGCCTCGCTTCTCCCCGCTTCCAAGGCGGGTTGGCGCGGGGCCGGCTCGTTGTTGCAGCCTGGATGCGGCCGGCCCCGCCCGCGACACTTCCGCAGCCTGCCGCTGCTAACAAAGGTGCCGCAGAGCTCCGCCGCCCGCCCGCCGGGATGCCTCATCCTCCGCCGCCGCCGCCTCTGGCCTGGCCTGGCCTGGCCTGGCCGAACGCGATGGGCCCGCGACACTTGTCCTCCCGGGGCGGGGCGGGGCGGGGTCGAGCCGAGTGGAAAAACCCTGCGGCTGGGGCTGGGCAACGACGCCGGCGGGAGCGTGTGTCCATCCCCGCAAGGTGCTGCGCCCTGCCCGCGGGGGCCCGCGCAGGCCGGCCCGGGCCCCTGCCTGAGCTCCAGCTGCTCCCTGCTTCCGGCTGCGGCCTGGAGACGGGGCCTGGCGGCCACAACCTGCTCCAGGTGTTTGTGGCGGAGCTGCTGGGAGAGCCCGTCCCCAGTCGTAGGTGCGGCTCTTCCTGGCTTCTCAGGGAAGAGCTTGGCCAGAAGAGGTCTGGAGAAACACCATGTACCTGGGTCCAAGAAAGCAGTTTTCTTTAAGCCTGGGGATAATAAGTGTTCTTCTAGCCTGGTTTGGTAACTGCCATCATGTTGGGGCTTAATGCCCATTTTATGGAAATGGGAGGCTTGCTCCTGTGGCTGTATGGCTGAGGGCAAGTGAAACTTGGGGGCATCTGAACCCCAAGCTTCCAGGCTTGGGCCTGCACATAGGATGCCCATCAAAAGACTTCAGCAATATCTGAAAGCCCTGGTGGGGGTGGAGGATGTTTGCTGGTTATAGGGCCACGTATAGTTCTGGACTGATTCATGGATTTGGACTTGATTTGGCTTGGAACATGAAAAATTTATTTTTTTTAAAAAAGGAGAGGTCTGGGCACTAGGGCATGTATAGATGAAGTAGAGATTTACTTCACCCTAAATTGAAGCAATGGATTTTTAAAAACATCCCTTCACTTTAGAGCAAAGTAAAACCTTACGTCGTGTACACCCATTTTTAGAAGGGCATTTCCCTGACAGGACTTCCCCTTGACAGGACTCAAGGGGTTTGTTTCTTTGACTGTTTTTGAGCAGTAAGGACCCTGCTATACCCGAGGTGCTGCTGGGGCAAAACTGCACGATGCAGTAGATGGGGAGATCACCTTGGGGATGCTTCTCACTGGGGTGATGGGAACTTCTTTTTCTCTCCTTTTTTTCTGATTTTGTACCAGTCTTCCTGCCAGCCAGGAGGAGACCCATCATACCCTAGTCTTAGATGTGTATAGTGTGCTACTCATCATAAGCTTCTCACCTATTTATTGTTGCCTTTTCCTCTCTTGACTCAATGTTTTTTTTTTTCCTCCTTGGTGTATTTGTTCCTCTACACATTACAGTGGTGAAAAGGTTCAACCTAATGAGAAATACTTAACAATTGCATGTTAAATATTTCTCATTAGGTTGAACCTTTTCTCTAGTTCTTTTCTTATGCATCTCTGATTGAATTAATCTATAAAGTGCTATTCTACTTTGCCTTCTGCTTCTTTTTCTGTTATTTATGAGACTTGTTCCCACGTGTTTGACCATAGATATAATCAAACACATGAAAACAGCAAGTCCCAGAAATAACAGCGAAAGAACCTTGTATATTATAAACATGTGTATATAGTTGTAGCACTCCCTCTTTCCCTCTATAAATATGTTCTCACGTGTCTGACAATATACAGATATAGATAGATATCCACCTGCATGATATCTATAACTACGTATATAGTCAAAATGTAAGAATGTGCTTATATGTAGGTATCTGTATAGTCAGACACATGAGAATATGCTTACATATATATATGCACACACATATATTGATATAGTGTGCTATATATATTACTCCTCATATATAGAGCTCTCTTTTATATATATTTTAATATATTACATGTATATATTAATATATTATATATAAATATATATCTAGCTCTCTAGCTAGATCTATATTAGTCCTCTCTCTATATCTCTATATAGAGATATAGATATATATAGATATATAGAGAGAGAGAGATATCAATATCTCTCTATATCCATATATATAGAGGGGGGAGAGAGGACTAATATATATATCTAGCTAGAGATGTATATGTCTCTCTAGCTAGAGATAGCTAATATATATATACACATATATATTGCTATTAGTCCTCATAATATATATAGATATATGAGTCAAACATATGAGAACATGCTTATATGTATATATGGACAGTTACCTATATATAATCTGTTCAATTTTTCCACATCCTTCATAATTTAAAGGCGTTTCAGATGGATTTGTACATGCTTCTCAAAGCAAATGTTTTGGTTACGGCCACTGCTTCCTCATAGTTTAAATCTTCAACATTTATTGTGGTTAGATTGTAACCTTATTTGGACCCTAAACTTAATCTCAAGAAATTGTGATGGCTGCATGCAGTGTTATGGGTGAGAATCACAGTCTATATAATGAGTCATTCTGTGCCAAATCAGCTAGTGCATCTAGCCTGACCATCCAAATGTTCCCTGAAATGTATGCACTGATAAAGTGCTAGGTTTCCTCTAATAGTTCTTCAGAATCATAGTCACTCTTATCTTGTGCCTCAGGGGCTAGCCAGATCTATATTACTGAACTAGACTAATAGCAAAGTTGGTCCTGAAGAAAAGCTGAAAAACTGTCCGACTATCATACCACCCTTTTAAATTTTACTCACCTGATATAAATTACCTTATTTAACATATATAATGAATGCATACAAGGTGTGACTGTCCAATGCCTTGCTCTTTGTATAAATATAATATATAACAATGTAAGTGTGAAATGCTGCCAAACAAGAAGGGTAGCATTTTAAACCCACTTCACCTGGGTGTGTATAAATACACAGGACTATAACAAACCCGTTGTTATATTGCTTGGAGATCTACAAAGTGATTAGGGGACTTGGATAATAACCAGCGCAGAAATAGCCCCTGACCCAAAAAGATAACACTACCACATAAGCTGAAACCTAAACAGATGAATAAACAGACAGGTGGAGTGGGAGGATGAGGTAAGAAAAAAGCTGTTTACATACCTCAGTAGTCACAGATGTTATGGAAGCTGCATGATCACTGCATGAAAGTGCTGTGGGTTTGTTGGCACCACAGCAAAGATATCCTGTAAGGTTAAGGTGGTAGCTAAATTCTTAAAGTACTGTGCACATGATTCTCTGTGTTATAGAAATGCTGTAATGTGTCAATTAATAGTTTTAACAATCCAGCTCTGATGGCTGGATTTTTAAGCAGTTCTTCCACTTTCGCATTTGTAAAGCTTATTTTTATTGTTTGTGATATAAAAAATGCAAGTCTCGGTAGACTACAAAGAACTGTTAATGTGACTTCCAGGAGTAGCTTTTTTACTTCAGTGGTGGTCTTACGTAAGCCAGTCTTTGCAGAATTAGGGCTGTTCAGAGCACAGTTCTGCTGCTATTAATTTTTAGTGTTAATTAATTTTAGTGTTGCCTGTAGTAGAAGTCTAGGATGACTGATAGTCATGAATGTCCAAGTACCATCTTTTGCTCTTCACGTGATACTTGAAGCAGACCTTTTATGGAGACAGATAGCATTGTATTTGGAGTGGCATTAGCTTACATATTGATTTCTGTGCTTCAGTTCTGGGAGATGAACCCCATTTGAACCCCATTGAATGCATTGCGTAGGGCAGAGATCTGGGTTTTCTAGAAAATTTTGAATTGGAAAGTTTTCTGCCCCACATCTCTGGCATAGGCTCATGAACTTTTTATTGGATAAATTAGCAACAAATGTATAGTAAGTGTTTAAGAAAAATTAGTCAGGAAGCTAATTGAAAAAGAACTACATAAATATAAACAACACAATTGATATTCTAATTTGTATATGTTAGACTGATAATTAATAAATGATAGGTCCTCAGTTCTTGATGGGAGTCTCTTAATTTTTTTGATAAATCAGGATTGGATTATGTTTATATGTTTTCTGTATTTCATATGAATATGTAATCTGAATACAAGTCAATTTTATGGAAATATTATGAATATGAAAGCTTTTTTCTATATTTTAAGGCTGCAACCATAAATGCCATCTTGCCATCCAGTTTGCTGAAGGTTAACTTGCCACCAGTGTCCTATGAATGGCTTCATATCCGGTGGGGTGTGCTTTCATGCTTGTGTTGAGCAAGGTTGAAGGATAGTTATATAATGAACCATTAGGCTAGAATTTTCCTGACTCAAGTATCAAGTAAATCCAGCAAAGTGTTTATAAGAGATGAGGATTTTAAAATGATGTGGTCCCAGTCTGGGGTAAACTTATCATCAGGGATCCTTTTTTTTTTTTATTAAAAAAAATCAGTTAACAAAAGTAACCCCAAATAAACATTTTTCTATGATTTAAATGAAACACCACTTTGTGTGTGTGTGTGTGTGTGTGTGTGTGTGTGTGTATGTGAAAATTGGGGATTTTTTTAAATTGGAGATCCCTGCTTATCATTTAACCAGGATCCCTGCTTATCATTAAAAAAACCAAACCAAACCTTAATTTAGAGCTCAAAATAAATTAGAATCAGTACATTGTAGGTACTTAAGTATTTGCATACTTTTATTGGGTAATTTTTCACTTGTTAAAAATAGTGTCCACCTATAGTAAAATGACCACCTTGGTAAGGGCAGCAGGTAAGAACCACAGGAAGACAATACTTCCCTGTTAGGAGAAGAAAGGAGACAGCTCAGTGGAGAAACTGGGATAATCAGTTTGCTAACCATAACAGGAAGGCTAGACTGGACTTTAAGTGTATGTGTGGTTTTGTGTTTTTTAAATCCACCATGTTGTCTAGAATTGGTTTAGAGCAGTGCTTCTCAGCCTTTCTGAACTTGTGGAACTCCTCATTGGATTTAGGGCATCGCTCCATAACCTGTGAACTGTGTGGAACCCAATTTCAAAAACTGATTTGTATATTACAGTGCTTATCTCCTTGTAGAGGGGCTGGGCCGTGGGAATGGGGACTGTTCAGGCAGGGATAAGCCTGAGCCTCACATTTCAAGGTGCCCTTCAGAGGATCTGGTGGCACCCAGATTGAGATTTACTGGTCTAGAGCCAGTGGAGCAGAGCAAGTACGAAGATTTTCTTAATTTCCTCAACGTAGCTATAGTCATTTGAAGGTAACAATACACAGATATCAAAGTTTGACTGCTTTTGTTACAGCTTCTTCAAAAAAAGTAAGAATTTCTTTACATCAAGAAGGTTATTTTCATTAGTTTTCCTTTAACTTTGAATATTTGACATTTTGAATTCACTGTGGAAATATTCCTGTTTTTTAAAACTGGTTGGAGACTAAAGATAGACCATTTAGCCATATACTAGAAATGTTTTGAGGTATGAATATGTGAAGGTTAGTGGAGAAGGATGAGGCTTGAAAGGGGTGTGACTGCAATTGTTTTGCAAGTTATAGACTGTCAGACTGAAGAAACTAACAAATAATCCTTTTCTTTATTTGGAACAATATTTAAATTAATGGTTAGCTGTGTATATGTTCATGTTTCATCTTCATTCAGCCTGAACAATGAAAAAAAGGGGGCATTTAAACTTTTTCACTCAATGATACTAGCCTAGTGTTACAGGCAATTTTTAAGTTGCAAGCACAGTAGAGTAATGTTGCTCCTTTGAAAATAAACAGGGTCTAATAGGTATAAAAGGGCTTAAACCCTTGTATTAAGTTTTATAAAAGTGTGTTTATAAAACCTAAATTTTAAGGCAGATTTAATTTGATCTCTAACTGTAGTAGTCTCTACCACAAGGATATATATTTATTGTGGCATTAAAAAACCCCCAAACATTTCTTATCAGATTATTATGCTGTTATAATGAAGAAAATTCTTCAATGTATAAATATAGTCTGAGTATCAGGAAGGAGAACTTCTAAATCACTTGTTTGCTTGCTGAGAAATTGAGTACAGGCAGTCCTCGGACTTCTGAGACAATTGGTCCTGAAAACTGAATCTTAGGTCAAAATGTCGTAACTCGGAACCAATTTTCTCATAAGAAAGAATGTTATAAATGGGGTATTGGTTCCTGATTCCCTATTTTTACTAAAATTAACCCAGTATTTTTTACTTGATCAATTATAGATGAGTAATACAGTTACATTCATGTATTTATATTGTAAATAGCAATCATATTGATTTGGAAGGACTCCTCTGAGGTGACTTTGCTTGACTTTTTGAAAGGCTCTTGGTTGGACTTTTTGATGGGTTCTTGGCTGGAGTCTTCTTAGGAGTCTTAGCTGCAGGTTTTTCTGGAGTCTTGTCTGCTTTCTTAAAGAAAATGTCCCAGGTAGTTTGGACAGATGTTCTCCAGAGAGATAAGTGATGCAGTGAACTTGTTCACTTGTGTGGTGTCACATTTGATAAAGCTTTGTAAAGTTGAAACTGACGTCATAAAGTTGAAACAGGGTGTCAATTTATAAATGTTTTAAGTGCGAAACCTTGTAATTTGAAACGTTGTAAGTCAAGGACTGCCTGTATTTGAACATGAAACTGAGTGTCTTCGCTTGATTAGCTATTTCTTCCCCATAGAAGTGTAGGAAAGCTTAGAAGTATATATTTGACAAATAGTATACATATATTGCAATCAAAGAATAGGCTTGTTTTAATCTAAGTAGTGTAGGTAACACTGTAGTGAAAATATGTCACTATAGGTTTCAGTGTGGGCCATACATGCCTGTCTGGGATCCTAGAGGGTGCCTATAGATGTGCTATTTTGTGTTCTAATTAGAATGCATCGGAACAGACTCAATTAATCAAGTCTGTTCCAATGCTCTAATTAGAACAGTCTAGTGTCCCCTCATGATCATGTGTAGTAAGACCCTGAGCATTTTAAGATGGCCTCGGGGCGTTTTATCTAAACCTTGTCTAACGAGCTTTAGATAAAGCTCCCCATGGCCATTTTTAAACATGCCAGAGCTTAATACACATGACAGTAGGCCATTTTAATTAGAGCGACTGTCCAGGAACCACTCTAAGTAAAATGCACTCCCCCCCCCCACCACCTTGAGCACATGTATAAGCCACTGTAGAAACTGACTCTTTAAGGGTGCCACCCAGTCCTGCCTTCTGCCTTCCTTCAGATTAACACAGCTGACTACTTGCTCTCCTGGGATCTGGAATACATAGAGTAGGCAATAAAATTCCATAGTTCCTTGTCTTACTGCACTGACAATGTAGGCTGTTGACATGAAATTTCATAGCTCTTAGTGTCTAAAGTGCCACTCTACCCTGCCCTCTGCATTGTCATCTGAGCTGATTAGATTAAAACTAGTTTGGGCCCACCTACATGTCCTGGTATAGATCTAACTGAAGAAGCAAGTTAATTTAGGGCATGTAAAGATCAGTTTAAAAAAATCATTTTAAAAACTTCCTGTAGTACATTTGCTCAGTAGTGCTTTTTACTATTCATAGCTACATAGCACATTCCATGTACTTAGGACTTTATTAACAAATAAAATATTAAATGTTCCTTACCTCAAGGTACTTGTAATACAGCACCTAAGCCAAGTGCTAAGAGGTTGAACATAGCCTACTGACTATTGAAATTGTCAGGGGTTCCAAATCTCCAAATATTTGGTCACAACTTTGGTATAAAAAGAGATATGATGTTGGACAATGGAGTGTGGGGTGAAGCAAGATAAGGATGGAGGTTTATCCAGTCTAAAGTAATTGTCATTTATTGAGTAATCATTTTTATAAATTGGCATAGGGAACAGCACTGGCCTGGATCCTCTGTTGAGAACACTTTGCTGTCTTTGAAAGTGAAACTTGTTTTAAAATAAAAATCGCTGTCTTTTTTTTTTTTTTTTAAATTAATCACGTTTATTATAGTGCCCATGGATCTGTCATGAATGAGCCTCCATTGGGCTAGGTACTGTACAAACACAGAATAACCTGCAATCCAAGACAGACAGGAGATGACAGAAAAGAATATTGTTCATAAGCATTGTGACTAGCAAAAATTGTCTACCATAGATGCACAATATTTTGGGATGCACAATATTTTTAGAGTGGAGGGAAGTAGGAGGGCTGGATTTCCTTATTGCTTTTTAAATGTTTTCCATTGTAACACTGGTATTTTCCAAAATCAGATACCAGCTAGCCAAGCAAATCTTGTGACGGTTATTTATTTATTTATAAAATTATAGGACTATATGCTCAGACATTTGAAAATCTGTTAATAGGAAGTTTCTTGTAAAACTTCCCTTTTAATTGTGAATCTAGCTCTCTTACTGGGACCTCGTACAGACATTCAGTTGCTTCTGGGAGAGCAGTGACTCTCCCAGGAGAAATCACGAGTGTTCAAGGTTGCTTTTTTTTCTCAGAGTACAAATGGCAGTTCCAGGAGAAAAATAACATGGGAACAACCAGGTTTTAATCACTCCCAGAAGAGTTTCTCCTGGGAGAGCAAACTTGTGTATGCGTGGCTTCTCTCAGAAGAGAATGTAGCCCTCCAGCATCCTTTACCTAGGGAGCCAGTTTATCACTGGCTGGACTCGGCAGCTCCTACAGGGAAAAAATATATATCCCTTTCACAAATCCCTACATTGTGCAGAAGGGAGAAATGCATGCTGACCATGGATACTCTGGGTCAGCCACTCGGGGTTACCCTATGCACTACTACTGTCTGTCACCAGGCAGATTAAGGGAGCCTTCAGCATTCAACTGTCTGTACATACAGCCCTAGGTAAGTTTTTTCTATCAGGAGAACAAACCTAGAAAAATTCTTCCAGATTATTGAACTTCACTACAGAACTTTGGGGCCTACTCTATGTATTCTAGATCCCAAAAGAGATCGGAAGGCACATCTGTGTGTATGCAGCCCAAGTTGAATGAAATCCGCAAGAGCTGAACAGAAACTTTATACCATATTTGTTTGTAGAAACTCATACTGATCCTTTCCTTGATTTATCCATTTTCTCTGATCAGGTTTGTTGGTTTTAAGACATACTGCAAAATACAGATTTTTAGCAGTAGCAAGGGAAAATCTAGTTTTGATATGTACTTAATACTTTCTTTGATTCTAAAGATTGGCTTGTGGTACAAAGTTGGATTATTTGGAACAGATTGACACGCTGTATTTCTGGCTCTTACTCCATTCCTGAGGAGTCTGCAAATGAGCATCTTTTTTTTAATTTAAAAATAAAAACAAACATTTATAACACAAGCATGAAAAAGATCCACTTGACTCTAGTTGTACAACATTTTGTTTATTTTTAGTTTTCTTCCCCTCAAGGCTAATTTTAAATATTAAAAATGACCGCCAGGCATTTTTTCATTTGATTTAGCTCCTGAGAACAGAGACTTGTTTGCTGTTCACCTCACCTTAGATCAGGATAAACAATTATTCTAGCTAGAGCGCTGCTTAACGAGTTTTGGTGTTTGCATGGTATACATAGAGATGATTGCATAATAGCTCAAAATAAGGTCTTATTTTTGTATATTGTGGGAGAGGTGTAGGGGTGGGTATGAGGTTTCTAGGGGACTGAGTATGTGTGTGTGGATGTGTGAGATTATTGAAACTATGGTTATTGAAATGCAGTTATCACAGGAGAGATTTCAATGACAAAACTGGGAGGTAAGCACCCAACTGATACTTATGACTTCAAAAATCATATCCTGCTTTTCCTAGATTCTAACTACATTATTTACAGTATTCTTTA
>JAGPOW010003685.1:53284594-53298501 GCA_030014935.1 Caiman crocodilus
TAAAGAATACTGTAAATAATGTAGTTAGAATCTAGGAAAAGCAGGATATGATTTTTGAAGTCATAAGTATCAGTTGGGTGCTTACCTCCCAGTTTTGTCTTTGAAATCTCTCCTGTGATAACTGCATTTCAATAACCATAGTTTCAATAATAACTACTATTGGAAGATAAATTTATTTTAATAGTGATAGTGTTGGCTACTAAATCCTTTGTTCTTTACTATTACTGTTGCTTACTCTTACATAAGTGAATCAGTGAATGAATGCGATGTTGTTTGTTCTTACTCTGTTCCTAATATATTTATGGGTCAGGGTCTGTAAGAAATAAGATATCCTATTTTTCCTTCATGTCTTAATGAGTGACCTTATAGAATTGCTTCCTTTTTTGTTTCTGTGTCATATTTTAACTATAGTCTGATTTATTTTTCTCACCAGGGTGTCCGTGGTCTTTCTGGAGACCCTGCTGAGTATCAATATTTGGGGTTAGCCATGGCAGCTGACGATAAAGTTGCTATTTTAACTGATGATGAAGAAGAGCAGAAGAGAAAGTATGTGCTTGCTGATCCTTTCAATGGAATTCCCAAGGAGCAAGACTTGCAGGCCCAAAATGAAACCTCTTCAACAGATACCACCACTGTTCCAGATGAGGAGCTAGACTGGTTAGAAAAGCACTGTGTCAAAATAAACAACGATCTTCTGATCTCAAAAGTTTTTTATTTTTTCTTTTACTCTGCATATGGCTCTCTCTATCCATTGCTGCCTGTGTATTATAAGCAGCTGGGCATGTCACCCAGTCAAAGTGGACTTTTGGTTGGCATTAGGTACTTCATTGAGTTTTGCAGTGCTCCTTTCTGGGGAGTGGTGGCAGATCGCTTTAAAAAAGGGAAAATTGTCCTTCTCTTTTCACTTTTATGTTGGGTCTTATTTAACCTGGGGATTGGATTTGTTAGACCAGCTACCTTAAGATGTGTACCAAAGGGTCCTCCACCTCCGCATCCCACCAATGCAAGCAGCCTTGTAACTATGCCTCCACAAATTGCTTCCAGTTCTTCTCTACTAACCACAGCTAGTCCCGTGTCACAGAGAGCTCATGGAAAGAGGGACCTATTAACTTCCAGTTCCACAAATTTGGAAACAAGAGGGACAGTTAGTCCTAATGAACTGTTACCTTACAGTCTTCCTTTGAAAACCACGGGGACTCTCAATCCAGAAATGTTGTTTCCATTACCTACTCAGATGAGTGATGAAGTGCTTGCTGTGGAGAACAATACAAATGTTATTTCAAAAAACATCACCACTAGTTCTGAGCCACCAGGAAATAAATCACAGAGCACACCACCACCCACTGTCACAACAAAGCCAGTACCTTCTGACCAAGTCATGCTTGTTTATGATCATCAAGAAGTAGAAGCTATCTTTCTAGTCATCTTGTTGGTTGTCATAATAGGAGAGTTTTTCAGTGCTTCCTCTGTTACTATTGTGGACACCGTGACCCTCCAGTATCTTGGCAAACATAGGGACCGGTATGGACTTCAGCGTATGTGGGGTTCTCTGGGCTGGGGCCTTGCCATGTTGTCTGTGGGAATTGGTATTGACTATACCCATATTGATGTTGTCATTGAAAATCTGGGCTGTAAGGCTCCTGAATACAAGAACTACAGGATTGTTTTCATAGTTTTTGGTGTGCTGATGACAATGGCGCTAATTGTGGCCACTCAGTTCCGATTCCGCTATACCCACTTCACGCAAGATGAGCACAAGAGAAAAGAGGTAGAGATCCCACAGGTAGACAGAAATACCTCCTCTGACTCCTCAGACAACACTCCCACCAGTGCAAGCCAGTCACAGTCATTTAGTTTTTGGGACCTGATAAAAATGCTGTGTAGTATACAGTATGGTTCTGTGCTGTTTGTGGCTTGGTTTATGGGATTTGGATATGGTTTTGTGTTCACCTTTCTTTATTGGCACTTACAAGACTTGAATGGGACTACCACCCTCTTTGGAGTTTGTTCTGTGCTCAGTCACGTATCTGAGCTGACTGCTTACTTCTTCAGCCACAAGTTGATTGAACTTGTTGGTCACATCAGGTAAGAGAAGGATAGTAATCAGTAAAGAACCATGTAAAATTGTTTGAGCTGAATCCTAGAGATTAAAGTAATTGAGCTTGAAATGTACTCATTTTAAAGACTTTCCTATTTCCTCTCAAAAAAAGGTAGTCATTTAAGCTCTGTACACACCTAGCCAATAACATAGTATATATGTTGAAAAATAATTTTTCAAATGTCTTGAAAAATATTTTTTTAAGCTGACATCTTTCTTTTTAAATTGCACAAGTACAATAACTTTTATTTTACAAATGCTTGTTAAGAAAATCAGATTCTGGAGTTGACTCTTGTAATATGCAGAATACACAAAATCTGTATGAACTTTTGTTACGTTCTTTGTGCTTAATTATGCTTGATTAGCTGAAGAGAGTCTAACTTGAAAAATTTTAAATAATGAGAAAAATGCACAATGCCATTTCACCTGAGCATCTACTATCTGGTTGTTAGGACGTGTCCAGCTATCTAGCTTTTGGGGTTTTCCTTACTTCTGTTCTACATTTTGTTTTGTTTTTTCCGTTTCTTTTATTCAACTGGTCGTGCTTGACCTCAGCCAAAGATCCGTTTCAGCTAATTTATAAAGTTACTGTGCCAGGCTCCAGTGTGTCAAATTTTATAGCAGGCAGGATCTCTTAAGATCTCTAGGTCCACTATTTTTAAATCATTACAAATCTAGTTGGGTGCTAATCACAGAGTGGTAGCTCCTTTCCATTCATCTGACTTTTTATTAGTGAAGATGTTTTCACTTTTATATCTTTCTTCCAGTTAGATTGTCCTTATAGAATAGGGCTAAGTAACTTTACTTTGAATGTTACTCATAATTAATTTGTCAAAAGGAATTGATGTTTTTTGTTACCTATGTTGAAATGCATCAGCTGCACATATTCTAATAACAAAAGATAGCCTTTAGTTTTGAGTTCCTAGACTTTGTTGAAATTTTGAAACACTTGCAACATGAAGCTGTTCCATTTGACTTATCTGATTTGCTTTCTTCCTTTCATATGAAGTGTACTGAATTGTTCATGTGGCAGGCTAGATGAATTATAGTCTTAAACATGTGTCTTTTCCCTTTGAAATGTATAGCATTTGTTTAACAAAAAACAAATAACAAGGAACATTTACAGTTGTGAGGCAATATATTTTGTTTAGATGCAAGATCTCACACGGTAGATGTGTGCAAGTAGTATGGTGGTTGCTCTGTATCCTGATGAATTTGGACAAAGTGGATGAAAAAGGAATAATGAATGTGGAATGAGAAGCTTTTTAAAGTGAAAATATTGGATTTAATGATTATTAAAGTTAAGCTCTTTTTGATAATCCAAGACCAAATTCTGTATTGCAGGTTCTGGTGACTATATATATTCCACTTTAGTTATACTTGCATGGCTTTTGATATTGCCAGAAAGTGACCCTTCATGGAGCTGAAAACCTGAAATCCACTTATGGTCAATGTATATAAATGAACAGGAAATCTTTCCACGCTGGAATATTTTCTACATTGGAAATGTAATTGTGGAAGTAGTCAGACTCTAGGACAAGCCCATATTGAACACACTACTTTATTTGAGGTCATTAAAACAATGAAAACATTTATAAACGTACTAATGTACATCAGTAAATCATAATGAAATGAATTGTAAATTAGTTATGAAGTCTCATGCAGCAGAGCACTGATCACAGTTTGAATCTATGGCACTTTATTTTTAAATCTCTTGGCCCCTAGCATTCTTACAGGACCTCTTAAGCCCTGCTTATTGCATTAATCATTGTAGTTCTTAATCCTCAAATCAAGGTGTTGGTTTACTTGGTGGTAATCAAGTTTAAACTTTTACGCAGCTTATCAGATTTGCTCTTAAAAGAAATACTGTAACACTTGGATGCTGTTTTCCTTCTTAATATTTTTGTGTGTTAAGTATTGTCCAAACAAATAGGGAAATAGTTGCATGCAGACAGACTTTTTTAGAAGTTACAAAACAACATTTGAGAATTGGAAAGTTCTACAACATAACAGCAATGTTGTTAAGATGGCCTTTCACATTCATAGTTACATGTGTTTTGATGTTTTAAAATATGTTTGATAATGTTAAAACAGTTTTAGGTTAGAGGGGGTTCCACTTGTTTTACATAGGGGAAAAAAAGCATGGCAGGATTGTGGACTACAAGGCAAGATGGTGAAATGGGCAAGAATATAAAGATAAGAGTACTGGGCTTGCCTTTTTTGGCTTTACTTTTTCTGCTAAAAAAGTAGTGATACGTTTTTTTAAAGACATACTTAATTTTCTGAACAGTTGTATGATGGGGTGCAGTGATGCAGATTCATTCAGCTTAAATTGCTTCAATGCAAACAGTAATTAGTGTTGATTTAATATGTGTTTAAAACCAGAGCCGGGGGGAAGTGCATTTTTCTTCTGTTCTGAGTTTTTTCCCACAGTCCTGTTCTTTCCACAATGTAGTGCTATTTGCTATATTGAGTCCTAGTAGCTTCCAAGTTCTCCTCACAAATGAGCTTGCAAAATTATGTATGATTTCAGTGCATTGGATTAGAGCTAGTTTTTCTCAGATAAAAACATACAAAATATGGAAAAAGGGCAGTGGTAGAAAGTGCACATTCCATTTAGTATGGCTTCATACTTGTCCACTGCTTTGTCTGCTTTAATGAGGAATGTGATAACGTTCATAAAACAAAATAAGAATTATTTGGCTTCAACTGTATTGATGCCTTTAAGGACATAGAGTGGATTTCACCGAGAACAGTATTGGCCTCATACAGCTAAGAACACATTGCTCAATAACTCAAAATGGAATATGCAGTTTTGGCTCACAGGGGGTTAAGTTTTCCCAGAAACTCTATTCAGATTTCTTATTTAAACAAGGAAAGGAAATCATCCCATGCCCTTCTTTAAAGACTTCATAACTCTGAGGGCAAGATCAAAGTTGCAGTTGTTTAACCTTTAATTTCACCCCTCCTACCAGCAAAACAGTACACTGACGTGTATCTGGTTTCCGTTCATTCAAAAGAATATAACTTAGATCCTTCCTTGAGAGTTAGCTTTCAAAATCCAGAAGCACATACTGTGAATGGCTGACACTTTTCCAGTAGTACTTATTCTTTCCCTTCTGCTGTTCTTCTGGATCTGGGCTTGATAAGAATAGTTACACCCCTTCTAACAGATAAGAGAGGGGGAAAAAACACCTTTGGCATTTGTCACAGTAGATTGCTTCTAGGTAGATCTGTGAATAAACTGAGCCCACACCCCACTCCAGTCACCTGTTCACAAGCCTATCATTCTCCATTGTTATGAAACCTCATGTCATGTTCCCTGTCAGTAAACAAGATCTGCAGCAGGCATTTGAAACACTCATTTCATAGGCCACAACACTGGCACTCAAATTATTTTTAAACATTATAGATATTACCGTAGCATATTGTGTATAATCAAATTTCAGCAAAATGTTAAAAGGCTATACTTGTCATCAGTGGGCCCTGTATTACGCAGCCTTTTTTCTAAGATATATGAGGGAGGATGTATATGAAGTGGAAAATTGGAAATTTAAGTGAAGGTCCTCAGATGATGGTATAGAAATATTCGCTAGGTATTTGAATATATAGAAGTGGAATGCAGTGCATAAAATACTAGAAAGAAATGGCCTGATATTTAAAAAAATAGCTGAGTATTCAGCTGCCATTGAATTCAGTATGAAACTGCTCAGCAGTTTTGCAGATCAACCCCACTTTTTGTTTTGGTGCTTTGTGCCAGCCTGGGCTGTAGGCCACTAAGGTTTGAAAATCTTTGGCCAATGTATTTGTAGCCTTTTAGATGTCTGGCAACAGGAACCTGTTGATTGCAAGCTCATAATTCAATTTACTTCTCAGTTTCTTGAATATGTATCCTCCAGCTTTTCTTATGGTATTGCTGTGGACACTATAAGTAGGTTATGATTCATAAGAAGTCCTTTTTTATGTTACCTGTTTAGTGCATTAGTTCTATTAAAAAAGGAGAATACTGTAAATAGGTTTTTCAGCAGGTACTGTAAGTATACAGTTGTTTTTGTATGACAGAACCCCAAAACACAGTTTTCATACAAGTAATATTAATTTACTAAAATCACTAAATACAGCTAAATTAAGACAGTAATTATATTATAATGTTAAGTGCTGGATTATGATGTGCTAACCAACTTTGAACAGCTCTCACTACAAAATGTGCTGCCTTTTCCTAAGAAAGTAAATTGAAATGAAGGAGATTGATTTTGATTTTGCTTTAGAATGAATAGCATACAGCTGAATGTTGTAAAAATTACTGAGTGAATTTTGTGGTCAGCAGATGATAGGATGTACTGCCAAGGAGGGAGAACATTTGCTTATACTCCTTATTTGATTTCTTTTGCTTCTGAACTTGTGGTGACTGAGACAGTGAAGAATATGAGGTGGATAGATGGGAAGGAAATACTTGTCCTGTTAAAAAGTAGTATACTATACTGTAATCCTTTAGAAAGGTATATTATTACCAAGAACATTTGTTTTTGTAAAAGAGTACAGGTTTCAGAGTAAGGATAAGCTAGATGAAACTTCTGAAATGTTAACCTTGCATCAGCCTGCATAAAATCAATTTCTTTAATAATAAGGACTTGTACCTCGCACATATTAAGTTATATCCTCTTTGTTATGATTCAGACATCACCCTTTCCTGAAATTATTAAGAAAACATTTGAAAAGGCTGGCCATGGGTATGTTAGAAATATTCTCTAGAAAATATAGTGCAGTTGAATGTAACATAAAATAAGAATAGAAACTAACCACTTAAAAGCTAAGTCTATGTTAACCCTTAAAAAAACTTTCTTGCAGGATTAACTTGTTTTAGAGATGCAGGAAAGAATGCACTCTTGGTTTTATTTGAATTTATAAAATAACCCCCTTTTTTTACTTGACAGTTGAACTGAGTCTTCAGGGTTTATATCTGGGCATGGGACCTTTGTAAGGAAGACATTCGAGCAAGAAGTTGATGTATAAGAGAGAACTGTTGCCATGTGCACACTCTAATTGGGATTTGTAGAGCAAGGTACCATATAAAACAAGGAAACTGTAAACCACCATGACTTGTCTCTTCCTTGCTCCTTTTAGGGTGCTTTATATTGGCCTTGCTTGTAATACAGCTCGCTACATTTACATCTCCTATCTGGAAAACGCCTGGACCGTTCTCCCTATGGAAGTACTGCAAGGTAAGAGAGTATAGTTACTACCTTGAAGTATGAATAATAACAGTACCTATTTTTATGTTCCTAATTGAGTTGTGATGAAGCAAAAGTCAGTAGCTCTCTGCTTCTGGCTATAAATATCCCAACAGATCTTTGGCTTCATAAAATTTTAGCTTGTGTCATGGAGAAGATATGACGTCAGAAGCCTGATTCAGCTTTTGATCTGCACACTCTTCTGTCTGTTGATTTTAAACAGAGCTGTATTTCTATGCCTGCAATCTACACCCTGTAACTAAACAAAGACACAGGATTGTAAATGGCGTACACACCTTTTACGAATCCTGCTTTATGGATGGGGTTCTTTATATCAACTTGATTCCAAAGGACCACAAGTTTGAAAAGAACAGTTTACAGTATTTAAGAAGGCTATCTTGGTGTTAACTTCTTGGGTTTTTTAAAACCCTAACTGCTAAACCAAATACTCAGGTACATCCTGTCTGTTAAGTTATTCTGCAATATTTTTCAGTTGTGTTCTGTGGTTTATAACTTAGGCTACTAAATGTTCTGCTTCAGCCAGACAGGAACTTGTTTCAGTATTCACTAGATGTGCTAGAAGAACTTCCTCAGAAACATTTAGAGGCATTTCAATTTTGTTTTATATTGAAATCTATTAAAGGTTCTTTTCTCTTAAGTTAAAGAGTCTAATGTGCTGTCTGTGCAGAAGTAGTCTTTTGAATCTTGTTGTCAAATAAAAATTATTTTACAAAAGACTAGCTGTATGTCTGAAAATGTATTAGGTTATTCTTATTCCAATTTATTTTACCATTGATACACTGGTTAAACACAAAGCTCTTCAAGAGTAACTTACGGGAAAGTTTTTTGGTTGAACCAAAACCTGGATACTAACTACTTCCTGAAAGGCAGGCTAAGGCTTTTTAACACTTCATGTGCAATGTAAATGTGCAAAGATTCTTGTTCATAAAATATGGTGGCAAAATTGAAGTGGCAAGATGCAGTGATGTTGCTAAAGTTAGAAGCTGTCTTTCTTCCCTATTGTCTGCTAAAATTATAAGACATTTAGATCTAAGGTCCCATTTAAATTTATGAAGCTGAAAACCTACAGTCCTGAAACAATGTCTTGTTTGGGAAGATAGCATAGAGTTTATTTCACATTTAAAAGGTTTATTTTATTACTGTTTTTCTCATGAGGGGGAGAAATCTATTCCTCTTCAGACAATAAAAGGTTTTGCTTCTGCATGCCCTATAAAATCACATGATGAACACAACTGCGTCATGAAGGTCAGGTGTTTAATTCCCATGTTATAGATTCTGTTATAATTAAATATAACCCTCTCTTCGAGCCTACAGGCAGAATGCATGCAAATTCCAGTCTCATCAGCAGAAGGGTTTTTAAGGTCGACAGGTTTAGCTGACATTTTATGAAGTATTCTGTGTATCTTATTTAATACTTATTAGTAGTGCAAGATCTGTTTGTCCTGCTATGCCAAGCCAAAGGGCACAAGAAGATTTCTAGAAGATAACTGTGCAAACAGCTTGTATTGATTGTAATTCTAGCTGTTCCATATTTCTGTTACTATCAGTGTAGGTAAGTTAGTGAAAGCTGCTCAAACCCAGTATGCTCTAACAACAGAAAATGAAAGGAGTTATTGCATATTTATAACTTTATAGAAAAGTTAAGAAACTGAAGAACTTGTCTTTTCACATGGATAAGGCGGCATGAAAATAAGGGTTTGGATTAACTCTAAAATTGCTGGAAGCATCAATGCTCTCTGACTGATTGTACATAAAGGGTGCTAACAGACATGGTGGGGAATGTGCTTTACTGGAAAAAATGCACTTTACTTCAGCCCAGCTCCACAGCAGCTGTATATATTGGGCATTTCAGCAGGGCTTTTTGGCACTGTTAGCTAAAGCTGATTCAATCAGCTATTAGGTAAAAACACGAAAAAAGGCCATGTCTGCAAGCAGCCTGAATGTCTTCAGTCTTCTTATATCTCAATCTAGTGGGTGTAGTTTACAAATTAAAATATTCAGTCCATATTTATTTCAAAACAATTAGTGGTGGCAAATAATTTGGTCCAGTATAAAATTATATTGTTTTCGTAACATTTGGCTTTGTAAGTAGGGGGAGAAATTATGCTTATGATCTAAAATGTGAAGCTGTTAATAAGTGGCACTTACCCAGCAAACTCCAACACAAGTTGCAAGATCAGTCTAGCATTCCTTTCACGTTTGATGGTACCATAAAAATTAGCAGAGATGGTTACTTCTGTGGAGTGAATAATCTGAGGGGAACAGATTTGTTGACTAGTTTCTAGACTATACCATTTTTTTGAAAATAGGCTGTGTTTCTAAAAATCTTTTCCTTTTACATAACTGAAATTAATTTAAAAACTCTTCATAGATTGGCATTGGCCATTTGATTATGAAAGATTATAATTTTATTTGACTTGTTGAAGAAGAGCAAAACACAGTTGTGAACTTGAAGCAACAATAACAGATTTGTTCTGCATAGACTCACTGGCTGGTGTAAAATGGAAGAGTCCTCAGAATCAAAGACCAGCTGAAACAGAACAGGTCTCTTCTTGTCTGCCTTAAAGGCTGTTGTTCTGCTGTAGACCTTCCTTTGTAAATGAAAATTGTGTAACATACAGGTGTTATCAAATCCGTTTCTTGCTATCTTACACAGCTAGGGTAGTTGACCATAAATCTGTATTGACTCTTGGGGGGGGGGTGCATGTAATAAATTACTATCCTATCAACTTCTTCTGTTACATGAATAATGTCTCACATTGAGTCACTGATGAAAAGCTTACCTGTAATTTATGAGCGCTAACATAAATTTTTGGTGTAATTATAAGTAGGGACCTACAAAATTGCAGTGGAAGTACACTGCACAGCAGCTCGTTTATTCTTGCTTGTTTTGCCACGAGCCACCCCGCCCCTCTTTTCTGAGATTGGCAGAGGGGCCCTGCTGCTGGCTGCTGATCAGCCAGGAGGCAAAACCTGTGGTTTTCAATATGCTGTGGTTTTTGCCTCCTGGCTGATCAGCAGTAAGAGACAAAAACCATAGCGTATATAAAAACACATTTTTTGCCTCCTGGCTATTCAGCAGCAAATGGCAGGACTGCTGGGGCCCCTACACCGATCAGGGGAAGGGGTATGCAGTGAACAAGCAACAAGATTAAACAAGCTGCTGCACAGCACACTTCTGCCATGATTTTGGTAGGTCCCAGACCACATCTTCCCTGCCCTGTGCACCAATCTGCAGGGTACAAAACCCTGTATCCCCTTTCCCCATGGAGTGCATGTAGTGGTGGAGAGCCCCGGCCCTGCTGCCTCTGAGACAAGCTGCCCATGGCTCTGTCCTGCTCCCTGCTGGGCCGTGTGGCTCAGCATTCTGGGCCCCCAGCCCCACACACCACCTTGGCTAAGCGGCATCCCCAGCCCCAACCTTATTGAACTCCCTCCCTCCTTCCCTCATTTTGGGGGCCTCAATTCTTCTCCCCCCTGCCCGCCATGATTTACTTGTATGGAGCTACCGTGTGTGTGTGTGTGTGTGTGTGTGTGTGTGTGTGTGTGTGTGTGTGTGTGTGCACACATGCACATGGTGCCCCCTGCTTTAATACACTCTGCCCACTCCCCCCCAACTCCTTGCAGGCTGGAACTGTGCCAGCCTACAAGGGAAACCCACCATTTCCCACTTTTTTCCTCCTTAAAATGGGAAAATCCACTTTTTACCAGGTTTTTCTGTGGTGAATAGAAAACCTAGATCCCTGGTTATGACCAAGCAGAACTCATGTAACCTTGTATGTCATCAAATTCCAAGCAGATTTATTTGAATATTCAGTTGGAACTGATAAATAATTGTAGAGCTAAACTGAATTACACTGTTGATCAAATCATCCGTTCTCTGACTGTTATTTTTAATTCACTTCATCTTAAATAAGTATTTTCCAAGCTGTGAAAGCACATGCATTTTTGTTTTATTTTATTAAAGGAAATAGTAAAATAGCTCAGTTCTATTTGATGTGTACTCCAGAACTGCTTTCTTCCTTCTTCCCTTTTGATACCCTGTCACCTTGCCCTCTCCCCAAACCAAAACTAAAACAGGAATATCAAGTAAAGGTTGCAGATATTAGCCTACAGGAGAAAAGGTTGTTAATAGTTCCTTTTTTTCTGGTCATGACATCTTGCCACTTTTTTCTGCCTTAAGCAGTTTTTTACATTTCTGATTCCATAAGGTAAGTGACAGGAAGAGACACCTTTTTAAAAATAAATTAACAAGAAGTTGTTAAATTCCTGTTCATTACTTACATATGAAAGGACTTTGGAGAAATAGGACAGCGACTAGTAAAACTGACATAGCAATATAGGTGGTCAGAATAGATTTGCTGCAGTGAGGAGAGATCCTGTTTAATATGATTACAGACAGCATAAATATGTGTATTGTACCTTTCTTACCCTGAGGAGTCTTCATGGTCTATTAGTCAGGATTTTTCAGTGCTAAATGCAAAGTGTATTAGTGTCAAGAATTGAAGAATTTGTTTAGAGATCATTTAAACAAATGTACATTTGTGTATGGGGTGTGCAAGTACTATTAACCTTTTGGATGCTTTGTTTTGACAGAAATAGTCATGTTATGATTACTCATCAGTCGTCATTACCTACAAACCAAGGCCAAATGTGCCCCAAATTACTCAAGTGAGGAAAGAGAATCTGGCAGAGAAATACATAAAAACATGTTTTGTGTTGAATTCTGTTTTGCTACGGACCACCTCACAGACGCACAATGAGAACAGTTGGGAGGAAGAAAGAGTTATTTGTACAATGTACAAAAAGAGGAGTTATTGCATACCTAGGTGCTTTTGGGGCTACTGTAAAAACTGAGCTATTATGCCAGTGAGAGGCTGACGTTTCCTTGACAAGCTGAATTTAATGTTTGAATAAACACTTCCTCACCGAGACAAGTAGTTCCTACTTTTCACTAGTAAACTAGTTTGATCATGCCCCTATACTTAAGACTTGTACTTTTCTTTTTCTAGGAGTGACTCATGCGGCTATATGGGCAGCTTGTATTTCATATCTTAGTGCAGCAGTGCCTCCAGAACTAAGAACTTCAGCTCAGGGGATCCTACAAGGTCTTCACCTTGGGCTGGGCAGAGGATGTGGGGCCATGATCGGAGGGGTTTTGGTCAATTACTTTGGTAAGCAAAAATTCTAATGATGGGTAGTTGCCATCCATAGTTTTTGGTTCAGTAAAACTGGACTAATCTAAAACTTGCACTTAACATGTTAATGAGACAGTAGTTGTTATTCTTATTCTTTAAAAAATCTGTTTTTACCCAAGTTCATGTGTTCTATTACATGAAATATTTATCCATTACAAACATTGTCTTGATGTTTTGTAGGGCTGTGCGACCAAATCTGCTTCCAAATACTAGCCCATCCTCTGACAGGGAATAGGGTGAATCCTGTGTGAGATGGTAGACTATGGTATTTACTTTCATGTTGATGTAGTGTAGCTTTCAGATTTGATCAAGAAGTGAGAATTTATGTAAAATAATCTGTTGCTAAAAATGCCAGGAGAAAAAAAAAAAATACCCTAATCATGTAACAAGAGTTTATATTGGGCTTTGACCACTGAATGAAGGCATTACACTGTCTTGTCTCCTCCTGTATTACTTATATGACTCAGCAAATACTCGATTCTGAAATCATTCTTATTACAGGGCCTGCTGCAACATTCAGGGGGATAGGAATGGCCTGTCTAGTGATTCTTTTACTCTTTGCATTGATCCAGTGGCTCGCAGTTCCTGATGAAGAAGAAGGTAATGTTCAAGTTGCTGAGTTAAAATCTGCTTTCATATTCTCATGGCAAGTACTTCAGGTGCTACAAAATTTTAGATATGGGATAAAAATACCATATAACTAGCTATAATCATTCTACATCATCCCTGATACTGTCTCATCATAAATCTTGGTGTTTTTCCTTCCTCCTTGCTCAGTCAGCAGCTTTCAGGTGTGTTCAAATATAATCTGATGATAGGGTGAGGTTCTATATTGGGCCTCTAAGGCTGTGGGCAGCAACGTTTTTCTGGTCCAGAATGGCCAGCTCGGGTCAAATATGGGCCAGAACTAGGCCCAGCTGCTACTCTTGCTTCTTCCAGCAGCCTAGCTGCAGTACAGTATGAGAAGAGTACCCAGCCATGATGTGCAGTGCAGTGCAGTAGAAGCAAAGCCCCTTTTGCTAAAGCCCCAGCTGTGCAGGCCAGATTCAGCCTTTGGACTCTAGGGCTGGATCCAGACATGAAGGCACATATGGTTTGTGGTGCCACAAACCACACATTGCATATTAATGCATGGCACTGTTAATTTCATAGTATCTAGGGTCAGAAGGGGCCTAAAACAGGCCATCTAGTCTGACCCCAATGGTCAGGAATGAGTGCCAGGGTCACAGGACCCCAGCCAAGTACGTATCTAATCTACTTTTAAAGATGCCCAAGGTAGGAGCAAGAACAACTTCCCTAGGAAGCTGGTTCCACATCCTAGCCACCCTAACTGTGTAGTAGTGCCTCCTAATGTCCAAC
>JAGPOW010003685.1:53298601-53309076 GCA_030014935.1 Caiman crocodilus
CCTTCCAGAAGCCCTTCCACCAGGTCTACCCTCACCCTTGGCCTAGCAGTGATTCCTGAGGGGGAATACAGGCTTCCAGCGGGAGGGAAGTCCTGGTCCTCCCTTAGGAAGACCGAGGCAAAGAACCCATTGAAGATCTCAGCCTTTCCATTAGCTGTGAGCACCAGGCTGCCCGACGAGTCCCTCAGGGGCCCGACGTTGCCCAGGGCTCTCTTTTTGCTCCCCGCATATTTGAAAAAGGACTTGCTGTTGTCCTTGATCCTAGTCGCCAGATGAAGCTCTACTCCCGTTTTGGCTTTCCTAATAGCCCTCCTGCACTCCCGAGCACAAGAAGAATACTCCTCTTTGGAGACTGCTCCTCTCTTCCAAGATTGTATGCCTCCCACTTAGCCCTCAGGGTCCCCCGAATATCCCTATTAAGCCATGGGGTCTTCCGGGCACTTTTGCCCATCTTGCACTGGGCAGGAATGGTCGCCCCTTGGGCTTGGAGGATCATCTCAAGGAGCAACCATCCTTCGTGGATGCCCAGTCCTCAATCCTACAGTCCTGCAGCGTCTTTGCAGCACTGAGGTAAAATTTGCTACTGGGATTTCCTGGTATTTAAAACAAAAAACCCAAAAAAACTGAAAAAAGTGGCACAAAGAACACCAGTGTCATGTGCCAAGACAAATGTGGAGATGGGGGAGCACACAGCCCAGGGCTCCCTGGCTGGCTGGGGAGCAGCGTGCCTTGAGATGGGGGAGCTGTCTCTGTGGGCCCCTGTCTCCACTGTGGAGTTCCCACACTGGGGCACCTGTACATGTATGGGTGTTATCACTGTCCAGAACATTTGTGGTGATAAATACTTGGGCCATCACCCTTCAAGCCCAAGCTCCATCTATTCTGCTAGGCATTGGAGAGGACCTATTGGAGAACAGCCTTCAATAAATGTTTAGGTTCTTTTAAGGCAAATGTTATCTTTTTATTTCTTCTCAAAACTGAGTAGATTTGAAATTCAGCTTTAAGTAGGAGAGATGTCCTCGATTACTTCCAGAGTGACCTATATTTGAGAGTGTTCAAATATTTGTTTTGCCTTGATTTCCTCCGCTTGTGTCCAAAAGAAAATGGAACAAAGTACAAACTTGGACTGGGTAATCACTGTTTCTATTTCTTATGGAGTAGGTATGTATGAACCTTGCAAATAGATTTTAATTAATATTTTCCTAATGAGTTAGTTCTACAGAATTTGTTTCACTTGGTTTTTCCACTTCCCTGTCCATATGTAGATGTGTACAAATCTTAGATATCAGTTCTGCCTGCACTTAAGCATAAGGGGAGTCATTGCCTTCAACAGGATTCTTCATACGAGATAAGTGTAAATACACTTGCATGTTTGCAGAATAAGCCTCTTAGCTGTATTATTTTAAAATATTTCTTTTGCAAATTTAGGGGGGAAAAAAACCTATTTCATGTGTATTGACTGTCTTACAGGACACCCAACCATTATTTAAAAATTTAACATCATCTGTTTTAGTATGTGGTATATTTGCTTAATTTTACTGATGTGAGGAGTCTTGTTTAAAGACAATGAAACTACCCTGTACTTAAAGTTAAGCACTTGCTTAGCTGTAGCTAGCAGAATCTTGGGACATTCTGTTTAAGCACCGTGATAACTGCCCAGAGACAATGGCAGTAGTGCACAGGGCAGCCCTGACTGGCTGACCCAGACTGTTCGAAGTCAGCCTGTGTCTCGCTGCAGTGTGGGATTGTGAGGGGTTGTGTTCTGTTACCTGCTGGGTTGGAGCAGTAGAGTCCAGTGAGTGATGCAGTTGTCTTCCTTGGGTGGCAGAAGCAAAGTACCCTGAGATGCTGGAGGACTGTGCTGTGCCTTCTCGCAAAAGATAAGTCAGTACTTGGTTATGATCATCAGTCACAAGAGGCATACTGTGCACAGAGATGAGTTTACTATTTCAGTTAAAAGGGTTTTAATAACCTTTTAACAACCTTACTAAGGTTTTAATAATTTTTCAGGTAACACAAAAATAAAAAACAATCGAAATAGAAAGGGGTGTTCAGGGAGCAAGCAAATGCCTCCTTATTTTTAAGTCCCTTTTGTTCATTGAATTGACTGACATTTATTACTGAGGTTGCAGTCCAACCTGTACTATATATACAACATCTAGATTGGACACAGTATCCTGTTCAGACTACAAGTAAGACTGGCTGCTTGCAGATGTTAAAAAAACCAAAAAAGCCATGCTTTACTGAAAGAAGCAGTGCTTTACTTCAACCCTGCTCTGCAGTCTGTAAAGATTGTATACTTCGTTGGAGGTTTTTGGCGCTTTTAGCAAAGCTGATTCAATTGGCTTGTAGATAGAAGTGCCAAAAAAGGCCCTGATCTTTACAAGTGTTGGGCAAGTTGGGGTGAAGTAATGCGCTGACTCTCTTGTGTGTGTGCAGGGCTTGGCACAAGAGCGTGCCAAGTTTAAAGGGCCATTTTTTGTGTATTTTTTTTGTCTGCAAGCACCTTTTATGATGAGTAGAAGTGTGTATTGGAAAGGATTACTCTGTTCCTTCACTGTTCCATCCAGAGCATGTTAATGTGCGTCCTTATTCAGAATCTTTATTCTCAGTTTTCTTGTAACAGTCGTTGACCTTAATTGATTATTTTGTTTTTAAACTTCAGAGAAGACAATGCTGGCAGAAAGGATCCCAGTTCCTTCCAGCCCAGTTCCCATAGCAACTATTGACCTTGTACAGCAACAGTCAGATGATATAATGCCACGGACTGATCCCAGACTTCCTCCCAAGAAAACTAAGCATCAAGAAGAACAGGAAGATGTTAACAGGCCTGCCTGGGGAATCAGCTCTTCTCCCTGGGTTACTTTGGCTTATGCTGTCTGTCAAATAAAAGAGATGGTTCGGCTATCTAAAAACAATCCAGCACCTGAAAATCAGCCTTTGCAGGTAACCCATCCCTGATGCACATAAAAATTTAAAATACTATTAACCATATTCTGAAGATGAAAATAAGATCATATGTAATCGGTAAACAAAATTGCACAATGTATTATTAAGGTGAAAAATCTTTTGTGTCTTCAGTTTATATTAATGTCAGTGAAACTAATGGGGGGAGAGAAACTATTGCTAAAGATCCCAAATTATTGTGGAAATAAGAGGTCCCAGGAAATTGATAGTGGGAATTGCGACCCATTACTATCTGAGCTTGGCCTAGGGTTGTCGCAACTGAAAGTCATTGTGCCTTGGGGTCTGTTCTGTGACATGTGCAAAATTAGTTGATTTTAGTGCCTACACTACAGAATTCCCTGCCAATCTGTGTAGTAGTCTTAGGCCAACGACTGGATACACTTGAAGACTGAGCTATCATTTGGTTTATTAGGCTATTCTTTCCTAAATGGAATTGAAGCCCATTGGTCAGCGGTGTAGGCAGACTTGTGCAGCTGCGCTCATTGCTGATTTTAAAATAGGATAGATTATCCACTCATCTGTTTGCTCCTTTTCCATAAGGGGGAGTATATACTTACCATACCATCTAATATGCACAGAAGTGTCATTTTCACATGACCTTTTTCTGAAAGGGAGTAATTTTGGGCCTGACTTCACAGATTCAGGAGAATGGTGTTTGTAGAAACTCCAGGTTGACCACTTCTCCTTTCTTATTTGCTGGTATTCTTGTAAATTTACCTAGCGGTGTATTCTCTTCTCAGCATGCATGTTGAGATTCCATTGCCTCTGAAATTAACTGGCACACCACAAGTGGAGCATGCATCTATACATTGTGTGCAGTAATGAATTTAGAGATCTTGTCTGTTTTAAACAAGATAAGTTTCAGACAACAGTGCTTTAGAAAAATCAGTCATCCAAACAGTGGTACTGAAATTTTATGCCACTATGACATCCCTTTGCTCTTTTCACACAAAATATTTTCTCAGTTACCCATAGTTATAGCACTCCCTCAAACAATTATTACTATATGCCTTTCTTTGTAATGGCCTCATTTAAGGTCAGAAGGGAACCTAGCACACAATTTATGCTACCTCCCAAGGCAAGAAATATATATTCCATTGTTGCAGTTGTGAGAGTCTCTGCCAGTTTGAGTGTTGGAGGCTCTGTGAATGGCTTGGGTAATTGTGACTTGTATACAAAAGTCTTGCTACATACTGCAACTCCCTCTGCTGTCTCCAAGAACATGCTGTCTTACCCTCTGTCCTTTTTTTAATGCATCGTTCGAGTAGCTTTGTATTAATGCTACCAAATTTTGTACATTGCATTAAAAGTTTCCCACACAATTGAAAGAATTTGAGTCAGCTTCTTAATGAATCAGATTATTTATATATGTGAGAACAATATTGGAAATAAAATTACTTGCATGAGAGGGTTATATTAAAGGCCCCAGTCATGCAGAACCCAGCTTTCAGGATCTCTCCTTTTCCCATGCAGTATCCATAATAACATGGGTAGATGAAGCATGAAGTAACATTTTAGTTTCCATTGAAGATAAACATAAAGATATGTATCAGGTACTTTGAGATAATGGGGGTTCATTTGACCAATTAGTCCTTTAAGAAATTAATAATTTTTAGTTTCAAAATTTAAAAATAATAGGAAAATTACACTGCTATTTTTTTCTTGCATTCAGTTCTTTTGACCTGAATTTGACAAACATGGAAAACCAGAAAAAGGTTGCCTATTTGCTACCTTAAACGTTTTAAACCAAATTCCTAACAATTTTCATGAACGTGGGTCACATGAGGGAGAAGTTTTCAGAGTACAGAAATTGGAATTAAATCCAAAAACACTTTTTTCTTCCTCATTTTGAAGTGTTCTGTTCTTATAGTCTTGCTTCAAGCAAAGACATACACTTGCCACACTCCAATGCATTAATGCAAAACATTTTCATAAATAGCTCTTCAGATTAGAAGACGGCATACTATCAGTATTGTAGAAGATGTTACCTATTTATGTCTCAGGAAATATAGTTGCCATTTGTCCTTAAAATGTGCTCAGGTAACATGGGAAATGTTTTTTAAAAGTATGCACCGGGTATTACAGAAAATCGCTTCCACCAATTTCCCCCTTGGCTGATCCAGAAAATTGTGTATTTTGAATTGCTGATCCACTGGTTACTGCTAAGAGAAATTATGACATTTGCATTCCTTAGCTGCAAATGTACAGCTATCTAGTGGGAATGAGAATCCTCTTAGAAAAAAATATTAAGAATATGTTTAGATTGCAGGAGGGAGAGTATAAAATATGTTTCAACAAACAATTCAGTACTGATTATGTTGGCTGTACACTGTGAATATTTTTCCTCTTAAAACACAACAAGTTTGTTTTTTGCATGCTTCTTGGGGAAGTGCAGTTAGGAAAAGAGATGGAAGGTAAGTTGTTCTCTGCTCGTTACTAGTGCTACCTGGATAAGAATGTACCTTGTTGCTCTTATGCTTTCAGCTTATTTGTTCTGCTGCTTGCAAATAGTATAACTAAGCTATGGTGTTTGACAGCATTTACCACTGCGTAGTATTATAGAAGTAAGTGCTTAAATTTCCACACATTGATTTCTTTTCTCTTTAGAAAGCCAGTGAAAATCATGCTTCACTGACCAACTCAGCAGAACAGCTCCCAGAGCTGAAAAACACTGACCAATCCAGAAATTGTTCAGCACCTACGGCAACACTGAACTCCCAAACTGTCCCCGACCACCCTGTGTTGGATCAGGTTTCCTTGGACTGTAATCCTCAGCCTGCTGATGCAGGGCAATAAAATGAGTTAAATCTTCTCAAATTTGTTGCATGGAATCCTGCTCTTCAGCTGGGAGAAGATGGAACAAGAGCTTACAAGTAGGACTCCCTTCATCTCAAATGTAATGTGATGCAGCCACAAGCTTTTAAACATTTAAGAACTTTGTATATAATATATGATAGCCACACTTTCAAGGGAGGCTAGTATTCTGGTAGATGGATAGAAGAGATGGGACTGAATCTAATTGCAGAAAAACTTTCTTGACTGTTTGCTAAAGTTTGGTCAAATGTTTGTGAGATTTATTTGCAATCTATAGCTAAGCTTGTTTTATAGTTTTACAACAGAAGAAAAGACATTTAAGTGCGCAATTTCTATTTGAGCAATTGGTTTAACTTTAAATTTCTTCATACCAAAAAAAAATTTTTATGGTGGAGAAATTGCATTTCCCTGGAGGAAATTACAAGAACTAAGAAATCCCAAGGGAAGAATGGATAAAGGAACAGCATAAATTTATATCTTGTATAAAGACTTCTCAGAAACCTTGAATGGCTTTAGCAAATAATTTTTATACGGTGGTGATGGATTAAGTGGACCATGCAGCAGAATCTTTTGAAGCTGCTATTAACTTATTTTGAGAGAAGTTTAGTTCTGCAAGGTATGACATTTTCAAAAGAGCATTTTTTAGAGGGGAAAAACAAAGAAAAATTTAAATTGTCTCCATGTGCATACAGCCCTTCACTTGGAAAGGGCATTTGCTAAAGATTATTCTGTTTGTTGATCATGGTTTCCAATGGAGACATCTTTTTTTTAATTGCATCATATGTAAAAATAGTTTATTTAATTAAGTGTAGTTACTGTGGTTATTTATAGAGGACAGAAAGAGCTTAAAGTGCCTGGGGAAGGGAAGGAGAAAATTGTCTATAAATCCTAATGATTAGGGGTTTGGAAGGGAGAATAAAAGTCAAATTTAAGTAAAGACACCCTCAGAATCAGAGAGACAGAATTAAGTTGCAGTAAATTTAGATAATTGTTTTAGTCCATGTCAAGACACTGAAAAATGTTTAGTTATGTCTAGTTATGCTTTGTAATATTAAATTTAGCCAGCTTGTTGGCTGGTTAGTTCATAGCACAGAGTGCTGCTGAAAGGGAACCTGGGTTCAGAGTTGAAATCGATGGGGTTGCATTAGGGTATAGGTCAGGATAGTATTTAGGCTCAGGCTTAACACCAGTAACCTGATTTTCGAAGTGCAATGTGTCCCCATTTCCACTGAAGTGAATGGGAACTGCTGGTACATAGCATCTCTTGAAATCACATAAATGTGTGTGGCCTCTTCCAGTGAAGGTTCATATTGTCTCTCCAGATTGAACTACATAGTTTATGGCAGGATGTAGCTATGGTCTCCAGAGGAGCTCAGTGCTTGGGGTAGGCAGGAGGAGAATGACAGTTTAGACTGAAGCAGTGGGTGAAATTGCACAATGCTTGATGTCCACTTCGACCAACTAAGTGGGCTTCCATCAGCATATGCTGTAGCAAAGGTCAAGGAGGTGCGAGAGCCTGTATGGGGGTGCCTGGAATCAGCGCCACAGAGAGCGTAAAAATAAATGTTAATAACTAGCCACTAGTCATTTTTGCACTTGAACTTAAATGTACTGTACTGTTAATTCTCATGACTTGTTTAAGTGTCCTTTAAAATCAGAAATGTATTTATTGTATGTTTGTATAACTTGGGGGAATGAAGAACTGAACTGGTGACAGGTAAAAAGATGTTCAGGTTTCTCAGTTAAGTGGGAACATTTGTGCAGAGTGAGTAAGGTGTTACCTCAGCTTCTACTGTACAGCACCTGGATTGTGAGGTGAAGAGCTAATATTCTGTGTTTACACTTCAGATTGTTTCTTTGAAATGCCTGCTCTTTTGGAATTGTACAGTAGTTCTATGTTGCAAACTGAACATATACATGTTGTTTTTGATATTTGTGAAACTAAAAATGTGGTAAAAGATATAAATAACTATAACGTGTTTAAGCAGAATCTGGCTGAATTATTATGAATGATTCCCATTTTGCATAGTTGTGAACTAGGCATGAAATAATCCTGCTAATAGACCCTGAATAGCATGGGAAAGGTTTCACCAGAAGGAATTGAAGAAGCCTACATAACTAAGGAGCAAAAGGTAAAACTATGTCTGGCATCAGTCCATTTTGGAAATGAAAAATTGGAATGTAAGAGCAAATCACAAGTTTTCGTGGTAGTAATATATAGTGTGGGATGGCTTTTGTTTATTAAGGGATCAGTCTAAATTAGAAGTGTGGTGCAAGTAGTGCAAGATCTCTGCCATAGGCCGTGAGATAGGGTTAAAAAAACCCAACTTGATTCTTTTTCCTCTTTAAGCCCTTGCATGATTAACATACATCTGCCAATTAATATATTAATCAGATGATAAATGGCAACATGCCAGAGATTTCCCACATTCAATTACGTTCCACATTTAGTGTGGAAAGAACTTTGTGGATGGTTTGTATTATACCTGATTTTGAACATGTAGTATGTAATCATCTAGAAATGGCATGGACTGCCCGGCTGCATCTAAACCTTTAGAACGTGCGAGCTTGGGGAGAAATAGGCACATTCAAAGGACAGCGATCACACTCAGCCCCACCAAGCCTTTTAAAAGTCTTAGGGCAAAGATCCTGAGATCAAGGATCTTCTCCCCAGTGTTAGACTCTTGCCACCCCAGGATCTTTAAAAAGTGGTGTACAGCTGAATGCCCATGTTGTTGAAAAATTAAGCAGAGGCTAAATTAACTTTGGATTTCATTAAGGATGGTTTAGTGGTAATGTCATAGACTAAGGCTTAGGTGCTCTGGGTTTCTGTTTCTGACTATGGCTTGGACTTACTGTGTGACTTTGGACCTGTCATTTAATTATTCCTAACTATTTTCTGGACCTATCCATATTATCCCAATGTATCAGAGGAGTGCTGTGAGACTAAATTTCTTTTAGGTAAGGTGCTTGAATATCATAGCACTGGGAGGTACTGTATTCCAATTACCAGGTAAAAGTTTAAAATGTTCATTATTTTTCTTAAAATGTGCAGGTTTCAAGAGCTTAATTTTAAAGCCCCTTTTTACTTCTTCTGCTATTAGTAGTCATTACAATATTCTGCTGTTTCTTAGGATGCTCTTGTACTTGCCTCTCTGGGCTGGTTAGTAGCCACCAGCTTTGCATTGTTCTAGGTCAGTGGTGCTCAACCTTGTTGTGCATAGATTCAGATGGATAGCAGTGCTGTACAAAGCTTTGGTAACTGATTCGATTCAGGGGAGATTAGGCCCAATTCGGGGACCGAATCTCTGAATTCGAATTGACTCGAGAGACCAAGTAAAAGCTCCAAATTGATTCAAAGCATCTGAATCGATCCAGAAAAAGATTCAGCCATAGACTAAACAGGCAGCTGACAGCTGCCTCCAGGTAGTAAGTCTGTTGGGGAGAGAGAATGGAAAGGGCATGGGGAGGGAGGGACTGGTGCTGGAGCTGAGACAAGCTGCCCAACTGGGATGGAGGGGCGTGGGGAGACATGGGATGCAGGCGCAGCAGCACCAGGAGCGGGGGGCTCTGTCCTGCTGCCGCTTGCCTAGCTGGGGGGGGGGTGGGATGCGGGCACGGCTTGCTCCAGGTGGAAGGGGGCTAGTGGCAGCTGAGCAGAGCCCCTGCTCTCAGTGCTGCTGCACCCACATCCCATGCCCTCTCCATATTGGCTGATCAAGTAGTGGAAGGTCAGAGCCCCTGCTTCCAAGACTGATGTGGGCGTGACTGTGCTGGGAGTGGGGGCTATGCCCTGCTGCCACTCAGAGCGAGCCGCACCTGTTTTGCTCCCCTCCACCCCTTGGTGCCAGCTGGGCAGGCGGCAGCAGGGCATAGCTCCTGTGGCCCCTTCTCCCCAACCAAGGTAGGCTCCTCTGGCAGTGCCGGAGGAGCTGTGGGTGAAGCCATCGTGGCTGCCCTGCCTAGCACCATCCCCCTCCCAGTACAGCCTCTGGCACTTAAATAAATAAATAAATAAATAAAGCCCCGCACTCAGTGGCTCTGGTAGCAGGGCCTCTGAGGTCTCATGGCAGACCCCTTCCCCCCCATGCTGCGGGGAGAAGCAGGGATTGGGGGAGCCCTCACTTGGCACCTGTACGCCAGCTGCCCCATGGCACAGGTGGAGTGTGGCTCGGCAGGGTGCTGTGCGCTGCCAGGCTCCAGCTGACTTCTTGAGTCACCCCGCCTCCCAGACAAACCGAACTAGGGGCTGGGGAATTAAACCGGGGTTGAGGAGTCGAACAGGGAGCTGGGAATTGAACAAACTGGATTCCCCAGCCCCTGGTTGGATTTGCTTGGGAGCTGGGGTGGCTCCACATGTCAGTTGGAGCCTGGCAGTGCTCAGTTCCAGTGGCCCCATCTCCCAGACCGTGCACAACCCTCTGTCAAGCTGCGCTGCATCTGTGCCATGGGGCAGCTGCCACGCAAGTGGGAGGGGGCAATCCCCACTGCCCCACTCCCCTGGAGGCCCTGATCACAACTCCTGAAGCCAATGAGTGCGGGCGTTTTTTTTTTTTTTTTTTTTTTTTTTTTTTTTTAAGTGCCAGTTGGGTGGGGCCGGGTTGGGGTTTGGGGGCCAACCACCCCCCCCGCACCCCTGGAAGGGAAACCCCACAGTATACAAAACCCAACAAACCCCCCAAAAACCACCAAAC
>JAGPOW010003685.1:53316041-53337999 GCA_030014935.1 Caiman crocodilus
GTGCTCTCCCCTACCCTGGGGGTCTTCAAGAGGAGGTTAGATAGGCATCTAGCTGGGGTCATCTAGACCCAGCACTCTTTTCTGCCTATGCAGGGGGTCGGATTCGAAGATCTATTGAGGTCCCTTCCGACCCTAACATCTATGAATCTAAAAAATGAGGGATGGGTTCTCCAAGAGGATCCCCCAAGCATTTCTTCCTTGCTTGTTCTATTTGGAACATTGTTTCTCCCAACTCATGAAATGAGCTTTGTAACCCAGGCGTACCGCTGCAATACCAGCACCATCTGCGAGTGCTTTGTGTGGCTCTAGTGTTACCCCCACCCATCCTTGTTAGAGCAGCTTAAAATAGCATATGCTATGTATGAGAGAGAGACTCTGTGAGAAGCCAGGAACAGAGACCAAAAGGCATAGTTAAAAGTACTGTGTAATTTTTATCCTTTGCAGCTCTTACAGAAAGAACCTGGGTCAGCCAGAGTGCTCAGCATTACTGGGCTGCATGAAAGAGGTTGCATGCATCTGGGAAAGGAAACAGAGGCATGGGACTCAGGTGTGTAGAATTGGTTAAAAGAGAAAGGAAATGGAGTGATGAAAGCAGGGAAGGTGTGAGGAGCCAAGAAGTGCAGGGCTTTTGAAAAGATAGAAGAACTTTTAAGTTACATGGAACGGCAGATGAAGCCAAGGAGAGATCAGACCTGGTCAGAACAGTGAGAAAAGGCTTATGAAGCTGCCACTCTCTAATTTTGCTTTTAATCTCCATGCTTCATTAGCAGAAAAGTATGTGAAAAAAATATTTTTTTTATCAGCACATCTAGAATGAATTCGTTAGCACACAGGGTACTTTGTAAAAGTGCATTATTAATAATTTCTTCTTTTGTTCTGTTCTCAGCAGAGGGGCCACATGCTGAGATGATCTGTTGTCCAAAAAGATTGCCTCCTTCAGAGGTAATCTCTTCAGGGGAGTCAAGGCACTGCAGTGAAGTGTCTGCATTGCTGCAGCCTGTGTTGCACCTGTTCAGAGAATATGCAGACTAAAGTTAACAATATAGCAAAAACACAAGCATTGCTTTTGCTTATAAGTGTAGTTAGCAATGGCCTCAGTAATGACTGTCAAAGAATCTTGGTTGCCCCCTACTGTTCAGTAAGAAGCAGAGCTTCCCAGGAGCAAGCACTCAGTCTAGACCGCCTTGAATTTAATTATCCTCTCTTGCAGGAGATTTTCCGAGTGGTTCAGAATAATTCATCATTGTACAAAAATGCAACATTTTCACTTCTGTTTTGCTCCTGAATTTCATCCTCGTCCTCCGTGGGAGTAGCTGAGTGGTCCTGCTCTGACTCTGTCCTGGTACTGAAGAGTTGCTGTTCCAAGAAAGACCCCCCAAGACCATACTGCTCATCATGTGCCTTCAATTCTGCAGGTGACACGTGGGGAGATCCCAGAACAAAGTTTGCAAACCTGCCAGATTTAAAGAGAAGTTGTCAGGCAGGAAGGAAACAAAGTACCTGCACAGAGAACAAAGTCTAAACCTCATCCCTGCTTGGAGGAACCTGTATGTATTGATGATATTTACAACAGGAGTCCAGCATGAGGGATGTTGCACTAAGTCTAATGTAGGAAATCTCACATGACAAAGGACGAACAGCAAAAGGCAAGTTAGCACAAAGCATTTGTCACTTGACTTAGCTGTTTTCCTTCTGTGCCTCCAAGAATTTGTTCTCGAAGTGGGAGTGGGGCCTTTGTGACTGACTGAATAAGGAACATCTGACTTGTTTCCCACAGTCACTAGCTTTTGAGAGATTGTCACATGCCCTCCTCTGGGCTCTGTTTCCCTATCTCTACTTCCCAAGGTTCTTTCTAAGGATTAACTAAGATATGTAGAGGGCTTCATAGTCACAGAGATGTGAATTGGTGTATTTTTCAACTCATTTACTTTGGGCAGCTGACAGTATTTGGATACAGCCTTATACTCTTCCCTTTATGGTGAGGTGAGTCTCAGCAACATTGGGCAAGTCAGATTTTTTGAAAAGTCAGAAAACAGATGTGTAAAGCTGGTTTATGGAAGTGTCAAAGGTAGGTATTACTCAAATTAGTTTTAATTTGTATTATCAGTTAAAACCTACGTAGATGGTGCCTCTTAAGGTTAGGAAGGGCATTTTGGGTGGCTGGGTAATGCACAGAACCTGCTTCTAATATTAAAAATATTCTTCTTTTGCTTTTGCAGGCTGCAGTTCTAATGAACCTTATCGCCCTCAATCTCCAGCTGCCTGCCCCATTCTCTTTACAGTCCATCTTTACTTGTCATAGGTGTCTCTGCTGAGCTGTTCCAGGTACAGCTACTTCATTTATTTTGTTCCCCTGAAGCAGAGGATGCTACCTCCACAACACTCCAAGGCTGAAACTGACTGACACCTCAAACTCTGGGTATAGCAAGCTTACCCTTGGGTGTGGTCCCTAAGATCCACACCCAGGAATTTCTTATAGGCTCTGGTGAGACAGCTACAAGAATCCTTTTGCAAGCTTTTGTGTAGTGCTGCATCAGGCACAGAACTGAAGCAATGCTGGTATTCTGCAAAGCAGTGGGGCACGCATCTACATTACATTAATGTTGATGTAAAGTCTGGAGGATGCTGAAGCAGCATAAAGTTAGAAGTGCCTGTAAATTCTAGAAATTAAACAACTATTTGTATGCAGGAAGTGAATAATGTTTCTAAAGGTTTTGTAGATCATGCTTATACATAACAATGCTGTCAGAAGTATTTGGATCATTCATATGACAGTACCCATAAATTGCATTTAATTATAAGAAAGATGAGATGCTTTCCTACTTATGAGGGGAGTGGAGCTTGGACACTGCTAGCCAGGATGGGAAATCTGGATCCCTGCAGAGCAAGCGTAGCTCCTCCAAGGCTTTCACAGTCTCTGTTTCCCCTTGCTCTCTGTATTCTTCTTCAGTAAGATACTGAAACACTGACTTTTTTGATTTTAAAAGATTCTTGATTTTCCTACAAAAGAATACAGTAATACTTCCAAACTTGTCATGAGTATTGCTCATTAATATTACAAATGCATTACTTCCTTCCACCCCCTCCCAAATCTTTAATTCTCTTTCTGGCATCTACCACTAAAACATTATTTTCCCTCATTCTTATGAAGTCAAGATAAATATATAGTTCAAAAGTACAGGATATTTATTCTGATTTTCATTCCCATGGCCCAATACATTTGCCTGTCACCTCTGGGCCTGATTTAAAAATATGGAATTAAGTAGAAATGAGCTTTGGATGAAGTATGTTGTATGTGCATAGCTGCATGTATGTGCACACAGGTCAAGTCCACTAACTAGACAACTGCTGATCTAGCAGTTTGAACACACAAAATAGGCATGCATACTTTAGGGAACCTTCCAGGTAAACAATGCTTTCCAGATCTACTAGGAAACACTGCATTGCTTACTTGATAACTTTTTTTTTTGATTGTGCAATTTTGAGACAAGATTTGAATAGTCAGAAACCAGAATGTTTATCCTCTGCTGTGCTATTTTAGATGCTGCACGGCAATGTATAATATATTTAAAAACCTAGTAGCAAATATACTGCACTTTTGCTTTCTCCCAATTGCCTTCCACTTTTTAATGTTGTGATGACTTTGGAGGTAAGATAAGCCAGGGCTGGGTGCCATAAGACTGAACTCTATATATAAAAGCATCTGCTCTAGCCGCCTGCATTCCTTCTTTTTTCCCTGGAAAAGGGGAATAGATTGAAGCTCTTTTTTGGTTCTTTTTGTCATGACTAAATCTTGATTCAATTAAGGTCACATGCAAAGGTCCTAGTAAATCTGTAGAATAAGCTCTTCAATCTTAGTAACAGATTTGATTATTAACAATACCAGCAGTACTTATTCACTTCACTTCTTCTACATCAGTGGTGTCAAAGACATGGCCTACAGAGCCCTATCATCCAGCTCATGGTATTGTCTGTGGGTCACAGACTAGACCCACATGATGGGTGTGGTGTCCCCTGGACTGCCTCTGGTGCTGTACGGTACATATGATGCACAAGGATGGTCTGTGGGTCAGATCTGGCTTTCAGGCAGGCCTTGTACCACTCACTCAGCCAGCAGGGCCTGATGAGTTTGATACCCCTGCTCTGCAATCATTTGTCAGTTCAGTCTAGAGGTTTGGATTTGCTGTTTTGCAAATTTAAAAACATCCAAAAATGAGATGCTGTTGTTTCAGAATACACTAGAAACTGCCTGAGATTATTAGGGTATGTTTATGCTGTGGAGACAGAATGCACCAGCTGGGATGCACTTTGCAATGGAGGAAGGCCTTAGGATTATCTATTAAGGCCTCTGTGAGGGTGGATACTAGCTCCAGCACAGAGCCTGGGTATATCAATGGGGCTCCATATACACATGGAAGTCTGCTCATACTGAGCTTATTTTTGTTCTGGGGCCCAGTAAGAGTAGAACTGAAGACCCTGGCTAAACTGAAACCAATATCAAAACTCCTGGTGATTTCAGTGGAGCCAAGTATTCAACACCTGGACTTTCCTCTTGACAGAACTAACCTAGAACACTGCCAGTGTTTTACTATCCGTATTTCACATGATCTTAGGCTAACTGCTCTGTCCTATAGGCATCTGCAAGGAACTCTTGCTAGAAGCGCAAGTTCTGTTACACCTCAAAATGCCATGATGTTTTCAATGTCAAGGAGACAAGACAGCTACTGGTTACCATGTGCTAGAGAAGGCATTACATGTGTACTTAAAGATACAGTTCTCCATAGAAGGACCTGTGCTTGAAACACCTGCCTCAAATGTTATTTAATCCTTATGCCTCAGGATTTTCAGCTTCTGCTCTCATGTCACTTTTCATTAAGTAAGGAATATGATTTGGATTAGTAATTAAGAACCCTCAGTGTGTGTTTTATTATTATCCTTTTAAATATTAACGTGATACAATGACTTGCATGTTCATAAAATAGATACTAACCTGCCCACATAACAGATCACACAAACAGGATAATGCAGGCCTTCAGAGCAGAGGATAACAGCTATTATTGCATATGCAACCTCAGGGATAATGACACTAAAATAAATCAAGAGGAAGGCTATCATTTGTAAAGTCCATGTCAAGAGGGTTACGCTTCGTTCATTGGTGAGTGGTCCATGCTTGTAGCAAACAGCAAAGCTGATAAAGCCAACAGTAAAAAAGTATCCTGTGAAAGCAGAAAAAGTGTCAGAGGACAGAAAGTTAACGCAAGGTTAACTTTAAGGGTGGGTTGACAAAGATCATGGCTGCTACCTAGCATGGCCTGCTGCTGCACCCTCTACCACCTGCTGGATACTTGGGAATGCTCTACAACAGGGGGCAGCAACCTAGTCTGCAGGCCAGATCTGGCCCACAGACATGGGGCTTCAGAGACATTCACCAGCAGGGGGCTTCATAAACAGTTGCTTTCCCATACTGCTCTGGAAAAAAAACCACTAGCTGTAGGTGTTCTACTTGTGCAGCCACAGGGGGAGAAAGTGGCAGCTGTGGCTGAGTCCTAGTGGCCCCTCTGACCCTAACTGGGTCATTTTGCCCTACAGCCTTAAAAGGCTGCCAACAGCCGCTCTATAAGCCTGATATGTAAACTAGGAAAAAAAGTGGATGCAGTGATTAGTGTATTGCCTTGAACTGCTACAAATGGCTGCATGTGAGCATAGGTAGGGCATATGATGAATCAGTGAGCTCTCCAGCCCTTTTGGCCACAACATTCCCTTTCCAGTCTGCACACCTCCTACCCCAGAGCTCCCACCAGAGGGGAAATTACAGCTACTGTCTGTCACCATAACCACCCTGTGCTTTCATAGTGGGTGTGAACTTGGAAATGACTGAAGAAAAAATATGGGCAAAATCTGCTCTCTTCCTAATGCCAATACATCAAACTCTTTATATAAATATCTAATATGAATAAAAGCTTATTTGAATAGATTAGGAGCCTGCAGTATCCACCTACACATATTCATGATACAAAAACCAAAATTGATGACAGGGAGCTGAAAATATCAATTGTTTTCAATGTTTTATGTTTATTATAACTATTAATCTGTCTGCTATGCAGTTCTCTTACCTAGTAGATAGATTCTATATTCAGACCACAGCCACTTCATTGCCTCTTGCAAATAGTAAATAAAATAGAGAGAGGACATCCAGCATCCACTCATTAAAATCCAAAAGGTGCTGTGCTAGGAGTGAAAGAATGTGGTACACAAATTAACTAGTTAGTTATTACTTATGTGATCACAACAATCAAATATCTCGATCAGTACTGGCATCAAAATGAGCTTTAGACTTTGCAAACATACAAGATGATACAGTTCTCCTCCACAAAAGGATCACTATCTGACTCACACATTCATTCAATCTTCCCCCCTACCCATTGCATGGCACTCTGAAATCTTCAGCCAAAACAGTTAAATTGTTTTCATCAACTTCCTGAAACAGATCATCATTTGGAGGTGCTGTCATGTTTCATCCCAACTCAGTATGTTAGTAAGTAATATCTAGCTCTCATATGATGAGGATATGTGGAAGCCAGAGCATCTGGAATGCATAAGTGCAGTGGTGAGGTAAATTTGCTCCTACAGAGGAAAAGCTATATTTTCATATTGACAGATATGTAGTCTCATAAATAAGTTTAGCTATTAAATGCTAAAAATACTCAGGTTTCAGAATAAACATTCACTGTATGTCCGCAAACTTACCTGTTGGCTTTGGCCTTTGGGGGTCAGTTGTGTGTGATTCAGCTCTCATTTATCTTGGTTTTACATAGATGCAACATTCCTTCCCTCCCCAATAAATAGGGTTCCTCTATTATAAACCTAGTACAACAGCAGAATCTGGCCCTAGATTTTTCAGGTGTTTTATTGTTCTTCAAATGACACACTTACCTTTGGAATAAATCTTTTCAATGTTAACAGGAGAAAGACTAGTGTAGCAAGGATACCCAGTACCACTCCAGCCAAGTAATAAAACACAGCACTTCTGTTAGGGGAACAGCAAGAGGAAGATGCTGGTTTGGAAGCATTTTGATTTGTAAATACAACACTAATTTTATTTCAGCTATTAATCAGAATCCTAGACTAGAGATGATGATTCTGCTGGGAACAGCTCTTGTGGAGTGATTCCCATAGCAAGGAAGCTTTCTGGGTAGCACAGCCAGCTCCCTGTCATCATCTAAGAATAGAATGGGGATGGGAAAGGGTACAGCTTGGATTGGGATAAATAGAGCAATACTAATTAATCCAAGGGCCATTTGAGGTCCCAGATCGTTCAAATTTGGAGAATTGAGATGGTTGTATAGAATCCAGCTTTCCCCCTGTTGAGAATAAACAAGTGCAGCTAAAATTTTAGCCCCTGTTAAACAAAAAAGCCCATCAGCCGTGAGAATCAGAAATAACTTCATTGATGTTTTATTACTCCCAATATTTACTTATTGCATTTCTCACAATCGTGAGCCCAAAACACACCTCCCCAGCTTTATTCTTGTTTATTGTGTTTCTATTCATTAAATTTTCTTGTCCACTCTGTTGTAATTTTTGGAGTGCAAAACAATTTTGATCTAATTGTATCGACCTCAGAAAAAGCACCTACTGCTTTTAGATTGTATAGGCTTATTCTTACAAAATCTGAAGTCTAGCCCAAAATTTAGTGACTGGAAGATCATCAATAAATGTTAAAATTGTAAAAGTGGCACAGTGCATCAAAGTAAGATGAGTAAAAAAAGAACTGATTCTGATGACAAGCACTGTGACAGGAGACAAAATAACTTCAGACATCTTCCCTTACATGTTTTACAAAGCCCATACACTAGACTGTCTCTGAGGCACACCCATGTGCATAGGGTAGCATAAATGTGACAGTAGTTAGACAGCCCTCAACAGCTTCATCACAAACAGTTCCTCCTTCTGCACCACGGAATGAGACTTTTGTAATCTTCCTTAATGCAATAAACCCAGGCATTCAGTCAATTTTTCTGGTCTACAGAAGGGGAGGATGATGTTTCTGCCCACATCTTTGTAGGGATTATCTGAGGTGCAGTCCTGTGTCTTCCCCCATGTGCTAGAAGCCATGTCCAGAAATAACCATGTAGGTCCCACAGCATTTCCCTGCAATGGCCCTGCTATAGATAGGTATAATAGGGCCACAAAGAACCACTGTTATAGATTGTAAACTCACTATTTTCTTATTTACTTAAAAACATGTTTATGATCTTTGCTAATGGAGAGCAACTAACCCAGGATGCAGTGACTCTAATAATACCAAGATAAGGAAACGAATACTCACCTACTCAAAGTGTTTGCAAAATGGAACAGGAAAACACCAGCTATAAACAACAGGAAAAGCTTCTTATCCACCACTGAAAAAACAAAAGTTAGTCATTTAGGCCAATTTATCCAAGGAGTTTTAATCGTGTAACTATTACCAGAAAAGTCTGTTCTCTTTGAATAACTTGCTACTCAGAATGTAGGATTCAGATGGCACTAACATAATGATCCAGTCCATTCACAGGATGACTGAAAAGCATCACTCTACTTACTATTTCGTTCTACACTCACAGCATAGGATGTGTTCTTGAGAGGCTGAATTCTGAAACACATTTTTTCTCCATACTGGTTTATGTTTATGTTGGTTTCTTTAAATGTCTCCGACTGCCAGAAGCTCTGAACAACACACTTCGCAAATGCAAAAACATTTTCTGAATTTTGACAATTGCTTTCTTCTGAAATAGGCACAAACTGGAACATTTCTGTGCTGTTAATTTTCACCTGCAAAGAATGCAAAATATGCACAGTAGGAACTCAGAACCATATCTGTTTTGAAAGACACACATGGTGTTCATAGATAAGGCAGGGAGAAATAACAAAGTATGGGGCTATAGAATAGGAAGGCAACTGCCAGCCCCTTAAATCAGTTCTTTAGTCTTCCTCAGGTTGGTCTTTAGAGTTGACATCATCAAGAGCTCAATGAGGTTAAATGGTCTCTATATCAGTGTAAGGATCCAACCAAAGGATCAAGTCTTCATAATACGTATTGTTAACTCATCACTGACATCTATCTACCCACAGTTTATTTGCCAGAAAATCATACTCACTTTCCAAATGGGCTACAGCAGGTTGAACTTGCTATTCTTGTACATTCTCATCTATAGTAATGCTATATGAATATTAGAAGAGACGGAGAAGGAAAATAGAAGCTATCAGAACAGAGAAGAGAGAGAGAAATAAGGAGGAATAAAAATACCAGCCCTCTTTTCTTCAAGGGCTGATCTGTAAGAAATCTCGTCCACTTTCTCCTGGAAAATCTTGATGCTTAGATTGTGAGCTACTAAGTCTGGGCACTTTTAATGACAAATCTGGCCACAAGAAGTGTGTATGGCTAGTACTTTGCTGTGGAAAATCTTAGCCACCCCCATTTAACCGTTTATTCCCAGAATATTTTCTCCCAGTTGCTGGAAGATAGTATCAGGGCCTCCACTTATTCATATCTAAAAATAAACGTGTTCCATGTACCTGGAGAAAGAAGTCCCATTCCCCCAACAGAGGTGAAATTAAATTGTTGCCCCCATACAGGGAGTCCTGTATCTCTCTGAAGAAGTAAAGGACAGTCTGAAGAAGTAGGGACAGAGAGTGGATCCTCAAATGACCTCACAGGGAAAAAAATATGTACCCAAAGTTACCACTGTTTTCAATGGAATTTGGGATGTCTTTCTTGTGCTTTGCAGCTCAGATCTCAACATGTACATTTGTTTAAATTGCCCCCTGACTACTTCAGTTACACAGATGATATTATGTATCCTTGATCTTTTTCCTACCTGTAACAGGGCAGCCTGGCCCATTAAGGGAGGCAGCCAGGGGGTAGGAGCCAAGGTGTGCATGATTAGCCAAAAGTTAAAACCCCAAGGGTAGAAAAACCAAGGAGCTCAAGCTGAGGAAGAACAGTTTGTGTCCAGGAGGCAACACTGAACCCAAAGGAGCTTGCTATTAAGAAGGGGCCAAACTACAGGAGCCTTCCTTGCTGCTTTGAGAAATGTTAAAGTTTTGCTTTACCCACCTGCTTGTTTGGGGCACAGATTATTGTTTGTATTAAGAAGAATGGCTGAGGGGCTCCATGGGGAGTTAGCGCACCAACCTTCTTGCACTACCATTAAAATAGTCACTATCTAATATGCAGTATGCCCAAGGTTTGAGGAGTTGTTTCTGTCTCTTCAATAAAGCAAGTAAGAAACCTCAAATAATAAAATCAGCCATGCCAAATGTGAGAGTCATACACCACTGTAAGATGCTTCTATCACCTATGCAAGTCTTGGCACCTGTAATATAGTATCTAGATCATATTCTTTACTGAAAAAAATCCAATATGAAATGCATTACAAATCTGAAGCACAATCAAGAAAGTGGAATATTACCTGAACAGTTGACCAAATATATTTTAAATCCATTCTTCTATTTTGCATGTAACAGTAACAGTGTGCATTTACTTTGTGGAGCATTTCTGTTTCCTTCAAATAGATACAGTTTTCATCTATAGAGGAAAAATAGTGTTAAACTGAGTCTATGGCAAAACATAATAATGCATTGTTTCCACTTAAACTACTATTTAATATTCTGGGAACCAAAGGCAATTTGCATGAAGCCAAACACATTACACTATGTATAGTTTTCTAAAGTAATTTTCATTTGAGATTTTGGATTTCTAAGTCACTTTTGAAAATCTGGGTGGGGGGAAGGCTGCTACTATTTTGGTATAAAATGTGGGCCAAATTCACTGCTGGCTAAATGGGTGCACTTCCATTGAAATCCGTTCTTATCCTAACAGTAAATTTGACTGTACAAGTCTAAAGAGGTAAACAGGCTTACAAATTCAAGTCTTCTAATGTACAACGCTGCTGGTGAAGGCAGAAGTCATAGTCATAATGCCACAAACCATTCCCAGCAGAGAAACACCTTAATTCTGTAATTTTTAAACAGTTTATTAATAAAAATATACTCTCTCAGATAATTTATTGTCATTGTTTGTCCCCATATATGCTGAACAGTAACATAAATTTAGTGGTAATACTAACTGCCCTAACTACAAAGATGTCTTTAGACAAATTTTCACTGTCACCTGGACTGCTAATCAGTCACTCCCACTGTCTTATTACATGGAAGTTTTTAGACTCTGTACCACTTTCAGGATTAGATGCATTCCTCAGAATAGAAATGTGCCTGAAAAATGTATGAGGCAAAATCAGCCCCACTCTGCCCTGCTGCATGTGCAACACCTTCCTAACTGATCAGCCCACCTCCAGGAGCAGAGGCAGGAAACAAAAGCTGGAAGATGTACTGTAGTCTCTACTAGGGGCAGTGGCTGCTGAGTGAGAGCCTGGGAGCTGCAATGTTAATCCTTAGGGTCCATTAGTTGGATAGCCCTGATTTAACTAAATCAGTTGGGTTAAACTGAAGCAGCTTTCTTGTGCAGAAAAGTTTCTGACCAGTTAAGTCTCACCCACAAAGAAACTTATGGAAGCTGAACATCTTCAGGCCAGGGATATACACAGCCTATGGTCTAGAGTAGCAATCCCCATGCAGATGCTTATTATCACTCTCATCAAAGCAACAGCACAAACAGCTTGACATCTGGATGACAAAATATTGGATGACAAGATGACAAACTCTTCCATGAACAACTAGTGCCCCTTGAGACTCAGGTGGGGGGCACCATTTGTAGTCAGTGACAAGCAGGGACTATCTGCAGAAGCCAGCAGTGGTGTCAGCAGCGGCAAGCAGGGACTGCCTAAATAAGCCAGCAGCAGTCAATCTTAGGGAGGCACATGCCCTCCCTATGCATTGCCTGAGCTCTTTCTTGCTAACTTACTGCTCCTCCAGAGAGAGAGACCAACACCTGAAGTGATAACGAGTAGAAAGTTTACGGTTTGGAGGGAATGGTCACTAGCTGTCCATATACGGTGAATCACCCTGGACTCCCTAGGTTGCATAATGCTGCCCCATCCCTTGAGGCAAGGGCAGGAAGTGGCAGCCAGAGGAGGACAAAGACTCTGGCTGCTGTTGCAGCTGCAGTGATGGGGTGAGGGATTAGGGGCTGGGTAAGAGCCCAGGGGCCACCAGTTGGACAGCTCTGAGTTAATGGGCAGCACCCACATAAAAACAAAGAGTGAGGCAAGGAGATGCCATTCTCTGAGCAGAGCTGTACCTCAGTCTGAACAATCTGCTCATAATTTATCTTTCCTGTGAAGTTAACAAGTTCTTAGGGAAGGGACCATCTGTCTATGGAAACAAGCAACCAGAGACCTGCCAGACTTAGCATCAGCTGAAGGGTTCAGAGGCAGACCCCACAACAGGGACTTTCAATGCAAGGAGCAGACAAATTAGTAATGCCTCGTGATTGGAACCTGAGACTTAGAACAGCCTGTTTTCATTGTCCTTTTAAACTAAGAGATATACACTTCCCTCAGCTATCTTGGACCAGACTAACATGAGAGCTGAAAAGTAGGGGTATACTGATAGATATTTTTGGGGTCAATATCAATAGCCAATTTTTAAGGAGGCATATCAGCCAATGCTGATCTGATTTCTAATACAGCTGTGTATAGCTGGTAAATCTGCTGTAGTAGGAGGGGAGGGGGGGGGAGACACTAGACTTACCAGCTGCATGCAGCTCTCCATGCTGCTGGCTCTGCTCCTCACTGCCTATGTGCTGCCCTACAGCTGCACACATGCACAGGCCACTTATCAGCCAAATTATCAGCTACATCAGGCCGATTTCCAATATAGACAACTTTCTTTATATCTGTGCCAATCTGATTTCAGACTGATGCATCAGTGCACCTCTACTGAAAAGATACTGTCATCTTAAAAGTAACCCTTTTATCTCATAGTTTCATAGTTGGTAGGGTCAGAGGGGACCCGAGCAGATCAAGTCCGACCATGGGCAGGAAAGAATGGCATCTGTAAAGGGTTTATCTATTATAACTCAAAGATGAGGGGGAAACATTTTTTTGCTTTTTATAGTTTTTGTATTTACTAGCACATTGTTTAACGACATGTTCACTCTTTCCCTTGATCAATCACTTTCCCCCTTGTATGTGTGTGCAAACTCCACAATAAGCAACAGAAAGCATCATTCTATACAAAACTGTCTGGCAGAAGATCTCTGAAACTCTGTTGACAGGGTTTTTCTTCTTTTAACTGATAAAAGTGTAAGCACAGGTTCTCTCTGTAAACCCCGCCTCTGGCACAATAAGTGGATGGATCTGTATTCTGCCACATCCATAAAAACCAAGAAAAAGCTAGTATCCTTTGCATGCCATGCCAAAGTTTTGAGAAGGAGGAGGGTGAACCCATTTTCTCATCTCCCTGACGCTGGCCACCGCTATCAATCATTGCCGCTACAAAACAAAGGCCGTGGGTCACCCTGTGAGAACCCAGTGTGGATCCATCCTGTCACTACCCGAGGTCCCTCGGGAGCCAGAGCCATATCCTAAAGGAGGCTGAGCAAGTGGGCTACTGACTGCATTTCCTAGGCAGGAGAGAGGTTTGAGAGAGGGACGTGAACGTTTCGGGCGGAGCAGAGGATGAATCCGCAGCCTTCCGGGACGCGGAAAGAGACAGGAGAAGCCCTCAGTCTCCTCGCTCGGAAACCAGCTGCCGGGTCCCGCTCCTCACTGGGGAGTTACGAGCAGTGACAAGAAGACGATTTCTTGGCACCGTTGTTTCCAGTGTGCGAGTTCTCAGAAAATGCGGTAACTGGAGCTTCCCAGGCGGTACCTTCCCAGGGAAGTACCGGGTCCAGCCACGCGCTCACCCCGGGGACGCTGCAGGGGGCAGCCCCCAGTGTTACCTGTGGGAGCCGCCACGAGGGGCAGGGGCAGAGACGGCAGGAGCAGGAGCAGTACCAGCAGCAGCAAGCGCCGCAGCGCCGAGCCCGCCCAACTCATAGGCCGCGGCGACGGTTTGAAGCGGGCGCGCCGCGCCAATCCCGACGAATCCGAGCCGAACCGGGCAGCACTGACTGGCCTGGGCCACCCCCCCGAGCGCGGCACGCAGGCGCGGCTACGACTAAGAATGGGTTATCGATTGGCTATGGCTGGCGGAGCTGAGTGGCCCCCGCCTGGGACTGCCCGGCATAGGCTGGCTGGGGGAAGGGGAAGGGGAAGGGGAAGGGGAGCCCCGCCGGGGTGCCCCGCGCGGCTGCGCCGAGCCCATAACGCCCGGGGAGGTCCCCGCCCCCCCTTTGGCCGCGCGGGAATGGGGGGGCGCAACAGCTGCTCCGGGCGGAAGTCCCGGATGTGCCCCTCCTCCCTCCGCGCGGGGGCGGGCGCGCCGAAAGCAGCTGTTGCTTCGTTCCGTGACTGCGGACGTCATCGCCCCTGCTGTTGTGTGGGGGCGGGGCGAGGCGCAGCCGCTGGCTCCTCCTCTCTGGGCCGCGCCGCCCCCGGATGGGAAGGGCGCTTCCCCAGAGCAGGGGCAAGGTTGGCAGTCGCGGGGGTCTCGGAGCGCCTGGTAGTACGAGATGGGGCCTTGGGGATCGTTATTGCGTCTCTCGCATGGACGGAACGAGCCGCCCAGCAAATGGAGCCGGCAGTGAATGAAGGAAAGGAGGGGCTTGTCCGCCAGCCGGCAGCTGCGGGTCCAGCTCCTGAGGCTCACGGTTTAGCCAGATATAAAAAGGGATTGGGCACCTTGGAGCATCAGTACTGCTGATCCTGGGGTTAGCCTGTGAACCACAACGTAGTAGACCTTAAGTCAGCGGTTCCCCAGCTGGGTTGGGACCCCAGATGGGCAACGTCTGGGAGGCTGTGAGGGGCCATGCTGAGGGAATGGGGCTGTAAATGAGTCATGCTGAGAAAAAGTTTGGGAAGCACTACCTTAAATGCTGGAGGCTGCAGTGGGAGAGGAACAGGAAGGGGGAAAACCCTGGTGTACCTAGATGACTCTGCCCTTCAGCCTTTTCCCTCTGCCACCAGGTGACAAGGAACTGGGCAAGTTGGCTCTATGGTTGGACCCACTAAATTACAATTCTTACATTGTTATAAGGGCTTGAAATGCAGCAGCCGGAGCAAGACTCTCTTAAAGACGTCTAATCCTTCCTATTAAGAAACCAGCCAAAACAAGACCTCCAAAGACCAAGATCAGTGCTGGTCACCACAAGTGTCCTATCACCCCAGGGTGCCTTGAAATCTATTATTTTTCTGCAGTCAAAAAATGAGTGAAAACTAAGAGCTGGCATTTTCCTCAAGACTAACAATGTTGAGAACCACTGTCTTTAGTATTTGTCTCCTCACTATGTTGTCCTGCATGCTCTCCCTCCACCTAAAACATAAAATTTTGTCTGGAAATTTAAAAAATTAAGATCTCACAAAAGGGGAGTGCTTGAATGAGCCACCAAGACAGAACAGGGCTTGTCTATATTACTTATGTGCTGGCAGATGGCAGCTGCCACAGAGAACCTGACAGAGCAAGTAGGCACCTGTGCAGTTCCACTCTGGTAGTGTGGAGGGCACCCTGAATACTAGCTGCTGTTACAGGGGCTACAAAAGCTGTCAAAGTGGGCATCTCTGCATATACTTTCTGGCTACTGCTAGGGGCTGGTAGAAGCCTGGCAGAAAAGGGGGTTTGCTACCATGGGGTTCCTGCGAGTTGATGTGCTCACAGTTTTGTCACAGAGCCGTATACACATCCTGTGTGAGACTTTGCAGGTGCAGTGGTTGAGGTAGTTAAATTTTTCTTTGCCACCTACACAACCTTACAATAGACGACTTAAAAAAATTTGTAATGACCCATCAAAACCTTTGGTTAGATGCAACTTGAGACCTCCAAGACAAATGATCTAGTCATCTGTCTTTCTTCATTTGTTACTGATTTTCTGGAAATCAGGCTAAGCTGGGGAAGAAAGAAGAGTTTTGAGCAATTATCTCCATGTCTAAAATATTTTATTTGTCATTAACTACAAAAAATTAATAAACACAAATTTACCAAGATTTTTTAATACTGCTAATATTTACTTCTATACTATATCCAGTATATGCCCTTCACAGTCTGGCTGCCTTGTTAGTCTGAATATCTTTTTTGTTGTTGTAGATGAACAAAGCTAAGCAGGTGTGTACAATTATGGCATGTAATTTTTGTTTTTATTTTGGTTGTTCATTGCCTTTAGTCAGAATTGGACTAGACTTGAACAGCCAACCTTTCTCTGTCATGGCTAATGGCATTTTTTCCATGTCTCTTTTTTTTAATGAAGGATGTACCCACTGCTTTACACCTTGTCTAGTCATTTACACCTCCACCAAGTATGTGAGGAAGGACTGTCATTCTGATTTGGTAGCCTTTAGCATCTACTTTGTACTCCTGTGATACAAATATACATATGAAGTAAAGCCTGCAATCAGCAAGGCTGTGGGGAAAAAAGGCCCCGAAGTTTTTGGATCAAATGCAATATGCAGAGTCTGAAAGAAAAGAACCACTAATGGTTTTATTTAATTATCTTCAATCTTATTTCTTTCTTCTTCTCCTCTCTTCTCCTTTCCTTTCCTCTCCTTTCAAAAGATTGTTTCTACTAAGTTCTCTGTGGCTGTTATAGTTGCTGCAAAATATATTTGTGTGTGTTCTTGTAATTCTTCTAAATAGGTGACATCTCATTTATGTGTATTAACAGCTGGGCCTCAGTAGCAACATTTATTTAAAACCTTATTTTGAGATTTTCACGTTGCAGCATTTATCACTTATGATAATGTATTTGCTGGTTATTTTCTATGAGAGGGGAGAGAGACTTGCGTTCAATTTTCTGCCTTCGGTATTTTCATTCCTAGGACACTATGCACTTCCTTGCTAATTAATGGTCAATAACTGTTGTAGGGTTATAGTCAGTCGGCATGAATCAGAAGTAAAATGTAGTTTTAGAAGATCAAAAACTATGAGGCACCTTTACTTGATTTCCAAGGAGAACATATTCAATGAAGCAGGGTATCATACTTACTAGATAGTCTTGTACCACAGCATATATTCTTCAATAAAAGGCTTTTTTTCTCTTGCTGTAGTGGCACCTGCTAGTGCTGCTACAATAAGGGATATTGCATGTCAGTTTTTATTGGAAACTTATTTTTATTGTATTTGATCTCAGTAGTAATTTTATGTAGTCTAAGGCTTGGTTTTTAAGTCTAAAGGCTCTTGTCAACTCATAAAGTAAGAAAGGTTGAGCAAGATCAACATTTTGGAGGAATCTAGACAAAAATTAGGCATTGTGGTTAATGGTGATTTGGAAGACTGTTAGTCAAGGTCTAGGGAGATTTCATGCTGATGAGATTTAAATCAAGTATCAGGTGTTCAGATACCACTGCGATATATGTGGCAAAATATTGATAGACCATTAGTGCTTAAAATTTCCACGGCACAACTTATGACGTGATTAGCCCCAATGTCTTGCAGATGAGGATGATATATCTAAATGGAAATATATCACTGGCTAGGGTATGTTAGTCAGAATCAAATTTTACAAAACATTCCAGTTTAGGTCGCTCGGTTTTGATTATCCTTACCCAGTGAGAAACTTCCATTTAGATGTGCCATCTTCTTTTTCAGCTTGCTACTATGTGAAGCATGCTGTTAATTAAACAACTGCATTTCATCTCAGAAAAGACAGCTCCTTCACTGGGGGTAATGTGCATTCTATAGGAAAGGCATTAAAACTTGGCACATTGGTGAGCTGGAACATTTCCTAGGTGAGAGCCATTAGCTCCTTCAGAATTTAAGTTTTAACTGTTTTTAAAAAAAAGGTTTTTTTATCACTTCTTTTTAAGAAAAGAGCCAAGTATAGGTCAACACAGTATAGTCCTATGCAGTCATCAGTGTCTTTGCTGTCTCTCCTGGATTTCACAAACTGATTAGTCATTTCACCTTTCCCTACTGCTTTTTGAGTTTTCTGAGATGGATACAGATGAGAGACAGTCATGGTCACATGATGACTGGCTTCTTTGTCATTATCTACCAGCCATCTAAAGTTCTAATAATACTCCCTGGCTTGGAATTCTTGTAGCAGGTGGTATACACTCAATCAAGTGCAGCATCACAAAGATCCACAGGTTTCTTTCTTACGTGGAACTTCTGTAACTGAACCCTGTCACTGTCTTTTGAAGCAGGATAAGTCCAAATAGTCACATGTAACCCAGGTAGTACTCCAAGAGGTACCCTGTCTCCAAATGAAGGGATCAAAGCAGGTATACAAGCACTGTGGGAGGTATAGGGACTTGTTTCTCCCTATAGAGCACAGACCACCAATGGAGACTTAACCATATACCTTTTAATGAGAGAACAGTAGTGGGAACATAACCAGCGTAAACCAGGGGTATAGGGGTCACTACAATGCCCCGAGGGGGCAGGATTCAACAAAAGTTAGGTGCTAACAATCATAGACGTATTCATCCAGTTGACAAAAGACAGGGTTAACAAAATAAAAAACACAAACAGCAAGAACAAACAATACAGGTTGATGAAATATAAAAGGCACAAAATACAAAATGTCAAATAATAAGGAATATAGGGTCTAGGTACCTGGAGGAAGAAAACACAATGACCCCTTTCCACTCTAACAAGCATTTCTCCCTGTTACTTCACCCCAGCTAGAACTTGAACTTGGATCTCCCACATGGTAGGCAGAAACTACCACACAGCTACAAGTGCTAGTACTGTGCCAAGTGGTCTTGGCCTTCCAGTGGTCTTGGCCTTCCAGGAGCCCTGGCCTCTTACTGGAGGATCTGGAAGTAGATCTGGGAACCTCTCAGGTCACTATTCAGATCTCTGCTGGAGCTGGGGAGCCTCTCCTCCTGGCTGCAGCCTCTTGTAGATGATCCTGGAGCCTAGCGGGAGCCTCTCCTGCCGGCTGCACGCCGTGCTGCTGAGGGTCCACCTGCTGCTTGCATGTCCCACTCTGTCAGGTGCTTCTGGGGCAACTGCTCCCACCCCACTGGCCCAGCTCTTTGAAGCTCCTTCCTTGTGGCCCCTTGCTGGTCTCTCCTGAGTCAGCTGTGCTGCCCCTTTTATCCCCCTCCAGGTGACCCAAGGGGCCAATCAAGGGACATGATGGGTGAGTCTCTGGGGCCTGATCGGTGAGGAAAGGGAATCTCAAATCCTCCAATCATATTTTACCCTTTCAAAACCCTGGGCTAAGTCACTGCCAGCTAGCCCATCACACACACACAATGATTATTTTGCAGCAACTTTAAAATAGAATGTACTTTTCGGTGTAACACTGATGTCGCTTTTAGTTTTCCTGAAAGACTCCAGCCATCTCTTGATGACAGTTCCTTCAGTAAGGAGAGCTGGGTAGAATTCCCTGGAGCCTATCAATAGCCTCTTGTTGCAAGGCCCTACTGGCAAATAAATTGGGCCACACTGTTCCCCAGATTCTGCAGCAACTCCAGGAGCCGAGCTTGGAAATCCCAGTTCCTAAAATGACAACACAAGTTCTTATAACATAGTATCTCTCACTTGATAAAACACAACTTTGTCAGTATCCTTTCTTCCTGGCCTTTGATTTAAGATCAAACTATAAAGATAAAACCATAGAAAAGTAGGGCTGTAAGCAACTTGGGGCAAGGAGGTGATCATCTAGTCCAACTCAAGGCAGGATCATCCCTGTTTCAATCATCCTGGTCAAGTGTTGGTTAAGGATGGAGATGCCATAACTTCTCTAGATTGCCTATTCTGGGGCAGACAATTATTTTGGGCAGATGGCTGCTTACTGAGTTTCGGCAAGCCATCAAGGGCTGCATGACAGGCAGCTCAGGGCAGATTAATTAATTTTCTAATTTTTTTAGTGGCCCCGTGGGCCGGATAGAATGGCCTAGTGGGCCGCATCCAGCCACCGGGCTGTATTTTGCTCACCCTTGACCTGTTCTAATGCTTAACTACCCTCATAGTAAGAAAGTTCTTCCTAATATCTAACCTAAATTGTCCATGTTGCAATTTTAAAACCTTTATTGTTCGATATCTTATAGTCAGAAAGGATAGTCTTATCACCATCTTCTTTGTAACCACTGTATAGGTATAGATTGTTATCAAATCCCCTTACATCTTCTCTTTTCCAAACTAAATAATCACACTAATGTCTGACATATAACCTGTCAGGAAGTACTATAAACTGCCTTTGCAGTGTGTATTCATGGATGATATTCCCTTCCTAACTACTATGCAAATGATTTATTAAATACTTTAATGTTATTTTTTCAAAGGCTACTAGATAATTCTGATCTATAGACACACATTTGAAATCTCAACACATGCTCCAGATGACTAAGAATTCTTCCTCTAATTTTTTTTCTTTTTTTTTTTCTTTTTACGTCAGCAAATGGCATAATTTATTTGCAGAGCTAGAGCATGTTTTATCTTTGGCTAGAGCCAAGTGGATGCAGGTTTGTTAGAGCTACAGCAATTCTCTTTTTCTTAGGGCTGGCAGGTGGGCGTTGGATTGTGTGTCATTCGTAGGAGGAGAACGTCAAAGGAAGTGGGAGCGGCTCTGAGGAGATTTATAACTCAGGTACTTAATATCTGGTTTCCTGGAAAAGAAAGAGAAAACGGCAAAACAGACAGCCTTTCTGTTTTTAGCTTGCCCCATGTTGTCAGAATAGCATGATACCTGTATGAACTTAAGCACATTCCTTTCTTTGCCTCAGTTTATTTGCAATGGAAAACTGTCTTTCCTTTTAAACAGCTTCACATGTTTTGGTATATTCTGTTGACTATTTATTCTAATAATAAAAAGCATTCGTGTTCTTTAAGTGCCCTTGCAAATAATATAATTTTGTTACCAAGTGCATTGCCTTGTCTTCTGATATTTGATGCAAATGGTCTCAGAGTGAAAATTAGGCAGAGTATTTTGTTCATCTCCACTTTTTTCAGAAATGCATTAGTTTGAAATATTTTGCAGGCAAAATACAATGTTGTTTTTATGGGAGAAAATGATCTACAAGAAAATAGGTAAAGCTACTTATTGTTACAATAGTTTGATGTTAATAGCTATGCTTTATTTGACATTTATAGATAGTAGACTGTAAACTGCTGTAAGTACTCTAGATGTCTTTCACAATGTCTGGTCAGGTCAAACTTGGATCTGAACAATAGAAATGATTTTTGAAAGGTTAGTAATGTGTCATTTTTCATTGATTAGCCAAATGAGCCATATTCTTTGCATTCTCTCATATTGTGTGCTTTTCCTTTGTTTTTCTACATATTTAATTGGAGTGCAAGTTATATATGTTGCAGTCAACTGATTATTTACAAAACATGCCAAAAGTATGCTTTTCAGTTATACTGTAGACAAAGGGTTGAGAGTAGACAGCTGTCTTTTCATAAAAGGTATCCAAGGGAAAGATCATGACAAACATACAGGAATATGATATCAATATCACTGGGGCTGGACCCGATGATCTTCCAAGGTCCCTTCCAGCCTACGTTCCCTGAATCTATTAATATTTTCGGAGGAAATTGAATAACATTATGGCCCTTTTACTTTTATGTTTGCTTCCAGTTATGCAAGACCTATTGGAATCTGATTTTGTATTTACTAAGCGTCCAATGGGAATTTGGATCAGGAGGAGTGCAGGAACCATTAGTGTTAAAATATTCCTCAGGTGGATATGTCTGTGCTAGTGCTGGGAACACAGTGTGCCTGACAGCTCTCATGTAGATAGCTGGATGTAAAGTCCTTGACTTAACTGGGATTTTCCTGTTTTACACAGAAAAAAATGAGATCCGAATTAGGCCCTTATTGTAGAGCATCTTAACAGTAGTGGGTCTTAAAATATATCTAGTTTATTCTTAGTATGTGTGACCCCTATGGGCCCCTGGGTCGTGGGTAGTTCCCGAGACGTTCCTTTACCCCTTTTTCTCGCCCGCCACGACTTTGATGGTTTTGAAATAT
>JAGPOW010003685.1:53338099-53354359 GCA_030014935.1 Caiman crocodilus
ACCGTCTGGTTCTCCCGTCCCCGGTGAGTCTGCTGCCTCTTCCTTCGCCCCCTGGGGTCCCTCTCGGGTCCCTAGGGACGGCCCGGCGCCGTCACAGTATGTCAAATTTAGCTGTTTATATGACGTGGAAGCTATGTTCTAAATCTACTGGTTCCCTCCTCCGCATCAGATACTGAATTGAGGTAAAATATTTTGACCAGGAATTCTACTATTTCCCATGTGAAACTTTCTTTGATGAGAATGTCAAGGTCTTCATTCTGTCAAAGTAATTATAGAGGAGGCCTGGACAGGACCAAGGTGAGTTCTTTGAGGTCTGCATCTCAAGGAAATGGAACCAGTTTCTCACCCAAAAGAATAACAATATAGCCTAAGGAAAGCCATGACAGTCCATCGATCACTTTACATGAGAGCCCCGGAGGCACCTCCACATCGATCAGATGCGATACTCTGGAAAGAAATTCATTGTCTGTTGAAAAAATATCTTTCACAGCTCAGTCTCTGCTTCCACTGTGGCACCTACACATATACTCCTATTAGAACAGGTCAGAGCAGACTCAGTTGATCGAGCTAATTAGAATGCACCAGCAGCCTTGGCATCACATGTATGCAGTGTCCCTGCATTTCAAAATGTTGGCAGGGGCACTTAACTAAAGATCGTTGAACAAGCTTGAGTTAAAGTACCTCCACCACCATTTTGAAGCGTGGGATGCTGAATACATGGGACACTGTGGGTGTTTTACTTAGAGCAGCCCCTGAGAGCCAGTCCCCCCCTTCCACCCTGGAACATGTGTAAAGATGCCCTGTGTGCCTACACAAGAAGAAATTGTAGAACAGTACCAACTGGTTAATAGAACAATAGTATTGCTACTGGGCCATTTGAGATTATAAACAAGCTTTTGGGGGAAAATAACTCGAATGTTTTTTGAAGTATCATTTTAAGTGTCAGCATATGCCAAAAACAAATTCCTTGCCCTACACTCTAAATGTTGCTATTTACAGAGTCCTATCTTGGTTACTGTATCTGAGAAATTGTATGTTCTGTGGACAAATTAAAGTTTGGTCCAATACCAGGAAAAAAAGCTTCCCTCCAATAAAAGCAGAGGTGGAGGAGCAGAGATCCAAGCAAAAGAAAAGTAGCTGCACCCAAGGAGGTGAAAATAGTAACAAGATCATAGCTATACAGAAAAGCTTTGCACTAGGTTGTGGAAACAACTAGGATTCAAGGATTCTCTTCAAAAAAGGAGTTCCAGAGGCAGAGACCTGGCTCCAGGTCTGGTCAGATGGTGTCTTAGGAGAGACCATGGACAGCTTGGGAATTTCAGTTGCCTTGGGAGCAGTGATACCTCATGTTTGTAGGACTTCATGTATTTCTTCAGGAACAGAGTCACAGCGGTTCAGAGATATGAAGACAAGGCACTTAAACACTTTATTTGTTTTCCAAATATTTTGCAATTTTAAAATATAATTTCACAGTATGAGTGAGGTTTTTGTTTCAAGGGACCCCCTATAACTTTTGTGAATTGAGCAGCCCCCATTTCAAAAACAGATATATTTAGTACAGTGCTTACCTTCATGCCAAGGGGCTGGGCAGCAGGGCAGGGAAGCAGTCAGGCAGGGAGAATTTGAACCTATCATTATCTGTTTATTTCCTTACACCTCCTGCAGCCCCCCTCAAAGGGTTTAAAAGCCAGTTTACCAACCAGCAAGAGCTAGTGAAGATGGGGCAGCAAACAGGGAAGTTCTGAGAGCAAGACTGGATGAAAGAACTTAGGGAAGAGTTTACAGGGGCCACAATAGGCTGCACGACAGAGGTGCTAAAAGCAACTCCACGGTTTAGCTTTTCCTCTGCCTATATCTGTGGGAGTTATGCTCACGGAAGTCTCCACCCAGATGTTGATCTGGATTTGCAAGAATTGTGACCTAAATATCCTGGCCATAGAAAGCCAAACAGGGGAAAGCATATGGTGTGAGAATTCCCTGCTGGAAGCATCTGCTTCCTGAGGTTTACCTCTTAGGAAGTGGCTGGGAGAGGTATAGGAGGAACTGGTTAAGCTGAGAAGCATCTGCAAATGTGAGGAGTTAATTGTTTTGATGTATATGGAGACCTTCAAGGATAAGGAAGTTGCCAGCTACAGGGGACCACAGAAGCAAAGGAGAATGAACTGACTGCCTTGTAGGAAGGAAGTGGCCTGCTCCCTGACTGGTAGAAGACAGGGCTCTGCTCCTGCCCCCCTGGCCATCAAGAGGAGGAACTAGTATTCTCTCTTGGCATAATCTGCCATTCCTAGGATTTAGCACATGTGGAGTAGGAGCAAGCGGGTGGTGTATGTTTCTCGGCAGCATTCCCAGACTTGGCAGGGAGTGGAGTAGACATGACCAAAGCGGTAAAGGGATGACTTAGGGAATTAGTACTGTACAATTATGCAGCCTTCTAGCTCTAGGCTACTAGGTTAAATCCAGCCCAAATTACTGGTTACTAAAATCTTATCTAATGGTATTGATTGATCTGTGGGAAATAAATTGGTAGCTTCACTTCAGTATTTATTTGATAGGTAACCGCATCAAACCCTATTACCATGGTGGGCACCCAAGAAAGCAGCCAAGACTTTGATGGACGTGAAGATTAAGCAACTCCTAACCTTAGAAGTATTCCCTTAGTTTTTGCTTAAGGCAAAAGATATGGCATAGTCTTGCAAGATCAGTGATCATACATCATCTGTTCTATGGATGGACAGAGGGATTTGTTGCCAGACCAGTCAGTCAAGCACCTTTTGGAAGCACCAAATTCACATGATTTTTATTCTAAAATATATTCTAAAAAGGGAACAAAAAGCTTGCAGAACATATAAAAACTCTGGCTTCTATTAGAATTCACATCACATAATTTGGCTTTGTTAAGAGACTATGAGAGCACTATGAGAGTTTGTCTTGTTTATGAATATATGTGTATTTTCCTCTGTCTTGCATTTTCAGATTTGAATTCATATTAACTGTTATTGTTTATTATTATTATTATACATATACAATAGTTTTTGGTAATTATTCTCGGTCTCAACAATGCACTCTTTGGAAAATGAATTGCTAACATTATAGAACAAATGTAAAAAAATGTAATCTTTTAAAATGTTCTATATTTTCTGGGATTACATTTTAGCTCTGATGTGCTTGGCTACCTTGATGATTAATCTCTCTGTTCGTAAAGGAAGTAGTTTTTAGATCAAAGGAGGTTGTTTTGTACCAAAGAGGATCTGGTAATAATTTTCTGTTATTTTAAAATAATACTTTATCATTGAAGTTGTTGGTTTATAAAGTTACATTTTTGGAAAAGTCGAGAAAAGGCATTGGTAACCACGTCACAAATCATGGAAAAAACAGCAGGAATTATGAAAATCAAATGCATGTGGTTGTAGACACCAAAGCACCTTTTTCATGCTTTTATATTCTATAAGACAGTAACAGAGCTACACAGATATTAACCCATTCAGGATTCAACTCAACATGTTAATATTTGAGGTGGGCATGTGAAAAGTTAAAAGTTTAAATGATAAATATATTTATATCAGTAATGCATTACCAATTAACATTTAGTGCAAGGTGCAGTTCAGTGGGGAAGGGAAGTGGCATGGTGCCTCAGGAATGGGAAGGTTATAGGGTAGAAGGCAGGTAGAAGGGAGGCTTGAGGAAGAGGGGAGGGAGATGGGCATGTGGGACTAGTACCTATAATCTGTGAGGTTAAAGAGGAAAACAGGGACGGCCTAATGACTTTTTATTTAAGCAATTTCTTGCTTGTTCACAGGTGCTCCCACCCTCCCTCCCAGAACACCAGTGGCTGCAGTGGACTGGGAAAGCCCCTCAGCTGCTGCTTCTGCCCCTACTTCACATTGTCTGTGTTGTCAGGTAGGGCTTGCCACTGCCTTCTCCTCCCTTTCCATCAAAGGCCCCGGGGAGCGGCTCCCAACAGCAGCTCAAAGATGCTGTGATATCAGTAAACCATTTAATCAATATAATTAAAGGAGGTTAAACATAATTTTTCAATGATATTTACAGTCCTAATATGAGGATAACTCTTATACTCAGCACATGTGAATCGAGCACTTAGCACTATCACAGTCCTGCCTGCAAATTAGTGCTTTCTCCTACTAATCAGAGAATCATAGAAAAGAATCAGAGAATCAGAGAAAAGTAGGGTTGGAAGGGACCTCATGAGGTCATTTAGTTCAATCCCCTGCTCAAAGCAGGACCAGCCCCAACTAGATCATTCCAGCCAAAGCTTTTTCTAGCCAGATCGTAAAAGCCTCCAAGGATGGAGATTCCACAATTTCTCTGGGTAGCCTGTTCCAGCTTTACTACCCTTCTAGTGAGAAAGTTTTTCTTAATATCTAACCTAAATTTCCCTTGCGGCAACTTGAGAGCATTGCTCCTTGTTCTGTCATCTACCACCACTGAGAATAGTTTAACTCAGGGGTGGGCAAAATATAACCCATGGGCCAGATCTGGCTTGCTAGGCCATTCTGTCCAGCCCGCAGGGTCCCTAAAAAAATTAGAAAATTAACATTTATCTGCTCCTGGCTGCCTGTCAAAGATGACAGGAGCCAGTAGCAGTAGGACCCAGGGGAAGCCAGTGGCATGATAAAGCAGTCACAGCAACAAGCCCCACCCCACCTCAACCATCACAACCCCAAGCCAGAAGCCTGTGCCTAGCAGAGACTTCTTGCCTGGGGCTGTTCCTGCCTCCCTGTATCAGAGGGAAAGTCAGATAAAGAATGGGGCAGGGAGGCAGGGGAGGACTGCAGGCAATCACCCCAGTCCTTGGGGCTGGACAGGGCCAGCTCCTGCAGTCCCAGCAGTACAGCCAGGAACCATGTGGTGCTAGAGTGTCTGGCTGGGATGTGGGGGCAGGAGTGGGGAAATATCTGTGGAAGGTGGGGGGAAGGGGCAGTTAGCAGCTGCATGGAGTGCAGCAACAGGTGGGTGAAAGTGTAGGACCTGCACCAGCGTCCTGAGACCAGTGCTGGTGGGGCCCAGAGTGGGGCAGCAGGAGCACAGGGCATGGCTCGGCAGGGGCTCTATGGAGCCAGGCTTGGCTCCCCCTCTCCCTGCTGGTGCAGTCCAGTCTGGCTCCAGGACTCCCCTGCCAGCCTGTGCCCCACCCTGGGCCCCCCACCGGCACTGGCCCTGTATGCCTCCCTAGCTATCTCCCCCACACCCCACATACCCACACCCTCCCACAATATGCTTCTTCATTTTAAGCTATTATACTATCACCTCTATGTACACTACACAAAAACATGTAAATCAGGACACAATATTGTTTTTAATGAATTAATAACTCATGTAGTACATGTTTGATTTTTAAAATATAATTTGGTATTTTTTTGGTTCTGAGATAGCAAATCCCTTTGCTGAAAGGAGTACTTTCGGGGGACAAGGGGAGGGACTTCTGGTGGTGAAGGTCAGGGGTTAGGAAGTGGGACTTCTTGTCCCAAGATGGTGGCCAGGGGGCAGGGCACTTGCCAAGGAGCAGGGCTACCCTTGCAGCCCTCAATGGCTTGCCAAAACTTGAGAAGTGGCCCCCCACCCAAAATAATTGCCTGCCCCGGTCTACTTCTATTCTCTTTGGACCCACTCTTCAAGTAGTTGAAGATTGCTATTAAATTCCCTCACAGTCTTCTCTTCTGCAGACTAACTAAACCTAATTCCCTCAGCCTCTTCTCAGAAGTCATGTGTCCCAGGCCCCAAACATTTTTGTTGCCCTCCACTGGACTCTCTCCAATTTGTCTACATCCTTTCTACAGTGGGTGGCCCAAAACCAGACAGTAGGGCTGTGTGAACCTTTGGTCCCTGATTTGATTTGGTGAAGATTCGTCCTGATTCGGTGGCCCAATCTCCAAATCCAAATCACATCAGAGGACCCTTTAATCTCTTCAAATTGAATTGGAACTCTCTGAATCAATTTGGAGACATTTGGAAAGATTTGGTGATTCAGACATAGAAACAATGCTGGGGTGCATGGAGTCCCATAGGAGTGTAGGGGGCTCCCCAGCACGCTCAGCAGCAGACCCAAAAGTGGACCAGAACCACTTCCAGTCCACTTCTGAGTCCACTGAGGAGAGCACAGGGAGGCCCCCTGTGCCCCTTCGGCTTGGTGACTGGTGCCTCCTAGGTCTGGGGGGCTACCTGGGGGTCCCTGAGCACGCTCCCCCAGCAGACCTGGGGAAGTACTTCCAGTCCACTTCTGGGTTCATTGCCAAGCAGACAGGCCTAAATCAGCATTGAATCTTCAGATTCAGATTTAGTCGAATCAAATCAGGGACAGTGATCCGAATCAACAAATCGAATCGCTGTCCCCTATTTAGGCTGAATCCGAATTGAATAGGGCCTGTTTCGCACACCCCTACCAGACAGTACTTCAGATATGGCCCCACCAGTGCTGAATAGAGGGGAATAAAGAATAAACTCTTTCCTCACTGTTCTGGCAACGCTCCTACCAATGAAGCTCATTTTGTCATTAGCCTTCTTTGTAACAAGGGCACACTGCTGGCTCATATTCAGTTTATCATCCACTGTAACTCACAGGTCCTTTTTTGCAGAGTTCCCGCTTAGCCAGTTAGTCCCCAGTCTGTACTGGTGCACGGGATTGTTCCATCCTACATGCAGGACCTTATACTTTTCCTTATTGAACCTCATGAGATTTGTTTTGTTCCAATCCTTCAGTCCTGTAGAAGGCTAGGGATCCTCCCCAATGCACGAGCCAATGGATTTAGCCCAACACCCTATGGAAAGATACAGGGGGAGAGAACTAAATTGTGCTACATGTATGGTGCATGTGCTTCATGTAAATTCCTCTTTGCAATTAGGTCATCTAATATGGACTTTGCATTCTACAGCTCCCTGGGACAGTACACTCTGCACCAACACAAACCAGGCCTGTGACTGTCTGTTCTATTCTGGCATTTGTAGTTTTCAGGGGCTGTGTTGTAACCTATTTTGTTCTGACTCTGTACTTTGTTCTGACTTGGGTGTGCCTGAGTTGTCATATTACTAATTTAGTAACATGGATTAGTTCTATCAGTAATCCAGTATCTAGTCCTTCCACTTAATATGGTGCAGTTGCCTGTTACTTGCCCTTTCATAGCCTGTGCAGCTTTGGGATGTTTTCTTAGGATTCCTAATAATGTTTCGATCTGTATTTCACTTACTCCTGTCCCACTTACTCATGCTCTCATTCATTTGCCTACACAGATGCTCTCATGCTTAGTTACCCACTCATTTAGTATGCCAGTGTGGGACTAAAAAAATTATGGTTGCCTTTTGAAATTATGGAACCTGTACCCTTCCTACTGATATATATATTCATCCTTAATTATCCAGCTCATATCCCCTTGATATTTAGGAACAGTTCATTTTCTTCAAGTGTTTTAAAATCAGTGGCTAAACATCTTTTATGTTATTGTGAAAATTAATCTCAACAGACATTTCTAAAAGTTGCAAACTATATTTATTAAATGTTTTTTTTCCTAACCTACTCTCAATGTTTTTCCTGCTGTATTTTTCTTAATGGAATGCACACTTGGGCAAGACTGAGAAATGATTGGGAGTGGTGGTATAGATATTGTTGATAGGAATTGTTGTTGGAACTTATGAAGTGATTGATGGGTTTGCATTATGCATTATAATGCAATATTATTTGCCTAAAATGACTAACCTGTGAAACACTGATAAGTAAAATATACTTTATGCAAGTATAAATATTTAGTGACGCAAAACCAGGATGTACAGTCATTTTGTCTATGCTAATCAGTGCCCTACATGATAGACAGGGCATGCCTCAAATAGATTTTTACAATTCATTCTTAGTTTTGGTCATTTCAGTCTTTCATATTATCAGTGTTAGCTTTAATTGGCTTTATAGGCTAAAATAATTACAGCAGAGGAGTTTAATGAGCCTGAATGTATTAGTGTGTTTTGCTGTGTGTCGCTGCAACTCTTTCATACCAGACAAAGGCTGTTCTCTAATTCTGGCGTCTAGCCCAATGAGACAAGAAAGCATAATTAAAAAGCACTTTGGATAGGGAAGGGAAATTTTCTTCCAACTGCTTGCAACTTTTAGGGCTTAGAGATGACTCCATGTGCAACACTTAAAAGCTTTGCAATGGTATCTCAAGCAAAACAACTTGCCTTAGTCTTTAAAATATTATCCAGACATGGAATAGGATTTAGGAGTGCTAATTCTGTTACTACTGAAGTCTGTGAAACTCTTGTCATTGACCAAATCAGAATTAGGCCAATGATTTTGGAAATCATATCTATTCTGACATCAGGATAAATCTCTGCTGCTCTGTAGTACAACAGGCTAATGAAAAAAGAATGCATGGAGCCATCTTCATATGGTCAGCAGAACAGGATCAAAGGGATTATCACACAATTTCATTTCTTTTCACTTGACTACATAAAGTGAGTAGTGTACATGGTACAAGGAAATTACTTGATTTACAGTATTATTAATCATCTGTGGTATAAGTAGGGTGAGAAAGCAAGGCACCTTTCCCAAGTGCCAAGTTAGAGGGGGTGCAAGGATCACCCTCTCCACCCAAAGAGCCTTTTCTACAGCAGGCAAAACGCTGTACTGCCTAGCCATAGAAGCCAGATAGTTTTGTGCCCCACAGTGTATAGAGCTGTAGTAGAACTGCTGCAGTTGAGGGGCAGGCTTACCATACACATACATAAACATTATGTAAGCGTGTATATTTACAGTAAAACTCTCTTCCCATTAGATACCTTGTCTCTTCCCGTTAGATGCCTTGTTTCCATCTAAATCCCAGTTTACTGTAATTTGACATGTTCGTACTAATGCAAAAGCATATTTTACATGTGTGTGCACCAAGTTTTGTTGTCCAAAGTTTCACATCAAGTTGATAATGAACTTCTGATTTATGAAATTTCAAAAGTGATGCCCTTTCACCTCTGGGAAAGTTAAGATTTTTAAGTGAAATCTTGAAATAAAATAGCACAGAAACTTAACTAGTTTATTTTTATTTTTTTTAGGTCTTGAATCCTATGTCCAGGACTGTTTTTCCACAAGTAAGCTGCCAGTTTCAAGAGTTATTAGCTAAGTGATTTGGCCTTTACTTAGTTCTTGACTCCATTGAGTTTACAAACTGCATTTAAGCCCCCAAGGACTGTTCTTTGCTTCAGAGTGCAGAAATGCCATAGACATCCTCTTGCATCTTGTCAGCTTCATATGCTAAATAAATCTGGTTCAAATCATTTAGGGGGAAAAAAGATACACCTGGAAATACTCTTAAATTATTTGAACCTGATAGTAGATGCTCAAGGGGTTTAGAAGTTCTGCAAATATTTTAGCATTGTGTAAACACAAAAGTGTGGCTCACGCTCCTGAGATACCCAAACAAGTTCAGTAAGCCAGATTCTTTGTGGGAACACCTGCTTATCCTGTGGAAACAGTATCACTTCTTATTTTTATGTTTTCTCCTATTTGTGTGTCTGGTCACTCAAAGGGAAAGAAAAGGGAGAAGTACAACTGTGGCCAGAATGGTATAAAAAAGAGGTGACTTCTGGCACAGACAAGGATATGCTCAGGATCAGGCACTGGCTTCATTTCTAGAGCTAAACTCATCTCCTCTAAGCAGGTGCCCAGCTGTCTGCAGCATTGATCCCTGATTCCACTCTCTCTACCCACCATGACCCCGGGTCAGTGATGGTAACTTCCAGTCACAATGGCCTACATTTTCAAACATGACCAGTGATTTTGGATGGGTCATGTTACATGGTTTAAAGGAACCTGAGTTTCAGAGGGTGACAGTACCCAGATCCACTTTGAAAAACAGGCATCTTTTATGCATGTCAAATAGACTCACTCAAAAACTTGGGTAGTCAGAATAAGCAGTCACGCTTATCTACTGGCTTGTTTTTCTTTATTATTCTCCAATTCTGTGTTGTTGTTAGTTACTTTTGGCTGCCTACCTACTCTTGGCTTCCATACAGTTTTATATGAGCTTCTTCCACTATGAGTCACAGAACCATAGCCCTGAGACGGACCATTACTATATCTACTGAAAATGGAGGGTTGAAGCATCTAAGAAGAAGCAGAGGAAGTGAGAGTAACATGCGGGATTGAACAGTCATCTGCATAAAGAAGAGGTATAAAGGAGTAAACCAGCCTTTCAACTTACACAGTTATTGTGCTTTTACAGCTTCAGGCACAACACGGCCCAGAGATCCTATGAAGAGCCATCTTTGACAATCAGCATGCTCTATGTTCTCCAGTTAGGAAGAAAAGAAAAAAGGTACACTGGCATCAAGAAGGAGAAAGGCTTCTGAAAACAAGAAGAGAAATCCTATGTGATGTAGGCACTGAGTTCATCTTTGGTGTGGGAAATCAGGGTAAGAGATGCTGGCACTATCATATTCTCAGCTCTCAAGTGAATTTGTTACTGAAATTACCTGATGCTGATCCCTCAGGAGGAAGAATCTGATTGTCATCTAAAACAAGGTGCAGGAGTCCATGAAAGAGTGTGAATCCTCTGAGAAAGGAAATCAGGAAACTGAAATGGGATCTTTATCTGGATTGCTCTTATTCCTGTCTCAGCAGAATCACAGATCAGATGCACAGAAGGATTTCTTCAGAACAGTTAAAATGCATTGGAGATGAGATGCACCCCTCTGACAATGATTATCTGTGGAGCAACAAATCCTTCAAAGCTTCACTGTCTTGGGCAAATGGACAACGTGAAATACAAATGATCAGAAGAGGAACATGAACAGTGGAGGTAACACGTATTTGTGTACTGATACCACCTCCATTTAAGGGTTCCCACCATCCTACCTTCAGTTGCAGTTGACTTAGGTGGGAGTCATACCTATTCCCAGTGAGTCTTTGCTCCTGCCTATAGCTTCTTTCTCAGCATGTTGATTTATTTTAAATAGTCCAAGTAGATTTTTTATGAGCAATTTGCAGCATTTTTACCATTTGTGTTTCAGGTAATTTCATTTTAATTGTTTAAATGGAGAGTTTTGAAGGAGCAGGGACAGAGCAGAGGCACCATGAATAGCATGATGTTATTGTTTGTGGAACCATGATTTGTGTTCAGGATTGCCTACAGCTTGCCTAGTGCAGGTTTTATGATGCAATGCTTAATGTTGCATAGGGGGTGCATTTTCTGGACAGAAATCATACCCCCTAATTTCCCACATGTTGTGTTCTCTATGGGAGGAGTCTTATGCCTTATTTCTTTACAACAATCATTTACAAAGATGATACGCATATTTTAAACTAGACGCTGAAGAAATTACTGTTTTCTATGGTTTCAGTATATGCCCAAGGTCTCCTGGTTTACTTATGACTTGCATTAAGGAAAATTAATGGACTTTGGTGGGTTTACTTCTGATTAAAATCCAGCTACCAATCCCTACTAGCCCTATTTAAATATCTGATAATACCACATATAGCTATTGAGTTTGAATTAGTGCAATACCCAGTTATTTAATTCATAATTGTGTAGTTGCAACTGATTGCTTTGGCATAGTCGCACTATAATTTGATAATTTTAGTATTGTGATAGACATTGCAGATGCCCCACAGGAGCAATATTGTTTGATCTTTGTTCTTGGTTGGTTCTCTCCATGATTATAGGAGCATCTGCTTTATGAACTGAATCAAATGAGAAAAGCAAGTCTCAAAAATTATATTTCTAAGAGTAAAAATAGGAATGGTATCAGTAAGGATTGTGACAGAGCTTGTTCTTATGTTTTCTAGTCTAAAGTGTGAGAAACTTTGAATTGCCTTTTGAGCTGCTGCCATACTTTGAGTGTGGCGGGGATGACTGTTTATAGCAAATGTGTCCCTTCATGACCTCTTTCTTAAAACAATTCATGGAACAGAGACTATTTTAACTCATTTAGTTACAGTTTGTATTTCAAATCCTGACTATTTAATTGAATTCACTGGGTCTGTTGGGAGCATAAATGCATTTACAGGCTTGCTATGAGAATTTTGTGTGCTTGTTTGCTATTGTAAGACAGGCAGCAGTGTGATGCAGCTGTACTCAAGACGTTCTTAGTCCTATTGGGATAATATCAGACTTCACTGTGTGAGCAGATATTTTTTCAAAAACATTGTATGCAGTGCATGGTACTGTGTGTCAGATGAAGGTTTTATGAAGGTTCACTTACCTCCACAAAAAAGAAGTTTTGTCACAAATCTTTTGTCTTCCTATGGAGAGAAGTAAACATTTTTGTAGAACTCTGTGGTGCTATTTTTTTCCATTATAAAATCCAGTGTTGACCCTTCCTCAGCATCTATCTTCACCAAAACTAAAACAGTCCATACAAACTCTGGTTTGTACATTTGATCTAAAGCCAAAGTGCAGTTTTTTGTTAGGGGAAATTTGAGGCAAGCTGGCAAAGCAGTTCACAGGTAAGAGGGTTTAAAAACTGAGGTGATTTAATTTTTTTGGAAAGTGTCCTAGTTTTGATTTGGTTTCTTATTCCAAAAACAGGCTTAGAAGCTCTCAGTGAGTTGGACTGAGAGGACTGTTGTGATCAGTGAGAAAAGTACCTTTGGCTTGTTCAGGAGACTATGGGAAGTCTGGGAGGTTGACAGTGTTATGATAGAGGTTGGGAGAAGCTGCTAGTCTAATGTGTACCCTTCATGCACAATATATGTAAAAAGCAATTGAGCTCCTCTATGGAATAGATCATGGAAACAGGGGTATCTGCCCAAAGTACAAGCCACAAGCAAAGCTAGAACACAATTTGAATCTAGATGTCAAATACTTTCCCTTCAATCTGATAACAAATGTCAGGACAGGAGGTTGACTGGATTTCAGTTGTGCTGTGCATGGGGAAGGAGATAGAAGACAGAAAAGGAAACACCAGATAACTAAGGTCAGCCAAGGAACACATTGCAGCAGGATGGAGAAAAAGTGATGAGTTTTAGAGGACAGAGCTATGTGAAAGGAGGCTTGGACTTGTAAGCAAAGAAACTATCTCCTGCTGTGTGATTTTTGGACTCAGGTCAGCAGGATTTTATGCATATTCTTTGTAACTAAAATGGATTACAAGAAAACTCCTGGCTGCATCACCAATTTCTTCTTGTAAAAGAAACAGTCTCTAAGAGCCTGAATTTTAGCTAGCTGCTCAAAAAAGATCACTTATTTTGCTTTAGTCCAATCTTCCATTTATCAGTAAAGTGATCTTAACTGCCAACCCTGAAAATACAAATAGGGCTCTGAAAGGCAAGTTTTCTCTCAGCTTATCATCAACAATACACTTTCTGCAGCCAGACTTAATGAGCAATTTTGTTGATGATACATAAGCCAGAACAGAATCCTGCTCACGTTCCCAGCTGAGTTTTGACCCTACTGTATGGATGAGAGTAAGAAATAGCAAAGGCTTACTTTAGCTACTTAAGAAAGCAGATATGGATCTGAGCCTGCAAATAGGTAGAGGAAGGTTCACCTACTTTTAGTGAGGTTAGTAAGGTTGCACCAAGGATGGACTTGACCTTTAGTACATATGAATTTTTTTTCTAATGTAAGCAATTTGGTTTCCTGTTCTGTAGCAGTTCAAGATATTAAATATCATGCCAGCCAAATACTTTCTTTCTTAGATTAACAGTTTTGAGCAGGTTTTCCCAGTCCTTCTAAAAGAAGCACGGGCTTATGCAATTTTTCTAGCAGCATTACATTAAGAAACAAAATGTGTCCTGTCAGCATTTATTATTATTAATGAATTATTAGTTCACAGGTTATATGTATGTTCCCAGTAATATATATCATCATATCCAACATGGCAAAGGCCTGTATTTTCAGACATCCCTAGCTGTAGAATATAGCACAAATATGAGTTTCACTGATACTTTTCAACTCCTGTGTTCCATTGGCTTCAATAGTCTTTCTGTAATCTTTGAATAGTCACAGGTTATGTCATTTTTAACTGTACTTAAGGACACTTTCCAGTAGGCATTCTATGGGCAGAAGATGGGAAGATTATAAACTGGGAGGAAGCTGTTGGATCCCTGTATGAAGCTGGCTATGCAGCAAACAGCACAGTCATTTGGAAGTTACAGGTAGCTAACTGGGTATCTCCATGTTGAACAAGAGATGGTAGAAGGATGGAAATGTGTGGAAGGGTTGCAGGTGCAATACTTCAAGGCTAAGTAGAAGCACTCAAAAAGCTTGAGGCTTAATCGATTTAATCTTTACAGGTTACTCTAAACTGCACAGATTAAATTGGAACAGAAGTGAACAGACATTTGCCTTTGATTCAGGTACTGCAGCCATATGCCTGCAGTGGCTCAGGCCAGAAACCCCAGGGGGTGCTAGAGCAGGGCTCTGGCTGGCTGTTTTCATTTCCTTTTCCCATTGCCCCCAAGGTTTCTGGGATTTACAGTCCAGACTCACAGCAGCAGGACTAAAGAATTGCCCATCACTTCCTTTTCTTGTTTCCAGAGCGCCTCTGGGATTTGTGATCTGCATTTGCAGCAAGCAGTAAGTTTGAGCATGGGAAGGGGTGTTTAACCCTGGCTCCAGACCCCAGCTGAGGTTTGCCTCGCGGGGGCACAATTCCCCCCCTCATGTAGACTGGGCTGCATCCCCAGCAAAGATTGCCCCCCTCACCTTCCTTGTTAGCTAGCCTTCCCTACTCTCTGGAGCAGACACCACAGCCTAACCCAGGGTTGGAAAACATGCTGGGATGCTGAGGAACTGTGATTTTAAGTTGAACCAGGGTCTGAGACAGAAGTTTCATAAGCCAGTTTGACCCAAATCAATTAAGTCTGATACCATATTCAACCAGGTTAATCTTAAGCCATTTGCAGCCATTTTGAAATTGGTTTATGTGCACTAAGCTTTGTTCTTTTAGAAGTTTAAACCAGTTCCTGGTTACTTAAACTGGTTGATGTGTAACTCTGTCCCTAGCCCAAAGGGTAAAGCATAACAGACTTTGTTGTTAAAATTAAATGGTGCCAGAATACCTAGAAGCCTGTTGCTGTTCAACAACAAATGAAGCAACTGTATTATAAAAACTGCCTTGAAAGACACAAGTTGCTGAGAAACTTAGCCTGCCCCTCCCTGTGGAAGTCATTGCAAATTACATATTTTCTTAGGAATACTAAAGACTAAAGATACAAAGGAGTAAGAAAAAGTACTGACACCACTATACTCAAATGGGTATAGAGTAACTTCAAAAAATATCATATGGCAGTCATTTGCTTACAATTAATGCATTGGTGGACTTTGGGCAAGCAAATTATTAACAAAACTACACCATTTTTATAGTAGCTGAGAATCATGCTGTAGAGTCTAAGTGAGACACCCTAACTGAAATCAAATTAACTATACACCAAATATCACATAATCTTTTGTGTGCCATTAGTACAGATCAGATATTTATTGTTGGTTAAAAATCTGGCCCAGCAATGTAAATTGCTGACAATTTTTCACATATATTTACATGTGTATACAAGAAACAAAATGTGCACGTGTAAACTTTTTTGTGCCAAATCAGTTAAATGCCTGCTTAGTTTCTTTGAACAAAATCCACTTTTATAAGTAAAAATGTGTCTTAATAGTGCCCAGAATTTGGTCCACTGTATATGCCCTAGTTTTCAATCCAGTCATGAAGTCTGAAAAAATGAGCCATTTTATCAATACAATATTGCATAATGACAGTGATTCATGCAAAATTATATCACATTTTTTCCTGTATAGGATCACAGAAGTTAGGAATGGCAAAAGACCTGCTAAATCACAAATAAAGAATGCTGCTAGCAAAATATGAAAGCTCTAATTTTCACTCAGCTTCAACCTAGTCTCCATTCTGTGCACACAACCACAGTAAGTAAGGCTGAGACCTTATAGTAAAGAGTAGTCTGCATCTCTCTTAAAATCTCTGTTGCTTTCCTGGTTTACCTGTTCCTCCAGGTAGATGAAGGATAATGTACCTCTTTCCTGGTGCAGCTGGCTTCTCCAACCCATACCGGCTCCGCTCTACTGATTGGTATATTAGGGATGATAGCTTTGAAGCTGTATCCACTTCCAACAAAACATTCTATGCATGGTCCTCTGTGGTCCCATGGCACCCTATGCACATCCTAGATACCCTGAGTAGACCATGCAAACAAGTAGTAGATAGTGTGATGGCGCCGGGCCGTCCCTAGGGACTAGAGAGGGACCCCGGGGGGCGAAGGAAGATATAGGAGACTCACCGGGGACGGGAGAGCCGGATGAAGAGGGACGG
>JAGPOW010003685.1:53354459-53365287 GCA_030014935.1 Caiman crocodilus
ATAATTTTGGAACATCAAAGTCGTGGCGGGCGAGAAAAAGGGGTAAAGGGACGACCTGCAGGAGCTACACACGACCCAGGGGCCAACCGCGGTCACAATAGGATGCCATTATAGCCTCTGTGACTAAGCACAGACATTCAAAAAGCCCAAGTCTGAATTGCTTCAATCTGTGCAGCTTAGTTTAACCTGCATAGATTAAACTAGCAAGCAAGTGAATAGACATTCACTTTTGATTCTAGAAATGCAGCCATGTGCCTGCGTCAGAGAAAAAATAAGGGAAACATAGGGCCCCTTCTGAATGTAATGGGGCAACTGATAACTGACACTCAGGACAAAACTAAACTCTTAAACAAATACTTTGCATTGGTATTCCACCAGTCCAAGGGTGTTAGTCTGCTTGACAGGATACAGGATGACCAAGGTGGGGGTGATCACCCTCCCATAGTTGGTAAAGATCTTGTGTGGGAACACCTAGAGAAGCTGAATATCTACAAGTCAGCAGAACCGGATAAACTATACCTGGGAGTACTAAAAGAACTGGCTGACATCATAATGCAACCTACAGCATAGCTATATGAAGACTCATGGCACTTGGGAAAGGTCCCAGAAGTCTGGAAAAGGGCCAATGTGGTACCTATCTTCAAGAAAGGGAGAAAGGAGGACCCAGGGAATTACAGTCCAATCAGTTTGACCTAAATCCCTGGTAAAATCCTGGAAAAAATTATCAAAGAATCCATTACCGATTGGCTAACAGAAGGCAGTATTCTGAAGGATAGCCAACATGGCTTCATTGCAGGCAGATCATGCCTGACTAACCTCATTTCCTTCTACAATCAGGTAACTCACCACCTGCATAGGGGAAATGAGGTTGAAGTAATTTACTTAGACTTCAGAAAGGCGTTTAGACTAGTTTCCTCATGGTAAAATTGGGAAAATGCGGCCTTGACTACTTTACAGTCCAGTGGCTAGGTGACTGGCTCTGAGGCAGGACCCAGGGAGTATTAATAGAGAGAACTGAGTCAATATGACAGAAGGTGACCAGTGGCATCCCTCAGGGTTCAGTACTTGGACCAGTGATTTTCAACATGTTCATCAACTATTTGGATTTGGGTATTAAAAGCAAACTGGCAAATTATGAGGGAGCGTGGTTATGCTCAAGGATGGGCTGGCAATACAGGCTGAATTGGACAGGCTTGTGAGGTGGACACATCTTAACCGGATGGTGTTTAACACAGAGAAATGTAAAGTGTTCCATCTGGGAGAAATAATCTGCAATACACTTACAGGCTTGGCAGTACTACAGTTGCCAGCACCAAAACTGAAAGAGACTTGGGTGTCATGATAGACCACAGAATGAACACGAGCCACCAATGCATTGCTGTAGCTGGCAGAGCGAATCAAACACTGGCATACATATACCGATGCATCTTGAGCAAGACTAAGGATGTCATCCTCCTGCTTTACTCAGCCTTAGTGAGACTGCAGCTCGAGTACTGTGTCTAGTTCTGGGCGTCACACTTCAGGAAGGATGTGGAGAAGCTCAAGAGAGTCCACACACATGATTAGAGGTCTGAAGATCAGGTCAAATGAGGAGAGGATGAAAGACCTGGGACCGTTCAGCCTGGAGAGAGAAGACTCAGAGGGGACTTGGTGGCAGCCTATAAGTATATTAGTGGGGTAAATCAGAGCCTGGTGGAGCATCTGTTCACCAAGGCACCCCAGGGGAAGACAAGAAACAATGGGCATAAACTAATTGAAGGTCGCTTCAGATCGGACATTAGGAAAAATTTGCTTGCAAGTTGAGTGCCAAGGGTCTGAAACAGACTTCCTCTAGAGGTAGTACAGTCACTAGCCCTGGTGATCTTCAAAAAGCATCTTGATAGGCATCTTGCTGGGGTCATCTGGACCCAATGATCTTGTAAGGTCTCTTCCAGCTCCTAGCATCTATGCATCTATAGGTGCATGCTCCTGCGGCCCCAGCCTGAGCTACATCCAGCTGGGAAGGGCCCTGGCCCGGCCCTTCTTTACCCACCCTCAGCAGCACCCATGGGCTGGCCAGGATCAACCTCTCAGCCCCAGCCTCAGCCCCGGGCAAGGTGGGTGGATGTCACGGCCATGCTGAACGACATCTGACCATGCCCCTATCATTGCAACTGGAGCGGCAAGGTGCAGGGACCCTGAGAGGGAAAGCAGCCCTGTCATGGTGCTCTGGGAAGTGCAAACCTCTTCCTAGTGCAGGGGGCTGCGCTGCAGGTGGGAGCAGGGTGGGCAAAGCTGCTGCAGCCTGTATAGGATGGACAGTGGTGGCAGCAATGCTGGGAGGTGTGGCTATAGGGGATAAGGTGAATTTGGGGATAGCCTAGCTCCGCAAGCCTACTTAAGCGCTGCTGCTACTTAGCCCTCTATAGCCTCCCCACTCCCACTCCCACCATAGCCCCTGAGCAGGAAAGAGGCTTGCACTCGCCAGGACACCATGATAGGGGCTGTTGCCCTTCAATGGGTCCTGCCCACCCCTTTTGCTGCCCCAGCATCAGGGGTGTGGCCAGATGCTGGCCAGCATGGCCCCCTGAGGAGAGGAGGGCAGGGAGGGAATTTATCCCCCACCTCTCTCTCTCTCTGGGGGACCCCAGCTAGGGTCTGCCTGGCCGAGGTGCAGCATCCCCTGTCATGAGGCACTCAGCCTGTGCAGAGTGAGCAGTGGAGGTGGCAGCCAGCCCTGGCAGACCCCAGCTGTGATTCCCTGGTGGAAAGGGGAAGGAGGGGTCCCCTTTGTCTCAGGGGCCATGCCAGATAGCATCTGGCCACACCCCAGTCCCCTGCTGCTGGAGTGGTGGGGTTGGGGGGCCCCTGGGCAGTGTCTGGTCATACCCCCACCACTCAAGCAGTGAGGTTTGTAGGGGAAATGCCTGACCCCAGCTGTGGCCCCCCATGGGAGAGGGGAGGGAGGGGAGAATAAACCCCTTCACCTCAGGGGGCCATGCTGGGTTGGCGTTTGTTCACACCCCTGCCCTTGCTCTGCCTAGAGAGCAGAAGAGCAGACAGCCCAGCCCAGGGATGCAGAGCATATTGGGATGCTGGGGGATTCTGATTTAACTTAAACCAGGAAGGGGACTGGGGAAGAAGTTCCATAGACTGGTTTGATCTCAATTAGTTAAGTCTGATACTACATTCAACCAGGTTTATCTTAAAATTGTTTTGGCCATTTTGAAACTGGTTTATGTGCACAGAACTTCTGTTTTGTTTCATATTTAAACCAGTTTCTGATCACTAAAACTGGTTTCTGTGTAACTTCTATCTCTAGCCTGTGAGTGCCCCAGAGGCAATCTGCAACAGTTTCTCATGTCTGCAAAGGCAAACAGGGTATAAGCTTTTACAGGTCAGTTCTGTTACATGTCCCGTTATGTTTTACATGGGCAAATAGGAAATTTTTTACGTTCAAATACTGAATGTGCAATATTTGGAATGCAGCATGAAAGTTCATCTGGCTCACTTCTCTGCATTGATGCCAAATCAAACTTATTACATACTACATACAAACACAATTTCTGAAATGGATGCTTTTATATAGATAGTATATAAACTTTCTGTTTTTTTCTTAATAAGTGGTAGGTATTGGGAATCTGAGTAAATAATGTGTTGAACTTTGACTCTAACAGCTGAGCTGAAAATGATACCTAAGGAAATGAGCTGGAGATTTGCTATAGCAATTTGCTAACTTCAGCTATGGTAGGTACCTTAAGGAGGCCTTGTTCCTCGTTTATTTATGTGGGAAGAGGCATTCAAATCAGATGTTAGGGAGTTACATGCACTAAGCCTAATTCCTTATAACAGTTTTCAAATTCAACAATTACGTGCTGTTGGAGTATTTGAATATTTCTCTTTCATATTCTTCTTACTACTATTAGCTCTGCCTAAAGCCACTGCTTGATTCCGTAGGTCATTAGTTTCTCTGTTTTCTCCCCCCGTTCCCAGTAAAACAGCTAGAATTTTTTTTCATATTTATTTCCTATTCCATTGTAATTGTTAAAATCCTCCCTCTTGTGTCTTCCTCCCTAACATACAATTTTATTAAAGAGAAAAATTATTCCTTAGCTTTAGTTCTTATGGTGACAATTTTTGGACTGTGCACTGGATCTCAGTGATGAATTTCAGTAGAAATAGAATTAAATATGAGAGTGTTCTGCAAGCTAATGATAATTTTGAAGTAAAATCATTTTGTGTGTAATGATCATTTACTGGAGCACATCACTTCCCTATGTAGTTGTAAACAATGGATGTGTTTGACAATGCCACCATCAGTGTTCCCCATTGCTCTGTAGTTTCCCACTTTGTTGCAGAGATAGTGTAAAAAGCCATGATTTGCCATTAACTTCTGAAACACCCTCGTAGTAGAGGAAGAACTGTGTGTCATTACCTAGTTGCATAAATTTGAACCATTTGGACAATCTTCTGTTTGCCAGAAATATGCCAGCTATGGAAAAGGGGTGAATTCTGCTATTGGGCTTTACCAAAGGGCAGCACTAAGCCTGGATAAAGGAGAAGGAAGGTGGTACAGAGGTATTTAACTCAGTATGGCACACTGGGCTGTGGCCTGTTCTGAAGCTATACAGCATGTATAATGAGCTACTAGTCCTGCTGGAAAGCATTTATGAAAAGGTGAGCTCAGTATCAATAATGGGGAAACAAGCAAGTAGTTCAAAATAATGACAAGTAACAAACAGGGCAGCCTGACACCTCATAGCACCTTCTGGGTGGATAGAGTCCTAATGGCCAAAGGTGCTGAGATAAAGTTCAGTACAAGATCACATAAGGTCAACAACCTGAAGTCTGCTGAGGAAACTGATCTTTTGAACACAGAGAATAATTCCCAGCAGGGCCAGATCAATGTGCTCCACACCACTGGCAAACAATTTAGGCTGCATTACAGTGTAAATAAGATGATGGTAATGGTCTTCTGCAGGAAGAAAGAAAGAGAACATTCAGGTCTGAAAGTTTGTAGCAGTAAGAAATACAGAGAAACTATTACCAGCTTAGTCTATCTGGGAAGCTTCAGTGTGTGAAATAAGGACTGCTTATATGAGAGGAGGATATAACTGGTATAAACAATCTTGGTTGACCCAAAGCCACTAAAGAAAAAACAAGAAATCTCTCTAAGCTGTTTAAGACATGAATGTTCTCAGTCCAGCTCTATGCAATGGAGGTGTGGACCTTCAAAATGGCTGATATGTGAATACTTCTGGCCTTTGAGATCAAATATTACAGAGTTGGTTATAGTCAGCTGCCAAGACCATATTAGAAATCACCTATTCATAAAAAGGATTGTTGTGGAAAACACAATGATACTGCTACTTGGAAGATACTGCTACTTGGATGCATCTTTTGGAGGAAGGAAGACCTGTGCTCTTCATCTTAGTAGAGGGCAACAGATCATGCACGAAGCTACTGGATGACATAACAGAATGATGCAGCAGGAATCTTAAGATGCTATGTGCCCAAGTGGAAGATAGAACACAATGGTTAGAATACAAAACAGTCTTTCCCATAGGAAAAATAGTCTACTGCGCATCAAGTGTCATTTAAAAATGTGCTTTTGGTACTGTACATTAGGGAAGCCTAATATGCAATAAGAAGGGAGGGAAAGCAATGAGAATTACTAGCTTCTCTTTCTTTAGGTGACTAGAAGTGTTTACATATTAACTAATAACATAACTATTAACTATTAACTATAATTTTAATGACTTATAAAATAATTTAAAATGTATATTATATCCATTTCTTTCTTCTTTCTGCCTTTTCCCCCTGCAAAGGGTAAAAAACTGAAAAATCATTCACTAGTAAATATTATGTAATTGCCCATAGCATTATGTATTTAATCCTTTTGAGCCAGATTGTGATATTTGGCCACAGGTCTTGGGTTGGGTGGTATGGAGCCCGGATGGGGAGGGACCAATGGAAACATTCTATTCCTTGGTTACCCTGAAAATACATATCCTTTAAGACGCAGTATCGTCACATCACACATAGCTGATTAGCTTCCCTGATACATGTATTAGGGATAGTTCTGCCTTGTCTGTATTCCTTGTTCATAGGGGAGAGCAACTTAATGGCAGTATCTGATAGGGCTGAGGCTTCTTTCTTACCCATGTGTGGTTTGGAAGGAATCTGTTATCTGGCATTCAGTGATACACATATTTGAAAGGAAAATATCACCCATGGTCAACATTCCAACATTATTATAATAAACCACAATGCCAGTGTATCTAAAAATATCATACCTGTCTGGCCCACTTAATGAGCTGGGTCTTACAAATGCCAAATGCCAAACAAAAATCTGTATTTTTAATGGACTGGTGGTTCAAGAAAATGTGACCCAGAAGAATTTACATCTTTTGCCAGAACAGGCTACTGATCACATCACATTTTCCAACTCTCTATTTCCTTGCAAAAAGTTAGTTCTTTCAGAAAACTTAGCTCCTCTGTGGGTATGTCTACATGTGCATTTACTCTGTAGTAACTTACTACGCAGTAGGTTACTACACAGTAAGTAGCTTTTACACCAGCGTCTACACATGCAGGCATTACAACACAGTAACCAGATGTGATATTGCAACCCCTTTACTGGGTGCATCTACACATACACCATTACTGTGCAGTAACTTAGATTACTGTGCAGTAACTGAAAATGACTGCTTAGTAAGGATGCATGCCTACATGTGTGCACCCAGACTGTGCAGTGACTATGGCAGCTTATGCCAATTTGGGTGTAAATTTACTACCTGCATGATGCCTGAGTAGTTACTGCACACTCTCAGTAAGGCACATGTAGGTGCCTTACTGTGCAGTAACACTATGTATGGACCGACTTGGGACTCTGGATATCAATTTGAACAATTCAAACTCTTCTATTGACATCTGTTGAAGTTGTGAGTTCTCAGCAATTTTGCAAATCAGGCAGCTGTCTCAGTTCAGACACTTGGAAAGCAAAGAACCCATATAGTGGTTCCTATGAAGAAGCCTAAGGGTACATCGACATGTGCATTAATGTGCTTTTCCTAATGTGCATTAAATTTAGTACCCCCAATGTGAGGTACAAAATAAATGCATATTAGGCTTCCCTAATGTACAGTACCAAAAGCACATTTTTAAATGACACTTTATGCGCAGTAGACTATTTTACCACGGGTTAGTGTAATTGCACGGTTTTTTATGTGGTACACAGTAAAATGGGATACTGCACATTAAAGCGCACATGCATCCTAAGTAACTTACCTACTACCACACATGAACTCTGTGGACCAGGCAGGGATAGAATCCAAGGGCATGTTATACGCATACGTTTTTCCAGCAACGTGCTGGAGATCCTCCCAACATGAGTTTATGCAAACTGCATTGTGCCATATGCAGTTGTGTAAAGTGGCGAAATGTGTGTCAAAAGCACACCACCTCCATTTTCTCCGCGCTGATGTGCATTTCACCACTTGTACAACTGTAAGTGTCGCAGCACCGGGTGCTTTTCAAAGCACCCAGTGCTGTAGCGCTTGCATGAGTAAAAATGCCCAAATTCTTCAGAAAGCAGTGATGTGCCTTAATCACAAGACTGCCCTTTGTTTTCCTAAATTTCCCAGTTTAGTTTGCTTATATGTTTCAACTTTCCCAACAAATGAAGCAGACTACAAACAACAGTGTCCTTTACTGTACAATCCTGATTGATCCCTAGGGCAAATCAGGTCTCTGTCCACTGAATAAGGCAGGGGCCTTGTAAAAAAAGTAATATGCAGTCATGTACCTAGTCAGACTATAACCTAATGCAAAGAATCATAGAAAAGTTGGAAGGAACCTCAGGAGAGCATCTAGCTTAAGGCAGGACCATCCCAGCCATGCGTCTTTCTTCTCTTAAAAACTTCCAGGAATGGGGATGCCACAGCCTCTCTCGGTAGCCTGTTCCAGTGCTCGACCACCCTCACAGTAAGATAGCTCTTCCTCATATCCAACCTAAATTTTTCCTGCTACAATTTAAAACCTTTGCTCCTTGTTTAGTCACCTGTGGCCAGAGAGAAATGTCTATCCCCATCTTCTATATAATCACCCTTCAGTATTTGAAGCTTGTTTTCACTGTCCCCTCAGCCTCCTCTGTTCTAGACTAAATAATCCTAGTTTTTCCATCTTTTTCTTGTAAATCATGTTTCCCAGACAATTAATCATTTTTGTTGCTCTCCACTGGACTCTTCCTAATTTGTTCACATTTTTCTTAAAGTGAGGGGTCCAAAACTGGACACATTACTCCAGGCAAGGCCTGGTCAGTGCTGAATAGAGTGGGAGAATCACTTCCCTTAATTTACTACCAGACATCTAGATAGGGAACAGAGAGTGGAACTCCTTACTCAAAAATCAAGGCAGTCAAATCAGTGGTCTACAAACCTGCAAATAGTTAAGATGAGGCCTATGGGACCCAGCAGCTGCCTTTCTTGCTCCTGAGACCAGAAGAGGGCCTGGAGGTCTGTGCAGGGGGGCAGGAATCTGGGAGACATGTGTGAGTGGTTGGGGGGCTGTGTGCTGCTACACAGCCCATGTGGTGGAGGGGCTACATGTCACTGTGGCAACAGGGTGAATTCCAAAGGTGACACCCCTACAACCTGCCAGCCATATGGTATGCTGCCAAGGGGCTGCATGTTGGTACTGCATACAGCCCCTGACCACACCAAAGCTAGAGAGCTCCATTTTAGAGCCATGAAGGAGGAAAACCAGGCAGTGGAGGCTGCTGAGCTGCTTTTGAAAGGGGCTTCTCATTTCAAAGGCCTCTTGGGTTGACACTATGATACTAAGATTTAGGGTTCCAGGAAAAGGGGCTGATTTGGTTGCTGGAAGAAAGGTTGTTTACTTGTATTGAAGTAACAACTAGCCCAATCAAGGATCAGGACCCCACTCTGATAGACAGGTAATAAGAGAACAACCCCTTCCCCTAAAAGCTGTCAATTTACTTGTTAGTGGGTGCAGTTACAAGTGTGCTTTACTGCTGAGCAGACTAATTAGCTACACAATAAAGTGTCACAGTCTACATGTGTGTTGGTATTAAGGCACAGTAAATGCATTAAATTTGTTGTAAGATAATACTGTCAGGAACAATACTATCTTATGGCAGTCATTAAGTGTGATGAAATGCACAAGTGCATAGAGACTGCTGGGTGCAAATTGTGCCCAGTCAACCCTGCTAACTGGGGGGCCAGACCTCTGGATCCTGCCAGTCCCTCCACCACCCAATGTTACCATTTGGATGCTCCACTTGGGAGCAGTGTACTTAGCTCAAATGGCTCCAAAGTTTACTGTGTCATGTTAATTACATGTATAGATGCACCCAGTTTGTGTTTCTTAAACAGAATGCAGTAAAATGATTTAACAGACAAATGGGAAGGGTAGGTTGGTAGGACAGATTAAAAACAAATGACCAGAGTGTAGCAGAAAAGAAGAAGAATCATAACTTTTCACTTTCCTAACCAATGTCAGATGGGAATGGTTTGTAGGCATTATGGCACAGTTAGGTTTTTAGGCAAAAATTAAAAAAAAGATAAGATGGTAGCTTTATGTATATCGACAGGGAAATTTTCCCATGTGAAGTGGGAAAAAGTGATGAGCAATTCTTTGGAATTTTAGATATGCCTGTTTATCAGTCTTTGTGTGCTAGCTTGTCTGTCATTCATATACTTGTTTTTCACAGCTGCATTCATCTGAAAAAAAAAAAACCCTAAAAGATCAAAAGGTTTATAGAGTCGTGAGGCTGAACAATTTCTTCTTTTTATTATCTATTCTAAAAAAGTTCTAAACTGGAAAATTAGAGTCTGCCCACTACAAATTCATATACAAATAATTATAGGCTCACACAACAGAAATGTACTCTTTCACACAGAGTCTAGTAAATTCTTGCAGGATCCCAGTGGGTCTTTTCAGCAAACCCATGAAAATAAAGAATTAAGACTGTCCAAGAAATAGCTTTGGGATTATACTGGTTGAGTGGAATGAAGCAAACAACCATTAAAAAAGGGAAAACAATGGTGAACCTTATTTCTTTATCCATTATCAAAAAGTATCTTTTTTATTCTGATCCTTTTGTCTTTTTCTTATATGTGCCTTTTAGAAAACCAAATAAACAGTACAAGTACTTTCAAATGGGACTGTGTTTTGAATTACATTAAACTAATTACACATTAATTACATGAATGTCTTTCCTGTGGCGCTAGAGGTAGTAGAAATTATACTGGTAATAAGGGCAGGTGAATCTCTTGAGGTTTGGGTGGATCTGAATATGACATCCAGTTGGACTGAGTTTTCATTGTGTAACCTCGCTCATACTTTTTCAATTGTATATTTTTTCCTGGCAGACTGCAAGGCAGGTGGGAATTTAAGGATAGAGACCAGTACTTGCTCTGGAGAAGGATAGAGATTTAAGGATAGAGATTGGTTAGGAAAGTGGAAAATGAGCCGGAAGGGGACTGTACAAAGCAGCAGGGGCCTGACATTGGCCTACTGGAATCAAGCAAAATGCAAAACCCAGATCAGCCTGTCCTGAGGGTCTCTGGCAAGCCAGACTCATTCCTCCTCTGAGCTCAGTGGGGCTGTGCTTGACACAAAGGATTTTCTACCCCCTCTGGCCACTTAAATTTGAGTGCCTTTGAATTTCAGAACTGATGTGGCAGACAAGGTTCCTTGGGTGAATCTGATATCTTTTATTAGACCGACCCAAATAGTTGGAAAATAATTATTAAGCAAGCTTTCGGGTTCAAAAACCCTTTGTCAGGCTAAGGAAGTTTCAGCAGTTGGTGTGTGCTCTTCCTGG